>CAHIKZ030003752.1:1747500-1753342 GCA_903632075.3 Acanthosepion pharaonis | reverse complement strand
GTTTATCTTCATAGGATCTTTTGGGGAGCTTCTTGTGAGTGAATGACCGCTATTTACAATGTCTTTATTCCAATCGTTACCAGAAAGGATCGCAATAAACCATGTCTGATGCGATCTCCGACGTGACTTCAATACTGATGTATCTTTTTGATTAAATTCTGAAAATGGTGGAAGTTTAGATTTGTATCTCGTTGTCTCATGGAAAATCAAGAAGTCTACTCGATTATTGTCTTTCGTAAACATCCACCAACCAAAACTGATTTATTTCTGTGGAAAAAGTAATTAGAATTTTATTCCTTTTAAAAGAAAAGAAGCTAAAATTAATTGTAGACTTTGTTATTCGTAGCTGGTTAAGCTATAGTGGTAGGAGAAGGGCCTATAAACAGCCAGCGTTACATTTCATTTCAGTCGCTTCATTTCGATTTGTAGGCGAAAAGTCTTTTTTTTCTGGTGGTCAATTGAGGACTCGATTTGTATTGTCACCTTATTTTTTTTGTTAGGTTCATAATAAATATTCTAAACCCGTACCAATATATTGAACCAAACAATCTAGAATATAAAAAGACATTCGGATTACTAACACAAAAACAGAGAATGCCTCATATCGAGAATATTTAACATTGAAAAACATAAGAAAAAAATTAATTATTTTTAATGTGGAAATCTCCGCTTTTACCTGAAGACGGTCGCGAGACCAGAAACACGTGTAGTAAAATTATGGAACATAAAGCATAATATTTTTTTCTAAAAAAATCCACATTACAGCCAAAAACGTTTGAGGCACCTTTATACTTTTTTAATATACATACTTTTCTCTCCTTTGGAAACCATCACAACCTCTTTCTTTTTATATATATATATATTATGGAAAAGGGGATACATGGTCTATTCCTGCCAGAGGTAATACTGTCTTTCTTTTGTAGGACACCTCAATTTAGGAAAGTAAAAACAGAATAAAACTCAATAAAAACGTATATATATATATATATAATATATATATATATATATATATATATATATATATATATATATATATATGAAAAAATAACTGTTAGTTCTGCACACAATTCGGTGTGTAGCTTTTAAAAAGTCTGTTTACTAGTTTCTTATGTTTATCGAAGTACCACGTGCTGTCCCTTAATTTTGGTGGGGGGACAAAAAAAACCCAAATAAACAAGAGACAACTGGTTTTTATCTCTGTCGCTTAGGTTGAGGAAAATACAATCTGTTTTGTGGTAGGTAACTCTGTTTTGTGCAGTGAGTTCGGTCTTTGTTAAAATTTTCTGATTAATCTTTTTTTTTTTTCTTTATTAATGCATTTTTGTTCAGTGGTCTCGTAGACACATTTGTAACTATGGGAATATATTGAATTTCGACAGATTTCGTCTCCGCCTTCCTCTCTGTTGTCTAAAAGGAGTTTTTCTAGTGTGCATATCCCTAATTTGGAACTGTCATCTTTTGTCATTGTCCACCCAGTTTGACCAATACAGTGTTCATGGCAACCTTTGCTTGTTATATATTAGATATGACGGGTTTCTAAAAAAAACTTCTCGGTCCGACCAAGAAACAGGTCTGCCAAAATGTTGTTCATTTCATCAAATTTTGTGAAATTGTCCGAACCAAGAACTCTCTCTCTCTCTCTCTCTCTCTCTCTCTCTCTCTCTCTTGTGTGTGTTCATATATAGGTAGCTTCACGCGGAGTTTCATTCATCCACTTTCATATACCTTTAGAAAGGTATGAATCCATTTCTTCACCTCACCAACTATGATTGAATAACAGCGAAAACTTTGCCAACAACCAAGGCAATGGAGCCAACGGTCTCGGGCGGTGGGAATTTGTATTCGAACCCAAGGAGTGTATACTGTACACCATTTCTCTATGAGTTGATCGCAAAAGTTTGGCTAGTTCTACATCAGCCTTCATCACTGTAATCAAATCATATTCATGGATATTCTAGAAGTTCAGTTCTAAATCTCGTACATCAAAATCGACAGAAGATTGTGCGTTCTTGTCGCCTGACGATCGCGGTAACGTGAAACTCGAGTGGCACTCTGACTTTTCTATGCATTTTTAGCGACAAGTTAGCATGTCTGCACTTATCGCATTGTATATTTTGGCCTTTGGTTGGTCTGTCTGTCCGTTACTACTTTTTTTCTGTTTGTTTCGTTTTCGAATTTTATGTCGTTTGGTCAGTTATTTTTTTTTTATTGATTCTTTCTTGTTTTTATTTTCTGTAGTAGCAATTGTAGATTTTATCAATGCTTTGGTTTACACATGCGAATGTTTTGCATGTAATGTTTTGCATGTAATGTTTTGCATGTAATGTTATGCATGTAATGTTATGTATGTAATGTAATGTTATGCATTGTAATGTTATGCATGTAATGTTATGCATGTAATGTATGTAATGTTATGTATGTTATCAGAAGTGATGGATAGTTTTACGTATTAATCCGACTGATTTTATTACAAACTTTATTTTAGTGGATACTCATATTTGAGTAGACGCTCCGTTTATTTATTAAACCGTTTACTCAAACATTGGTGTCCACTAAAAGTAACGTTTAAGTAAAGATATTGTGCGTAGAGACAACCTGTGCACCTGTTTCTAGATTAGATGATGGGGGCGGGGGAACTGACATCAATATAGGACATTAAACTAACATTTCTATTCTCGAATTAAAACTTTCAGAACCTCAAGTGTCTTGTTTGCTTCCTATGGTAACCCCTGACGTCATCAGACAACCATAGACAATCGTTAATTCTGCCTAACTCCGTTGCAGATCAGAGGCGCGAAAAGTTTGTTTTTAATTACATGTCTGCAAGGAGAAAAATGGCATTGCGCTGATCCAGGCCTTAGAATGATCATCAAGTGTTCTTAACGTAGAAAGATGTTTTGACTGGTTGAGTATTCTTTCTTCCCTGTTACTTCTTCATTTCAATGAGTTTGCATTTAATTAATTTTTCGTGTTTTTACGCTAAGAAATAAGACTTCTGAGCTGAAACACGTGACATCAATCACTTCAGCATTTAAGTTGTTACGATTTCCAGTCTTGTCGAGAATATATATTTATTTCAATTTCCCGTTGTTTAACTTTCTACCAAAGAATGGGTTGGTTAATAAACACGGGAAAATGCTTTTTTTTTTTTTTTTTCAAAAAGCATGAAAGTATTTAATCCAAGACCCATTGTAACTACTGAATAGTCTGTAATGTTACAGATTCTGATTTCGATTCACTACTTCAGGTCACTACCGACGTGACGTACCTCTCTCAATCTCTCTCTCTCTCTCTCTCTCTCTCTATATATATATATATATATATATATATATATATATCTCTCAACTTCATCTATCTATCCCTCTCAACTCTCTCAATCTCTATCTATCGACCTCTATCTCTCTCTATCTCTATCTATCTATATATATATATATATATATATATATATATATATATATATATATATATTTCTCCAACTCTCTATCTCTGTTAATATTTTCATGGCAGTTGTTCTGATTCTGGTTTTCCTTAGAGCCCGTCTGCATGAATTTAAGGCTGATACTAGATTGGCAACTAGGTCTCACCATTTTACTGCTGAACTAGTTGAATGCAACCACCATTCCTATTGTCATAGTTATTCTCGGAATTCTCGCCGGTGAAAAACGCTTCCAATTTCTTGCTTCCCTGTCATCGACAATATTCAAAAATTTACAATCAACGTCAATCGTTTTTCTAAATCCTTTTCCTTTTATTGACCTTTCCCCATTCCCCCTCCCTAAAGTCTTATATTTCACTTCCTGAAATTCTCTGCGTCTTCGTGATTTTATCACCGTTCTCGGTTTGAAATGATTAAACAAAAACTATTTTTAATTTACAACCAGGCCATCACCGATAGGGTGTGACAAATCAACATTCATACTCTGGCTTCCATCTTCAAAGTCTATTCAAGAGCTATCAAGAAAATGGTGAATAAGTTTTTAAAAAAAAAAGGGGAACAGTAGAGAGGAAAACTGGATCAGGAGGTCACAAAAGGAAGAGGGATCATCATTTCAACTCAGAGCTAAAGAGATCAATTTTTTAAATAAAAAAAAAAGATCAAACTCAATCCATAAAACGTTTGGCACGCGAGAGAGGAGTTTCAGCTATGACCTCTGTTAAAATGAGACCTCGGTGTCATATTCATTTTTGCGTAATTTAATCGACACTTTGTCCATCGCACTTTCTCTCTCTCCCTCTCCCTTTCTCGACTCTCTCTCCACCCCCTCCATCCTCTCTCCCCTCCTCCCTCTCCCCCTCCTCCCTCTCTCCCTCCTCCCTCTCCTCTCTCTCCTCCTCCCTCTCTCCAAAGACCCTCCTGTCTCCCTCCTCCCTCTCCCTCCTCCCTCCCTCTCTCCTCCCCTCTCCTCCTCCTCTCTCTCCCCTCCCCTCTCTCCCCTCTCTCTCCTCCCCCTCTCTCCCCTCCCCTCTCTCCTCCCCCTCTCTCCTCCCCCTCTCTCCCCTCCCCTCTCTCTCCCCTCTCACATATATATATATATATATATATAAATATTGAAGGACCCATGAGTCCTTCTACTTTTAAAATTTTAATAACATTTACAAAATATCTTTTGGGATTTGAGCAATTATAATTTAATCATAAAAAATCCCATTGGCGGAAGACAACTTTCAGAACCGATCAGTTTGTTCAAGTTCTGTGTATTAGTTTGTTCAGTTCCTCGTGATTATGCCTACAAATTTTCGTTGATTATGCTAATTCTATGTGAGGTTAATTTTAGCTGTTCTATTTTCTCTTCTTCTTTTGAATTCCTATGCGCCAAAGACGAAGGGTGTCTATCGTGTGTGCGTGTGTATGTACTATATATGTATGTATGTAATCTGCACCCTCGTATGACTGTACGACACTAATGGATACCCTTTTAATGGTGTTTCAATCGAATAGGGCTTCTTGCCTAACCAATAGCTCATAAGTTGTTACAAGCCTTACGTGATATGTTTTTTAATCATCTCACCCCAAGCAAGGCAACAAACCCAATAAAACGAAGCGTGTTACTGAGTTTGAAAGATTATAAAAAATAACTATTGACATTGTATTTAAATCTTTGATGATTAAACTTTACTAGAAAGCAAGAATCCTGAGGAGTTCTACAAGCGAGTAATCTGAGAAAATAAACGGTTTGCATAGAATTTGCTGTTATATCTAACCATTTCAGCTGTGAAATGATGCTAATCTAGTACTGTGCTTTAATTCATAGTCCAAGTACTATAGAAGAAAGTTCTTTTAAATATATTGTATCATCACCTGACCATATGTGGCAGCAATTTTCAAAGCATGGACGAATGGTAGTTTTAAATTTGTAAGGCAGATTCGGGCGAGAAAATAATGCCTAGCATAACAGTGAACTAACAGATGATCTGAAACGGTTCCAGGGCAAAATGGTGTTTGTGCCAATAACATGACAGTTTTTTCCCTCCTAAGGTATTGCAATATCAAACAAGACCTGTGCATGTCATTTTTCTTTTTTATAGTGAAGTTGGACTATACGATCAAATCCATTCTGGAAGCATTTGAATACAATCCGACCAGAGCAAACCTAAATCAATGATTGCTCGTGAAACGCAAATGTTACATAGGGTTTTCTTTCGTAGTTGAATACCTTAACGTAAGAAAGGTCTCCCCCCTATAATATATATATACGAGAGAGAGAATTAATAAAAGTAAAAGTTTTGTCGCTTAGTTGATTGATGTTCCCTTCAACTATAGAATTTCGTAGATGGATTCCCGGCAGTCACTCCGTCCACTTGTCAGGGGATCTCAGTTATATATGTTAGAGAAAGAACAAAA
>CAHIKZ030003752.1:1657500-1742500 GCA_903632075.3 Acanthosepion pharaonis | reverse complement strand
GGTTACAGTTTACAGCAAATATTTTTATGCAAATGATGAATGGCTTGCCTTTGCTTTATTGTCAAGTGTGTTTGCAAAACTGTAATTCTTAACCACTTAAACTGTGATGCAGTCATAATATTAGCCGTTGACTTATAAGGAACAAGCCAGCATTTATTCATCGAGCAACAATTGCTACTCCCGTTACTCTTCTCTTCATTCTCTGACCATCGAGTTGGGATCAAAGTGTAGCATCTGTTCTCATCATGAATGGTAATATTACCCGTTTCCTTATTAGGAAACATTCATTAACCGAGTAGCCTGTGCTACCGTCAGTTGAAATTTATAAAATCCTTATCTTCAAAAGGCTTTTTAAGAAAAATAGGTTTCTCAAGATACATGTGCTATCTATTTTAGTTGTTGCTGATGATCAAAGTTTTCAAACGATGTGGTTTCTGTCATTTGGTACAGTTCTTTGTGATCCTATAGCGTCACGGCATTCAAAGTAGAGTGGCTCTCTCTAAGACCTACAGGTTTCATTCACTTGAGGCTATTTTTAATCACTAATCTTGGAATGCAATTGTATACAACTGACAGTTTAGATATTTCTGAAAGTGTTTACTGTTAATCATGGCCTCTATATGAATGCCTCGATATAACGAGGCTATTTCCGGATATAAAAAGGACGTAAAAAAATATTATTCCTTACTTAGAACGGAAACGCAAACATAAAAACGAAAGCATCATGGGTAAATCAGAAAGAAGAAGAAGAAGAAAAAAAAAAAAAGACTAACTATTAAATATAAGATGATCTCCAGCGAAAGAGGCATCCAAAGATATGAACTTCGAATTGAAGCCACAAGAACCGAGTAGATACAGGAATTTAACGTTAGTAAAAAAAAAGATGAGAGAAATCTAAATGTGCATTAGAATACTGAAAAGTTTTCCACAAACTTCCATTAGTAACAAAGAAATTAGTGCTGGACGTCTGTTATATCTGGTAGTGGATGCTGGGTAATTTCCTTGCAGATGAAAACGAATCTCAAAACGACAGATGAGCTTTTCTTTTTTGGTACCAAGGCTTTATGAATTAAAGCGCAGTACTAGATTGCCGTTTTGGTCTCGTCATGTTTTCATTTGAAATGCTTAGAGGTTACCGCAATATATATGCGAACTGTTTCTTCTTTTGCACTTCTCACTTGTGGAACACCCTTCCGGCTTCTTGATTTCCGGTCAAGTTTGATCTTCAAAAAATTTAAATGCAATTTAAATCGCTAACCTCTGTCTTAATTCTTGTTTTTTTTCTTTTTTTTAATAATGTTTTTTCTTTCTCATATTCTCTCATACTCAGTAATCCTTTGCGTCTTAGTGACTTTATTGTCTTGCTTTGGGTGAAATGATTTAAAAATAAAGTGGATCGATCGGAAATTTTCATCACTCATACGATATATTAGAAATTATGAAGAATATTTTAAATATTTTATAAAAATATTATCTTGTAGGCAGAAAAGGGGGCATGCAAATTGTGTAACAAGTATATACGCAGCATTCCTAGTAACATAAGAGAAAACCTCTCCTAAATCAAGCCAACTTTTCCTTTTTAATGTGTGCAATTAAAAGAAATTGAAATGCGATTTCATCAACGGAATTGTTGACATTCATTAAAACCCTATTAGGTTTTGTATTTTGGCAGTTGTTATCCTATAGAAAGAAAACAATTTTTAAAAGGGATACACAAGAACCTAAACTCTAAAAGCAGTTTACACTGTGTTAATGAATATGGTGTCTAATACATCTGAAGGTCAGCAAAATACAGTCACATATTACGCAGACATAGTCTTGAACCAACTGATGCAGAGATAGCCGAAAAGCAAACACATTACATTATGCATTTATAATGACATGTAGGAATTTGAGAATTTTTCTTATCTCGCAAATAAAAAAGTAGATTTTTTTCGGGGAAGAAATTGAATCTGTATAGAAAGTCAACTTCAGATTCTCAAAAGGTCATAAAAATGAACACCCGTTAAAGATGAATCGCATAGCTTCTATGTTCCATGACTTTACAGGACGTTGGCGATCATGTCTCCACATAATTTCCTGTTATTTGTAGCTCTTAGGAAATTTTGTCTTTTTGCAATCTCTTAAACCCTGCTCTGCCATCCATTTACACAAACTCATTCGAGAGGTTATGTACCACTTTTTACTCTGTCCCTTTTCTCATGACTTTAGCTACAGTTAACGCAATGCATTATCATTAAAAGTGGTGATGACAGCGTCATCATCACTAATGTAAGTGTTGAAAGTGGCATTGTTAAAATTATTATTGTTAATAGTATATTAGTAGTCCCAGCTACTTTCGCAATTTCATCTATAGTGACATGTCGGTGACCTGATATGCTGACAAAAAAGAATTGAGTAGAGAATGTCTGCCTTTTTCAACGGCATTACATCGACAGGATTATACTCGGACATAACGGGAAATTGAAACTCGGTTCGTTTATATTTTCAATGTTTATATATTATATATATAGTTATTTGGTAATCCTTACGGATAACTTTAAGGGTTCATGGGATTATAATCTATTTCCTTAGGGCCGGGATTTTGGTCCCAGTTCTTGAGATATTTATTTTCATACAAAAATACTGGTCACTTCACATTTTTGCATGAAAATGGAGATCTGAAGAATTAGGACCAACCAAAATCCCGGTCCTAAGGAAATAAATTATGAACCCTTAAAGTTGTCTGTTTATTATTATTATATATATATATATATATATATATATATATATATATATATATATAAAAATTTCTGACCATGAGAACCGGGTTTGAATCTCACCATAGTCGATTTGTCAGGAAAGTGACTTCCTGATATTATCGGAAAGGATGCAAGACAATCCCAGCGTGCGGCACATAAAGTGCCTGAAAACCATACCACGAGTGGACCCAAGCTTTATAAGTGAAATTGGGTACACGGGAATCTTGAGGGCCGTCGATAGCTGTGCTAGCACAAAGCCACAAATCATCGTCGCCGAGGGCTTGAGCGTGCTGGCCTTGTTCAAATTGTTGGTCACGCTAGATAAAACAATCTCTTCCAGAAACCGTAACTGAGTTCTGCTCAGCATAGGTGCAATATAAGCTACAGGTGTGATCTATGGGTTTTGAACAAACACAATTGTGCCTAAGCGAGCGTCTGCATTAGGGATTGGCTAGCCGCCCTAGTAAACGGATATCCTCGAACTATTTTCTATAATAAGTAACTTTGGAGGCATGGGTCGGGTAACAGTTTGCTGCATTTACTTATGTTAACACTCTTAGGAAAGGTATGAATCCGTCTTTTCTCCGGCCAGCTATAGGTAAATAGGGTAGACTAAATCCTATAGACTTCATTGGCAAGCATTCTAAGAGGACAACTCTGAATTCAAAACCTAAGTGGGGAGGGGGCGTTCGGGGATCCTTGTGCCACGTTGTACATTATTTATCTATTTGGTTCTTCCAAGAAAGTGTGGTGGCTTCTTTCCCCAATATAATAATATTGTATGTGCGGATAGTCAGGCTATTCGGTTCAAATAATAACTGAGCTTTTGAAACCTCTTATGTTGAAATCGACGGAAGAGACCTCCATAGTAAACATCTATCTATCTATCTATCTATCTATCTATCTATCTATCTATCTATCTATCACTGCATCAATAGTCTTCAAGCGTTAGTGGTATAATCCTTGATTTGTCAGATGCATCGTCGATGTTGTGTAAGCTTATAATAGACAATATACTTAATAAAATCGAATTGCTTGTCCAAAAGAATTGAAGGCCCAAGAGCCACTCAAAGTATAGGTATACTGAAGGAGCTTGTATGGAGGAAGTTCAGATTATGAGGATATGTAAGATAAATAACAGTTAAGCATAGACTGGAAGCTAAGATTTCCGTGATCAGGGAAGCAGCATCTCAGTAGTCTGATTTCCACAAAGCAACGCTTCTTAAGAAGCTGTTAGGAATTTCCTTCTTCTCAATGGACTACGAATAGGATAACGGGCGGAGCTGTGAAGGTCTGAACTCGGAGGGGAACGAAGGAATGAGACTCGTCTAAAGATTTGTCATGAAAATAGGGATGAAGTAGCGATAGGCCGGCAACCCTTTCCTCTTTTGGAAAAAGGGTTTGTAGAGTTGAAAATAATTAATCACGCAAAAAATACATTAACTATGTCAAGGCGGGTAAGTGGGGATGCGCAACTTCAGTCCAAATATGTCAGCAATAGTCGATTTCTTATTGTATTCCAGAATTTTGAGGCATCTGGCACAGAAGTTGATAATAATCTCAAATCCGTAAACACGTTTTTTTCTTTAATATTTAGGAGCGGCTAACGAGATATCTCGTAGGAAATTTTATTCTTGATTTTATTCTGGCTATGACTCGAATACTAATTCAAAATAAAACAAATAAATTCAATGTATGTCCAAACAGGATACTTCCAGATTATGTCAAAATAGCGTATTTAATTCGTAAACGATTAAAAAGAAATAAATTACTCCAGATTTATAAAGGGTACAGAACAAGACACGGACACGCACGTATATATATATATATATATATATATATATATATATATATAGTGTGTGTGTGTGTGCGCACACATACACACACAAACATTAAGAGTTAAATCAAAAGGAAGTGGATATTTTAAAATAACGTGATCAATGCACGACACAGAAAATCGAATATGCAGAGCAAACAATAAAAAACGCAATTATTCCTCAGCACGGAGTTTCAGAACCCGAGTTGTACTAGTTAATATTACTATTTTTTATCACACGCACACGTGTGTGTGTGTATATATATATATATATATATATATATCCTCGTCAGTCTTACTTGAATGGTTGGATGATTATCTATTACAGATACCTACTCAGGCACATTTGTTTTTTCAGCACTCGGAGAGCCAGACTCTGGTGTATACAGCAACAATGCTGAACAAAACTTTTGGTACAATTTGATCAGTAATTGAATGAGATCAGTACTCTGAAACCCTCGATCACTATGGCTTGGAACTTCATGCTAACATAACCATATGTCTATATAATTCACATGATTTAGGTGAAGTCATGATAAGGTTTTCCTTCAACTTCGCAGTGGTGCCTCACGCTAGAATCGTCTCACACAGAACAATATTATCAAAAATCTACCTCATTGAAAATTCTATGGTGAAATTCGAACCCGGTAATCATGATGGGAACGGTAATGTTTAACCACTCTGTTACGCTCTTATTAAGACATATGTAATTAAATAATTTAAAATTGAAACCGTGTAGATTTTCCGTGTGAGTTAAGTAGAATGTAGTTGTAACGAATTTATTTCTTAGCATATCCAGTTTTAATCAAAATCGTATCTCATTTTAAAAAATAGTATTTAAATTTGTGGTGACTGCGTAAATTTTATTTTTATGTCAACTGCTTGAGAAGTTAACATGTTTATTACCTGCGTAAAGTTGTGCACGTTTATTGACTGTTTATTATCGAGAACACTGACCGTTAAACGGCCCAACCTTTGTAGGATGTAGTAGTTCTCACCGTCGTCTTTTGAAATCGCCTGGGAACAACTCGTTCATTGATTCGTGGCTTTCAAAAGCTGAATCTCTTTTTCTCTCTCTCTGCTCTTTGTAATGTATTGCGAGGCGCGTGCAAACTTAAAGTGTGACGTGTCAAAAGGTGTTTCATGTTTTGACTAGGGTCCAACAGTTGCTTTCCTGCGAGGCTGCGATGAGTCAAGCCAGCTATCGTGGCCAGTTTTATTGATATGCTTTGTCTTCTATTGAATTTTATATCGCTGTTTTTTTGTTTTTTTTAAGTTCTTCTTGCCTGAGACTTTTTTTTGTTGTTGTTGAAACCATTATGAATTGAAGGTTTGCTGATTCCTAGAGGAGTCTTGAAAAAAAAGCCTTGGAACTGAGAATGAGAACAAAGAACTGGAGGATAGTACAGAAATGAGAGAGGGTAGAAAAATCTGGAGAAGATACTTCGGAAAAAGAAGTATAGTGCGTTTCATTGTGGTTTACTATTTCACCCTGACCGAGGCAATAAAGCCCCTAAGACGCAAGGGGGTTACTGAGTGTAAAAGAATGAGAAAATAAAAAAAAACATTAAGGAGATATAACAATTAAACAGACAGATAACGATTGATGTTTCATGTAAATTTTTGACGATCAAAGTTGACTGGAAAACAAGAGACCAGAAGAGTGTGCCAAAAGCGAGAGAAGAAACTGTTTGTATAGGACTTAGGGTGAAATTTATATATAAATATATATATATATATATATATATATATATATGTGTGAAATGGATTAAATCCGACATTTATTTAATATATTTTCTGTTTATACGTTATTTTTATAGATACAATTTCTTTACGTAAATGATTTTTTTTTTTTGTTTGTTTGGTTTTTAATTAAACACTATGAATTACATTTACCAGCGTGAATGTTCGAGAAATGTCGTTGAAAATATGCTTTCTCTTATAGGAATCGAACTTGTATTCCTATACGGAAACTGTCACTTGATCTGATGTGATATACCAAACGCTTCTGTTGTTACATGGCATAGCGCGTCAGATCAAATGAATACAGAGAACGCATATTTTCTACGAAATTTCAGTTCGATCAATTTAATTAATACTTTTTAATTATAAAAAAAACAAAAACAAAACAGCATTTACTTAAATAAATTGTCTATAAATGTTGTGTTATTTAAATTGCTGATCCCTTCCCCCGACCAGCAATAAACTTTAATTATAACGTTTAACTATGTTAACAAAATTAAATTTGAAATATACATTCAGTGATCACTAAAGAAACTTACCAGCAATGGCTTGCGAATTTAGAAGTCCGTCAATTACTTTTAGGATAGTACACTGGCAGTTTTAAAATAACCTTTTAACAAGGTTTTATATAAAGGCTTTAAATACTTACATCCATATAGGGTCCTTGAATTTAGATACACGTAAGGAGGTTCACTTAGAAGGATGAAGCCTGTATTTTCATGGTACATCTGTATTTAAGTGTACTACTGCATTGTCTACTAAGTTTTACTGTTTAAATAGATAGATGTAACCGTAAATTCTATACTAATAGCTTCTTCTCGCAGTTCTCACATCTGGAACATTCCTCCGGTGTCTTGCATTCAAATCACCGATTTTCAAACATTTAAATGCAACATCGATCGTCATCTTTTGTCTCTCTCTGAATCCTGTTCTTTTATTGTCCTTTCTCTTCACTAATGTCTTCTCTTTCGCTCCTAGTAACTCCGTGTGTCTTAGTGGCATTATCATACTTATTATAAAACCCAGGTTGTGTGTGTGTGTGTGTCTGTACGTTTATATATTGGATCGTATTTCCTACTTTTTTCAACCGATTTCAACAAAACTTCACAGGACTGCGTAAAATTACCTTGCGGTGGTTCTGACAGCACCAAAAATTGGAAAAACACAATTGTTTTTGCCCAAAATCAATTTGAAAACACGATTAAGTGGCATTGCGAGAATGAAAGGGGGACAACTCATATCGAGTTATACTTATTATAAAACCCAGGTTGTGTGTGTGTGTGTGTGTGTGTCTTCGTTTATATATGGGATCGGATTTCCTACATTTTTCAACCGATTTCAACAAAACTTTACTTTTTTGGGCAGGTAGTGTTTCTTATTGTCTTCCACACTTTTTTCTTTATTTTTACATTCAGAATGCTTTAAAAATTCCATTTACAAGACAATTGTTTATAATAAAATTCTATTCAATCGGTAGACTCATAACGACTGAAAACAATGTTTTGTTTGAGCTTGGGTTTGACCAATTCGTGAAAAAAAAAAAAAAAAAAAAAAAAAAGAAACTAATTAAGACATGCGTGTCCATCAACCTTAAACAATAATCTTTGTCAATTTTATTTTTCAGTCTTTATGATGGTCGATACTTGAGCTATCTCTTACTGTTACATCCCCGGGCAACGCCGGGCTCTCCTGCTAGTATATATATATATATATATATATATATATATATATATATAAAAAAGAAAGGATGATGTAAAAACCTGCCTCTCTAATGCAACCGGGAGAGGAATCGCAGTAGGAAAATACAAGATATGATAGATTTTTAATGGGAAAAACCTGGCCAAGTATAGCAGTCACGTAAGGATTTTTAAAATTCTTTTGTCCACCTGTCAAAACGCCATGGCTTATGATATGTAGAGTTCGATTCTATCGACGCTTTCCTTGAAACGTACCCCCCCCACACACACGCCTCACATAGGGCGGAAAACAACCCCGAATATAAGCCACAGGTCAGAGCTTGGGTTAGAAGAATGTCTTCGTTAATTAACTGTTATCAATTTGATTCTCACTGGGTGCCTCATTGTTTTAGCCCGCAACCATTTTAAGCTGAGCTGAGTAAAGACTAGAAAAACAATGTTTAAAAAAGTGTGCGATCATTGCTATGGTACTAAGAGTTAAAACCGACTGTTATTTCAACCGACTAATTTTATCTTCTCAAAATAGCTAAAATATCTATTTGCTTTTATATTTATAAAACGCTGTGTAACCTCGGGGCTATACAGTAATGGATCTCCAAAACTTCCGTTTTTTTTTTTAATATCTAAATTTCACAAGGGAGTTTTACTTTGTCTTTAATAAATCGTTTTTCTGAATGGGCCAAGGTTCGGATCAGTGGAATTTCAGTTAGCTTATTCCTACTTTATTTCAGGTGTTTTTTCCAAAAGGATTTCTCGGTTTAGACGTAGGTATCAAAATTCGAATCAATGAAATTATTCGTATAGAAGACTAAGTCTGAAAAGATTCTGAATGAAATTTATTAAAATACAACCCAACACAGAATTCACGAATGCCGAAGATTATATAGGCCGTAACGAAAGTAATAAAATTAATGCCTGTCTTCTGAACAATGCACAGAAGAATGCAACTGTTTCCCCTCAGAAGTCCAGGCAACATTTATGCAAGGATAGAATTAATTTTATTAGGGGGTAGATCGAAGAATGTGTTCAAAGGGAGGTCATGCGGCTCTTTCTCTTCATTATGACCCGATACGATTGTTTTTAGGCCAGTGGTCAAGAGTAAAATGGTTGACTGCGTTTTGTAGTCGCCTTGTAATTTGAACACATGACGCATTCACTCTTTGTCGATTGAATTTTATGAATTAACGTTTGTACTTTTACCGTTAAAAGAAGGTGAGGCTTTCATGACTCAGTCAATGATCAACTGAAGCTTCGTTCAGTTATGACGGATCAGTGAATAGTCAAACTGAAAGCGTTTTCCAATACACGCCGGTCTATATGGCTGAGTGGTTTATGGACCAGAACGAAACCTGTGAGGTATTTAGTCGGATGTGTGATAGTTCCCTGAAGGAAACATGCGAAATATTAACTTTCCTTGTAGTTCATATTCTTAGAAATATTCAATCGGAAAGAAGGCTTGGAGAATTTAACGTTTACAAAATTGATCGAAAACAAGAGAATGAGACGAAAACAGCAAGTAAGCTCTTCACAAGTTTGTGCAAAAAAAAAAAAAAAATGGATGAACAATTATCACAAACTGACAGCAAATTCATAAGAGAGCCATAATCGCCCACGTCCTGAAGAGACACAGACGTTTTATAAGAGTTAAACAAATATCAAACTTTTTTTTTTTTTAATTATGACAGGGCAAATTCTGTCAATAGATGGAGAAATTTAAAATGATAACTTGGTGTCGACTGTCTTGTAAGGCTGTTATGTCAGCAGGATTTCATTCTATTTCTCTCTATGTCCATTGGGGGTTGCTAGTTTTCGTCATACTTCGTGTGAAAAAATATGGATGGAAAAGATGGAAAATGGATGCTTGAACATCAAATTCTGCAATCTTCTAATTTTTTCTTTTTTTTTTTGTTACTTAAAATTGTTTGTGTGTGTGCAGTCTTCATCTTTTACACTTGAAATCGGGAAGAAAAGGAATGTCAACAATACATGCGTTACTGACAAATCAAACCTTTTATGTCTGTTTTCTATATACCGTGTATATTACCACGTATAAGGCAAAATTTAGGTAAAACATGGTAAAAAAAAATAGCAAATTTTCATGAATTTATCCTATATCTGTAGCTCGAGATGACTGCTTATTGATTTTATAAATTTTATTGGAAATGCTGTTACTTAATGTATCTTTAGAAATTCAAAATAAACGAAACAACAAAACCAATTCTATATCATGTTTTTTCTACAGACGTCCCCTAAAATGGAAACCATTGTTTAGTTTCTTTCATCACGTGATCTCTTGCGAATACTGATTTTTCTTCCTCTTCTTTTCTTATATCTAAAATGTTAAAACAGCCCGGTATACTAATAGCCATTTACTTATACTTCATCGACAATCGCAAAATATGATTAATAACAGTACGCTAATAAATATGTCATTGCTTGAACGCAATCATAACTCAAGGTTTACATGTTCACAACTTTCAGGGATAAAAGTTGATTTCATTGATATGGAATTATTATTCTAATAGGCAATTTATTATGAAGTTATACCAGTGATATATTAAGGTATAAATGATTTTATTACTTATATTTGATAATGTGAATTATACATTGTACATTATTGGTTATCGAACAGAGGCAAGAGGCTATCCTACCGACAATGATCACTAAGAAATGTAAGGTTCCGTTTTTGTTTGTTTTGTTTGTTTTTTTGTTTGTTTTTTTTTTTTGTTTATTTTTTGTTTTGTTTTGGGTTTTTTGGGGTTTTTTTTTTTTTTAGATTTGTGGTATAAGACAACATAATTTTAAAGTGATTTTTGGGTTATTTATACGCAGAAACACGCGGTGTGTTTTATGCAAATCTATTTTACCAAATAAATGCATTGACATTTCGGTCATTATTCGTAATCAAGTGTTAATGAAAGTATTACTGACAGAATTCTGGTTATTTTACTATAGATTTGATTTTGTTATTGAATTACACTGCGAATAGCTTTACTGTTAGCTTTACTTTTGTTTATACGAAAGAGACCAGTAAAAAGTGTTTTTTTATTGTTCAGGAATTATTTCGCTCCTTCCTTATAGAACAGCATAATTATATATATTATCTCAAGACCTCTTTCACCAATTTCATATTGGGAAGATCCAAAACTGAAAGTATTTTGTCAACGCTTCTTTGTCTCCATCCAATTCAGCGATAATTTATAAATTACCATTTCAATAAATCAGCGATTGCTGAGATCTTTAAACCTCTTGAGAAAGGCAGACTCATTTTGCTACTTGATTCTGTTTGGGCAAATTAAGGATTTTATTCTGGTCAGTAATATATTTGGGAAAATCTTTCATTAGGTTATTGGTAATTCACCTGTCTCAAGCCAAAGGGCGTGAACTCCAAAAAAACAATGACGATGACCTATTGGCTTCTTCCTATAATCTTTCCGCAGTGTTATCTGAAGATTTCTTTTTGATCAACTGTTTTGCTTTAAATACTAATCAGTTGTGTAAATCCTGTAAATATATTTCCATTGGTAATGCAAAACACTCATGTTTTTTTTTTTTTTTTTTTAAATAAAAATAAAAACCACAGGTAATTAACCTAACTTACCTGAATTTTGCTCTATTTCTCGCCATTACTTGTCAGCTATTTCTCCTGATCCGAATATTGGGAGCGTTATTTTCTGGTTTTGATGCAACGACTAAAGATTTCTGTCGTAAAAGCAGTTTTTGTATCGTTGACAACTTCAAGATCCTATTATATATTAGACAGCAGACACTAGTCATATTACGTATCTCTCCGTCGGGAGAGGAGTTAGGAAGAGATAGATGTAGATTTGTCACCCATGGACAAAGTTAGTCTACCTATTGATATTCTTTCAACGTATTGAGGTTTGCTTATAGCTTAAGGATAGCGAATCTTTGCAGAGTATTGATTAGTCCCTATCAAGCATCGCGTGTTCAATTCACAGTGATGTGGCACATTTATGGCTCAGTAATTTAAAAACGGAGAGCTGAGTTCGAATTCCAGTCGAATCCATTACATTCAATAACGTGCTAATACAATGGGGAAAGGTATGAATCCAGCTATGGGTAAATAGCAGGACAGACCGGGTTCTATAGCCTTGGATGGCAACTGGTCTACCGCACAAAAAAATGGCAACCTACTGCGGGAAAAAAATCTGCCTCGCCAGTCATGTATCGAAAAATACATGAACACCTACGCGTGTATCACGCATGGCACGTAACTGACTAACTGAATTTAAAAACATCATGTCGTAAAATAGTTGTGAGCAAGTCTAGGTCATTACTACTTTACTGATTTCGATCTTCACTGAGTACTCCAAACTTGTTGCCTTGTACCAAACTATGCTAATCTGAGTAAATTTTTCAGGATAGCCACCACACCGTGGAGCAATATTTAGCAGGTATGTGGCAGTGTGTTTTCTCGCGAGTGTCTTAAATTTGTAGCTTAAGATATACTTAGTATAATTTCTTGTAAGCTGGATACTTGACATTTTCATTGGTCAGCAACTCACTGTTACCGTTATTAGAGTAGGGAGGCAATGATGTTGTGCAATTCCTTGTTTTTGTTGCTCTAAGTAAATCTTGATCCTTTACCATCTCTCTCTGGGGTCGCTGTTCTTTTATCCATTTACTCGTTAGGGGGGGGCGAGGCCACTCGCTGTTAGTTTTTTTCCCTACTTTTCTGGCCTTCAGTCTGTTAAATTCTCAAAGTTTCATTTCCTGATGTGTTAAAAAATACTTCAAAAGATAATTCACGATGACGAAATTGTTTGTTTAACAGTTCAGTCATTACTATAAGTCATAGGTAGATGTATGCGTGTGTGCATATTGTATATTTTGGCAGTAATCCTTCTTTAATAGAAAATTCATTAAATACAACTGACAGCGTTCTAAGATTAAGATTTTTTTTTTCAATTTTCCTCTGGCATTCGTACTGGTGTTTCCTTTTCTGGGCATAATGTGTAAAAACTGTCCAAATATTCTATATATCCGAGCGCTTTCGGCTATTCTATTTGGAATTATCAAGGATTTTTTTTTTTTCGACTTAACATTTAGATTTTTATGCATGTGTATCGATAGTGATGG
Organism: Acanthosepion pharaonis; assembly: GCA_903632075.3. Classification (NCBI taxonomy): domain Eukaryota; kingdom Metazoa; phylum Mollusca; class Cephalopoda; order Sepiida; family Sepiidae; genus Acanthosepion; species Acanthosepion pharaonis. Next base: position 1,729,400 of record CAHIKZ030003752.1, on the reverse strand, counting down.
GAATGCCTTTCATTTTCAAACACGGAGGTTGCGGACAATTTGGTAGCTTTCCGTAAGTTTATAAATATTGGTCCTCTGTTTGAACAGTTTTTACGCACATTGTCCAGAAAATAAAAGACTTCTACCAATGCAAAAAAAAAAAATGGATAAAAAGCTTAATGGCAGTACTTTGTCAATCATTTTTAATGAAACTTAAGCACAGTGTGTAGTCGGTTTTCAAGTCCGTATAAGCGTTAGAATTTACTATGTAGGAAAACTATCCCCCAATTCAATGAGCGGCTCAAAACAATTTTTATCTGCCATATGTACTTGACAATTTTTTGCAATGTCATTTCTCTTCAAGACGTAATCGATCATGGCTCTCAACATATTCTATTTCTGTCTGTCGATTGCTACGTAAACTGTATTGAAACGCCGTTCCATTGATTTCAACAGTTTTCCTTCTCCTCTATTGGCTTCTATACAAAGCTATAGAACCCATTCTAACTCTGTCTTTAATCAGTAGCTGGAGAAAGAAGATATAGGTCCTTTAAAAAGACCTGAATCATTGTGTGAAAGTGACTGCAAGACTGTCGTGAATTAAATTTGGATTGCAGATTCTATTTTCGGCGTCGATATCTATTGCTCTACCTACCTTTATAAACAAAACTCCAACATTACACTTGCTTCTATACTTAGTATTGGTTCCTGCGAGTATTTTTTTTTCTGTTTTTGTTTTTTATTCTGTTTTTGTTTTCTGTTTTTCTGTTGTTTCTCTTTTCTGTTTTTGTTTGTTTTTTCGGTTTGTTTGTTTTTTTTTTTTTTTCTGGGTGTTTTTTCTGTTTTTCTGTCTTTTCTTTTGTTTCTTGATTATTTATTTTTTTTTTTTTTTTTTTTTTTTTTTTTTTTTTTTTTTTTGTTCTTTCCGTGTGTGTTTTTTTCTGTTTGTTTCCTCCTGTTTGTTTCCCGTTTTTTAGGGTTTTTTTTCTCTCTTTTTATTGGTGGGGTGTCGCTTTTTTTTCTTTTTTTTTCATTAATATTCTCAATGTGAGTGAGCTAGTTATGTTTCTCACGAGCGTCGGTGCTTGCCTTTCTTGACAGTTCAAAAGCGTTTACGCGGCCTTGCGGATGTTGGATTATTTTCCGCCCAACAACCCCTTGCCCACAGGTAAAAAAATATCAAGTCTCTCGATATTCTATAGCATGTTCTGACGTGCTACATTCCTTGCTTCCACTAGCCCTAACCTTTGTAGATGAAACCCGCCTTGAATCCTCACTATTTCCTTCGTATCTCATTAGCAAGAAGTTCCATTCGGCCAGCTTCTTCCCAAGAGCTGATGCTTTGTGGGGAAAGAATCATGACAAGGTGTTTTCCCGAACACTACAATATTGACCCTTTCAAGTCTAGGGGTAACCGTTATCTTTCCTACGTAACTTCATGAACAGCACTTGTTGCTTTTTCTTACCCTCATCCAACGCCACACTGTAATCCTCTACCTTGAGTGGCTCTTTAGTTGTGTGTTGGGTTAATATTACTATAAAAATTATATTGAGCGCTATTATTCTTTACAGGTTTTACTGCCTTGCCGAAATACATTGTGAGCATCACTTTCTCACTTTTAGCTTTTTCATTCGAAGCCGGGATTAGTATGATTAAGGAGGACTCGTTAAAACCTCTATTTCGGACCAAGAAAAGATTAAAATAGACTTCTGATCATTTGGGAAGTGGATTGGGTGAAGAATTTTTTCAGCACCACCTTGGACTTTTTATCTGAAGTAATTGGATTTTTCCGCATGAGTAACATTATTCATCGTTCCTACGAAAGAGGTCGGTGGACATTCATATAAACTAATTCTTTTTTTTTTCCGTCGATCGAGATAGAATACAATATCTGCAAACGATGCTGTTCTTTACACTTGAAGAATTGCTCACTCAGATTATGCGAGTAAGATATTTCTTCCGGAATGGCTTAATAGTAAATTGAAAAAATTCAATATTTGTGATTTCTGCTCTTAGGAGAAGCACCAGAATTTATTCCGGAAGTTCGACCGATCAGTCATCTTGAAGAGTGAGTAAAATTAACATAGGTTTATCTTAAAACACTTAGAACAGCTAAATCACTTTCTGTTATAATTCTATTCAGTGGATTTTGGAGATAACTTCCAACCTGAAGGCTCGATTTGGTCATGGATACGTGGCCGCCCTGGGTGTTGACTTCCGCTCAGTGATGTAGTGTCATCAACGCACTAGCTGCATCCATAGCTATGGAACCCAATCTACCCCAGTGTGCTAGATGGCCGCTGACCTTACAAGAACCTTCATATCTGCTCTTTTACAGACTTTATGAATCCTGTTTGGTGTCTGTTCGCACTCTTAACTATGAAATTCTTCGATGTCCCAACCAGGCGGCAGGTCGTTGTTTGTTTTATGTTACCAGCAGGACACTTATTTAAGTAATGCAAAGAAAGCGTTCCTGCCAGGTCGTTCTCTTTGGCGACTTCGACTCGCGTCGCAGAAAAATCGAAACGGCACACTTCGCGAATCTTTTTAAAAAAAAAAGCATGAACATACCTTTCCCTGAGCGCTGCCATCGACAGATGTTTCAGAAAGAGATCATCACGAGCATGCAACAGCAGTTGACGGAGGAAAAATACATATGGGCTGGATTCTCGACTTTTACTAGTCATCTTCATTACTATTATGTACCGTGGCGATCACGGCTCTACACAACTTCCTTTCCTCTGTAGCTATAAGTAATGCCCGTCTCCTCACCATCTCTATTCTGCCATTCATTTACTCAAGCTCGTAATATAAGCAAAGTAGGTTATTCATGATTTCTCTCAGCTCCTTACTTTTTAATATATCATATGAGTATCGAATTCGCGAAGCCATCTCTCCTCCATAAGTACCTGTGAAATTTCAGCAGATTTTTTTGTTATCTGATTCTAAGCACAAGCGTTCTTCTTGCTCCCATTTTCCTTAAAACTTCCTTGTATCTCACAAGAAGCACAACTGTAATACCTCGAGTCTCTTTGGGCTTAAGTCCATATCACGTTGAAATACCAGTTCCTGTATGATCACAAGAGTTAAACAATGTCGATCCTGGTCAGTACTTAGATGGGTGACCGGTTGAGAATACCAGGTGCTGAAATGGATAATAGCTCTGAATTGTTAATCGGAGAGCAGAGTTCGAATTCCAGTTGGGTTTGTTATATTCACTTACGCGTAAATACCCTTGGCAAAGTTATCTTTTCTCCCAGCTATGTGTTAAATAGTAAAACCTCTATCACTAAATCATTATTTATAAAAACACATTTTACAATGTAAAAATATTTTCTGGCTTTAAATAACCTGAAAGTGTTGGTAAGCCGTAGAAAACGATTCCATCAATCTACCAGGCTCCTTTGGGAATATGACACCAGTAACTTTCATTTCTTTCCAAAAACGAGGTGGTACTTATAAGTCCAACAAAGATTCTTCAATGACTTTAATGAAATCGGAGGAACATTTATTTTTTTTTTATTATTATTTTTATTTTTTTTTACTTGACTACGAAATGCTCAATTTTTCTTCAGTCATAACTGACAATAAATATAGCAGATATCCGGTACTTCTTCAAGGAAAAGTAAATATATTAAAACCTTCTGAATTCTGCGCGTTTTCAATCAAATTATCTTTTCACGTTTATTATTTGCAGATGAACAGAATGTTCATATGACAGGTGATCAGACAAATGAGGATTTTTTTTTTATTATTCAAAAGAAATTTCAGTATTGACAACTATTTCAAGTCGTTTTACACATTGCATTTGGTTCTCAAACCAATTTGTCTGAAAGTACTTAATTATAAAAAACAGGAATCTCTTCCTTGCATATTTCTTTTCAGCAAAGATCAATATGGTCTATTTTCGATGAGGCACAATCTCCGGTCTTGCGAAACTCTTCATTTTGTTTGGCTTTCTTTGTTTTGGTTTCCTCTACGCTCTACGCGTTCAACTATTTCTCAGTTCGTCACTTTCAGCCATCGTTTCCACATGACTGCTTCTCTTTTATTTTTTACATATTTTTTATTTTTATTTCATTTCTGGATTCAGTGACAGTTTTTATTCTGAGCAAAACTAATTTCGGGAATTTTCTGTCAGCGATCAAATAGCTTCTCAACCGCTTCCATTTTTGCTAAAAGAACAACAAAATGAAAATAAATTCTACCGTTTTTGAATCTTTTGATAATAAAGAATCCTCCAATTCTGAAGAAGAATTTTAGTTATTTCTTTGAGAATTCCATTATGGTTATGCAGCAAAGCACTTGATGACTATCTTCGACAGATTTTTTTAATCTACCAAGGGATGCTGAAAAAATCACAGCCCTGCCAAGGATATACTAAACAAAACTCTCGCTTAATTATTTGGTTACATTTTGGAAAGTGAATCTCTCTATAGGCAATACAGTCAGTGACATTTTGATTTTAAGCATTACACACCTCTAATCCGAGCTTGGCAGTGCCAATTGGTATGTGAATGCTGGAATGTTCCTAGTAATGAAATAAAGGACGAAAATTTACTGTCATAGCAATAATTCTGAATATTTTTCTTACAAAGTCATAGAGTAGCAAAGAACGTTATTAAATAAAACAAGCCACAATTTCCGACAACAACAACAGCTACAAAAAATGGAAAGCACATGTCACTAAAAGAAAATAATGGTATGATCAAATTACCTTTCCACAGTACTTTCAACACAAGATAAAAAAAAATTTAAGTACTTTAAATAAAGCATTTAAATATAAGCATTAAATGTTTCTATCCAAACATTATTGTAATCTATTTTTATTATAAGTGTTCAAACAATCTTAAGATAACCATAGCTGAATTCACAAACAAATGTGTTCCACATTAAGTTGAATGCGAATACCATCCGCTGATTGGCTATGTGATATATCACATTTTATATATGTCATAATTTTGAAAACTTGCAGTTTTCGTATACAAATGACAGATATTTGGAACTAATGATTATTTCACCCTGCAACGATAAAATGATGGAAATGGCTCCTAATAACCTAATGGACAAGTAAGTCAGCTAAGCTTTTTGTCAGGATGCATAATAGAGACTATTTTCGTGTATAAAAAAATAAGCAATAACTTGCATTACACGAATTGCTGAGAATGGAGTTACCTGCGTTGTGCATGTTGGGAATGATTTGATCCAGTCAATATATATTACATCATTTTTTTTATGATCGCCACTTCTCTCATTTCATTAAGTGTAGATACATAGCCATTTTGATGTACTCGCACAGTTTATATAAAAAAAAAACAAATATATATTTGTCTGTTTGTGAGATTATATATTTCTGTAGTTTTAAATATGTAGTTTATTGATAAAATTGAAATTTGGCGTCTGCGGACGACTTGAACATATGTGCGCAATATGGACGTTCAAGTAAACACACCTTTTCTTTCTACCAGGTAACATTTTCTGATTCATTGAAGCAGACGTTTGTAAAAACAAAATGGCGTCAGGAGGAGATTATTTGTGAGTGATAAAAGATAAACGTTTTGAGGTGATAAAGAACAAAGAAAAATGTCTGCATGGAGGAATACAGAAAGAAACAATGATGAGAGTAAGAACAGACAAATAGTGAACAGAAGGGGGGAAAGAATATATAAAGATTTAAAAAAATGTAGATAAAGGTGCAAAGAAATGGCGGAAAGAAATAGAAAGCGTTTATACACAACAGGAAAGGGAGATTGTGTGGTAACCAGGGAGAAAATTGGAAGGCCTGAAGGTAAAAATGATAAAAAAAAAATTCAGAAAATCCGAAAGTTTAATACACAAGCAAACGTAGAAAGAAAAAGATTGAAGGTTCAAGAGAAAAACAATGAACGATGAAAAAGTACGAAGACATTAAAAAGGAAGTCAGTCAGTATAATGCCAAGAATGAGAGATAATCATCTTCTGAAATATTTCCAAGAAAAAGAAGAAATAAAAGAAAACTTTCTAGTTAATAATGATAAAGTGTATAGAAAGAAAACTTATCAAAGTTAGTAGCAAGGAAAACTAAATCCACGAACCATGCACGTTAAAAAAAAGAAAATGAAAAATACCATACGGGGAGCTGTTTTCCAGAAAACACCTCATCATTGCTTTAAATGTTTAGGTTCGGGAACAGACGAATGCATTAAACATCAGTTGAACAGGGATATATTCGAACTGGATCCAAACTATAAAAAGGGCCATTTTCGTCAAATTTTGCTTTTTGATTAATGCAGTTAAATTCACGGTACCATTCTTTTTTAGGAAAAACAGTTTATACTTTCCTAACAGATTATACTCTCGATTTTTCAGAAAATAAAGTGGGTACAAATAACTCATTAAATGGTCCTAATTTTTTTTCGGTTGAGGTGGTAACATACCAACGTATTTTTACCTACCAGTAAAGTCCAAATTTCGCACAATGCTAGGTGGTTACTATTGCAAACGATGTTAGATCTAACATATACTAATCACCAGCAAATTCTCCACGCCTTTTAGGCTATGTCTGAAGTAGTATTGTATGTCTGAAATTGGAATACGCTGTGGGAAAAGATTACAGAATGTATGTACTAAAATGACATCAGTATTCATTTGTCTGTCGACATTCAATTCAGCGTATTAGTGTCCCTATTTGTACCAGCGTGCATACAAGATGAAGCTTTACCTTTTATCTCCCTCTCTCTCATATATATTTAAAGATATTTTTGTCGGTACAGAATTTAATGATCGAAATAAAAGTATAAAATTTAATATTACAAGACATAGTAAAACAATATTAAATAATAAAAAAAAAACACAACAACAAGGGGTGGGGGGAAGCAACCGGTTTCGCTCCCGCTCATCAGGCTTCCACGGGAGATTCAAAATTAAAACAGAGAAAGCCTTCTTTGTGCAAACAACGAGTGTTTGCTGGGACTCGCTTATCATCTGCCTCTCGTTCCTTCTTGCATATATATATATATATATATATATATATATATATATATATATATATATATATTTTTTCCAATTATTTTTATTGTACATTTCTCTGTTTTAATTTTGAATCTCCTGTGGAAGCCTGAAGAGCGGGAGCGAAACCGGTTGCTTCCCCTGCTTCTTGTTGTTTTTTTATTATTTAATATTGTTTTAATATGTCTTGTAATATTAAATTTTATACTTTTATTTCGATTATATATATATATATATATATATATATATATATATATATATCATATATATTATATATATGTTGATCAAATGTGAAAGCACCGTATTGTCTCAGAACTTGTTAAAATTACCGCAGTCCATTGGTATGATGCTTAAATAAAATGCTGTTGTTTTTTTTTTTTTTTTTAATTTAACTTAAAAACACTTGAAAGAGGGTGGGGTTATAAATTAAAAATCTTCTCTATCCATCCTCAGAGAATTTGTGCGTTTTTGGTAAAACTTTCTCTGCCTTTTGGGTTTCCTTTCTTTAACAGTAATTTTAAGTTTTCAGTCTCCAGTTTTTGTTGATGAGGACATTTTTATTTTGGATTTTATTTATTTTTGAAAACCTAATCTTTTACTTTATTAACATCTTCCACTCTTTTGTCTTAAGTCCTTTTTTTTTTTTTTTTTTTTTTTATTTTTCTTTGCGTTTTTTTCTATCTTATGCATTGCTCGCTCGCCATCACTCTCTCTCTCTTCTCCATTTTGCTCTTTCTTTCTCTTTCCCCGTTTTATTTATTTTCTCTCCTGTTATGTCTGTTATATTCTTTTCTTTTTTTTTCTTTCCATCTCTCTATTTATTTTTCACGACTTTTATTTCCTTTACGCTTTTGCTTCCTCTTCGTGAGTTTCTTTCTATTGAATTTTCTTTCTTTCTACATCTTTGTCCAATTTCCTCTCCTACTTTTCTTTCTTTCTTTTTCTATTTTATTTTCCTTTTGTCATCCATTTTTATTCTCACTTGTTTTATCTTCAGATATATTTGCTCTTCTTTCATCGTATCTTCGTTTTATGTTTACTTCCTTCAGGTCATTTTACCTACAATTTGCTTATATACAAGAGGCTGGTGAAAAGTGTCTGAACCAAAACCCTTCCCAATCTCTGAACAAATGACCAAATATTTTTTTTTTTTTTCATTTTCTGGTCGATCGAAGAACATTTCAGCACATTTTCGTATATCTTCCATTCTCCTTCCCTGTACATTCCCATAAACACTTTTCTTACCATCATTCTTTGCGACTTCATTTGCATTCTCAAAATCTGTATATCACTTGCTTTTCCTTGCTGTTTATCTTATTCTCTCGTCAATGTTTCTTTCTGCTTAGCTCCACGCAGACTTTTTCTTTTTGTTCTTTCTCACCTTAAAACTTTTATCATTTTCTGACGCCATTTTTTAAACGTCTGCTTCAATAAAGAAAAAAAAGTTACCTAGTAGGGAGTTAGCTGTACTTTCAAGTAAGTTTTGCACGTTAGATTATAACAATAAACTGCACATTTCAGTAACACAAACGTTTAAAGCAAGCTATATATATATATATATATATATATATATATATATATATGTGTGTGTGTGTGTGTACGTATGGTTTCCGATGAAGTAAATATAAACTTATATTAAAGTATATGAAAGAAATGTGAAATATGTAGCTATCTACTGTATTTAATATTCATCCTTTTTATTTTATTTTTTTATGTCTCTTAATTTGATATTTGTGCATGCCGGGACAACAGTAAAATACAAGCAAAATACAAATTAAAAAGATAACGAAATATTTTAATCTGGTTTGCCGGTTAAGATACCTACTCCGTGTAATTTTTTTAATTTTTTTTGTTTTTTTGTTTTTTACTGAAACTTAGATTTTATATGATCTGTTAAGGGATTTATATAAATTTGATGTCTGAAATTGAATTGAAATCATACATGACGAATAAATGCTTCATAGCTTGGTGGTTAACAATCCATCTCGCAGACCATTTATATTGAAATTCCCTCTTTTAATGGATGCTTTACATTTAGGGACTTGAAGTACTTAAGCTTAGGAAATTTTTAAGATGGCGGTGCCTCGTTAAGATTCCATTTCATAGACTATAACTACAATTTAGTTTGATTACCAATGGAAAACTCACAAAGTTCATACTGATAAATGACTTTCCTACTAAAAACATTCACCGGAGATTTTATATACTGAAATTGATGTTTTTGATTGAATTGAAATTATCTGTGTAAGTATTGTTAGGTACATCTGATTGTAAGGATATCAAATACAATAATATGTACGTAACAATACTTACAAATGTAAAATAAGAATTGTCATAAAACTAAATTAGAATATTATTATTATTCTATTATTAATGTTTAAAACGATTTTTTATGGAAAAACTACACACAGATCCGTTAAATAGTACATTTTATCGAACAAAAACAGGTTAATGAGTCTGCGCAGTAAGTACAATATAGGTATTTCCGTTTCTTTTTAGAATCGTGATGATCGGAAATTTTGATAAATATCTTCAATTAGAACTTGAATAAGGGTAGGAAACGCTGGCTGCAATGAAATTATAGGTGTACAATTTATAGGGTTTGATTACCAAACAAGGGGTTCGTCTTATGCATGAGTAGAAGCATTTTCCCACACTTTCAGCACAATTTTAGGGGTGCGTATCATGGATGAAGGCGTATTATACATGGGAATTTACGTTACCTGAAAGTACGCAACTACTTCACCAACCAAACCAGCCTGATAATTAATTTACTATTGCTTTGTCCTCTGATTTCCAGATCAAGGCTGTTAATCAGCAATTTTCAATTTGTAGCCGGAAAGAATCCATTTGTGCAGAATACAGGTTGCGATGGATAAATTGTCTTCTGAATCCCGCAAAAATGAAAATAACACTGATATCTCATTTTAGCAAGAAATGGCACTTCTAAGATTTACTAAAGAGTAAATTCATTCAGTAAAATCGCCATTAACTTTGACCACGGCCTCCAGACGACTTCGGAGTCTTCTGCAACTTTTCTGGATGGTCTCCTTTTTTAAGTTGGTGAGTGATGCTATAGTCTTTGCCTTTGGCTTATTCTTGGTGTTACAAGGAATTTTGTTGGTCTCTACACATGATAATCAAGGTGCTTGCAGCCTGGGGAGTTAGAGGGTCAGATGTAAGGTCGCAGAAATTGTCTGACAAACATGACGGAGTTATCTTACGTGTGTGGCATGGTGCAGAGTCCTATTGCTAGATATAGTCCCTTCCAGCAGCCACTCATTTGATTCAGGACATCCCTTTCTCCTCAAGGTTACTGATGTAGGCCTTCTTGTTTAGTCTGGGTCTCTTACCAAAAAATTCGGGGGTTCTTTTATTAGAACGCTCAGAGTGGGTTTTTCGAGCTGCCGTAACTTCGTAATCACCATTAGACTCTTTCTGAATCCTCTACAATGTCCTCGTATTGACACCCAAACACTCTTAAATGTTCATATTGTCAAACAATACAGCATGCCGTTTTGAAATTTCTGGCGGAGTGAATTGCATCATGGTGCTCTTTTTCTCACAGACAGTACCCAACGATACTGTGCAGTCAACAAAATAAAATGGAAAAAAAACTTCAACCATCGTACCATGTAGATATTTAAGTTTAGTGCAAGCCTTCTCTGATTGGAGCTCGCGACCAATTGGATGGCAATTGCAAATGACTTTTTTTTTTTTCATTTACTTTTGTATTCTCGGTTCTTTAATCGTTATTTTGCTTGTTATAGCAATTTTTCTTACAAGTGAACGAAGCAACCATCAAATTTCACTTTCCGTCCTGCTGATAGTAACGCTGCCGGCACATCCACGTTGCCTCAACAGACGTTTATAGATTTTGCAAACAAGAAGTGTGCTTAGTAAGAAATAAATCTGGTATTTGCTTTTAATTCAAAGGGGGAATAAAACTCAAATGCAATCACATTTATAACGTTTTCTATAAATGCCAAACGAGTTTTTCAAATTTGACAATTCGGTATGATCTTTTAATCTTTCTTGAAAGCGAGACGCATTTTTTTTTTTTTTTTTTTTTTTTAGAATGCAACGCGAAAAGGAAAAAATAAAAAAATTGTTTTGCCTTCAATGATGCATACAAATTTCAGATTAAAATAATTTTTTTTAATCTGTCTTCGAATTTTAGTGAAACATTGTGGCAATGTATTGTCTACAGTTCCTCGCCACCATCTTGAAACTGGTTGTTATATGAAGATTTTTAAAAACAAAGGCTTCACGACGTTCAAGATTTCTGAAGTAAAAATCAATCAATCCACAAATGTCGTTCTGAAGACATTCCAGTATAATACTGTTATTGGCAATCAATAATTAAATAATCATAAAATAGTTTTTATTTTCGATCGATCGGTTCTACTTCTAAATTATGTATAAATATAGAAATTTCGGTCTTTTTAGGATTGTTTTTCTTTTTTCTTTTTGACATGTCTATCCTGGACGCAGCGAAACCTGACTCTCCAAAGAGTTTATCTTAGGAAAGATAAAGACGTTTCTCATTGTCTTTTCTCTGGATTGGGAGTCAGTTTTCTTTTCAACTGGTTGCTATAGAAGGCTACAAAATCTAGTTTGCTTTTTTCTAACTCGAAGCTAGATGCGGAAGAAATGGAATAATGCTCTTTCGCACTAACTTACTTAGCTGTCTTACATCCACATCGTTCAAATATCGGTTCCCGTACGATTACTGAAGTTAAGCAACGTTCAACCTGGTCAGTACCGAAATGGGTGACCGTTTCGGAATACTACGGGGGGATAAGTCAAAAATTACCCAGAGTTTTGCTATAACATATCTTCATGTAAAAGTGCGATTTTTTTTTAATTTCTCTCGTAGGTACTGTACTGTAAGTTTGGTGGTGTAATGGATAATGGCTCAGATTTTTTAGTCTGATATCCAAGGTTCAATTCCAGTGGGGTTCATTATATTCACTTTACGCACAAATGCCCTTGGGAAAGGAATGAATCCAGCCCCCTCCCAGGTTAATCATTAAAATATTGTATCACTAAATCATTATCTCAAAAAAAATAATCTTACAATGTAAAAATGTTTTCTGGTTTTAAATAACCTGCACAGGGTTGATAACCCGTAAAAACGAATCAGTCCCTTTCTGTTCATGTTTTGCCATTCATTTACACAAGTTCTCTCAGTATGTTACTTGCTGCTTCCTCTTTGTCCCATTTTCCTTATGTCATGTGAGTGACAAATTCGCTAAACCCTCTTTCCTCCTTGTGACACAGAAATTTCAGCTTTCTCTTTCTGATTATACGTGTAAGCGTTTTTAGTTTCCATTTTTTTTTCTCTAAAACCTTCCTCGTTGCTCACATATTCCGTTCATAAATTTCTTAGCTTTCTTCTGGCGGAAAAGCGATCAAAATTCACAATCCACCCCTCCCCCTGCTCTTGATAATGGCAAGAAGCCTTATTGAAAGTGTACGACCACCAACATTTAAACAATATTGACATTCTACTTAATTAGCTGGTGCAAATGGATGGTAGAACACGGAGTGGGATGGATGGTCAAAAGACAATCTAAGAGCTACAAAAGATCGGAAGTTGTGGAGAGTCATGTTCGGCCACTTTCTAAAAGTACACGGCGCTTAAATGTATTAGTTTCTTTAAATACGTTGAGAAAATACCACTTTCCTAATCGATGATCTTCTATTTTGGGTTTCTTGCTTTTAAGATATTGCTCAATTCCCTTGGGTGATGAAAATAATTTCAATAGCTAACCAACCCACCCACCTGTGTGTATATATATATATATATATATATATATATATATATATATATATATATTGTGTGTGTATTTCGGGTGTATTTTTTCATAAAGGCATGTTCGTTGTACAGTTTAGACATATGTCTACTCATTTTCGTTAAGATCCTTTCATACTCTCGAATAATCTTTTGATGTCATTACTGAAAGACGTGAGAAAATCGCCGTGTTTTATTTATATATATATATATATGTTTTTATTGCCAAGTAATTTCTGATATATCCATGATGTGTATATATATATATATATATATATATATATATATATATATATATATATATATATATAAACGTTTTAATTTATTTCATATGTTATAATTTTTTTAATTAACGTATGTATTGATGCTCCTTAGGACAATTGTTCCATTTTCATGATTTTAAAAGGGACAGTACGAAAGATTTCATTATTTGTATTTATTAATCTTTTCCCCTCACCAAATTCTATTATTTTCAGTCGTCCATAAAGAGATTACAATTTCTGTATGTTTCATTCTATTGTTTTTTATTCTACAACCTTCTCATAAAATTTTAGTGCTACATATTTGGACAAAATGGTTATTTTTATTTTTCCCTTGAACGACAGCAAACTGTTTACACAACTCTAAAGAAGAAGAAAATTACAGCTCTCGGGGTGGAGGGGCCAAACAACCCCACCCATTTTGAAAAATTGCTATAACTGAATGTTATTTTCTTATGTATAATAAATGCGTTTTTTAAAATATATATATATTAATAAATTGAGCATTCTCATATATATATATATATATATATATATATATATATATATATATATATATATAATATCAAACTTTTCAATTTAACATGCTTCAATTGTATTAAATCTTTGTCAGAAATTGAGAAATAAGAATAAGACAAGATTGCTGACATTTTCAATTTTGTGTAGTTTGATTTCCATTGGTCAGTCATGTATCACATATATTATAACCGTAGATAATTCCATATGTAAGTTTGTAAAAATTCTGATTTGTTAAAGCAGGCATCGTAATTGGGCATGTCTAGAAGTTTCGATATTTTCGCTTTTGTGTTCTCTGCTTCTCATTGGTCAGTCGTGTATATCAAACAGACAGCATCTCTGTTAGTTTTATCGTGTTGATAGAGGAATGGATTTTACATACGTAATATCTGTATTAGACATGAGTTAATTTTTTTTTTTCAGAATGTATTCAATAAATGTTGACGATGTCATATGCTTTAGACGTGTGTTTATAATTGACAATCTTTTGTTGTTAAGCTTTCAAAATGTTTTCCCAAAGAATTATGTTCTTTCTTTAATTATCGTGGTCAGTAGTGTAGTGGTTGGCGTCTCCGAAAGAGAAATCAACGAGTCTAGTTCGAATTCGTTATACTCGCTTTCGCGGAAATCGTAATGTTAATATTAGATGTTTCCTTATATGGAAATACCCGGTATTCATTGACCGAGCAGCCTGTACCGCATTCAGTTGATATTTATAAAATATGTTTGTCAAGTGCAGTAGCTGTTATCCGTCTTTCCGGTGATGATGGGGGTTTCCTGCCTAACCTTTTGTTTGAAGTACTGTGGAACGTCAACATCTTGATTGTCATTTTCTCTTGAAATTACATGTGATATCCATTTTAGCTGTTGAAATTCCCCGGATGATTTGGTTTCTGCTATCTTGTGCAGTCCATTGTTTATGATTCCCTGGCGTCAGTCCTCTAGTTTCAAAGAAAGATGGTCTTCACTCGCTCAAAGACATTTTTAACCATTGATCTTAGAAAGCCATTGCATACAGCTGACAATCTAGATATTTCTGAACGGATTTAGTCCCATGCCTTACCTCCATATTATCGATATGATAAAGCTATTTAACAAAACTCTGGTTTTCAGGTTTTGTAACAGTTTGAGTTGTTTGGTGAAACTACTCCTAGAATTGTATATTCTGTGTACGATTTCCTTATTTCCTAGACTAAATAACTGATCCATACACCGAAGTATTTGACATGTTTAGTATTTACTCATTCCACATACTCTGAATCCATCATAAAAATACAGTATGTGCAATCACTGCTTTCATTACAGTTTTTGATGAGTTTCTCTTTTGGAAAGAACCTTGGGAAATGTATCAATCCATCTCTTCCTCCCCTCTCCAACTATGGGTTAAATAGCAGAACTAAGATTTCTAGTTTTCGTTGGCCACCGGTCTAGAGATGGTCAATTGCTGAAAGAACAACCATCGCCCAGCAACCTAGACTACTTATAGGAATGTATCGATCCTTAAAAGAAAACAGACGCTCAATCATTGAAATGATTTTATTATGTACATTACGCAATCTGTCATATATTGAAATATCTTTACTTTTTAAATGATTTTCTGTTATAAATCATTTCATCCCAAAAAAGGCGGGAGTGCCACTAGTATACAGGGGGTCCCAGAGAGCGAAAGTGATAGAAAAGACTGGGTATAGTGAGGTAAGTAAAGGATAAAAGATGAACGGGGTTCATGTTAACAGAAGATGGCGATTTACATTGCATTTAAATTTCTGATGATTGCAGATAGCATGGAAGCAAGTAAACGGAATGGAGTTCCACAGGCGGGAATTTCGTTTCTCTTAATGTGACCCATACTTATAGACTTGTACGTAAATATAATTTTTTTTAAAAAGTGATTAGGTTGATGTATAGGAATGAAATCTTTGTCTTTATAAGTTTACTCTAAGCTCTTGCTAAACATTTACGAATTCATTGCAGGGAAAGTAATAAATTAGCTTTATTTTCAGGAAAGTAATGAGTGAATATCAAATTCACCGTGGAAGCTCTGCAATGATACATCAAAGCTTATGATAATGATGCAGATTTCTTCTATGTGTTGTATCGGTTCAGAACGTTGGCGATCATGGCTCACCACAATTTCCTGTCCTTTGTCACTCTTAATAAGTTTTGATTTTTTGTCATCTCTCCCAAACGCTGTTCCGACATCCATTCGCTCAATTTCGTCAAGTAGAATGTGCGTTGCTTTCCTCCGGCGATCTTACCTTCAACCAGTCATGTGCGTATCAAATTTTCCGAGTCTTATTTCCTCATTTTATGCGCTAGAAATGTCAACTCTTTCTGCCTGATATTAATTATTTATCCTTTCTCCTGCTATTGTTGCTAGAGCTAATATGATAGCGAAAAACGAAATGTATACAAAACTGTTAGTTTCAGGCCTAGGCGTATAATAAAAATGCCGGGGTATATATTTGTAGTGATGGAGATTTATACAGCGTAGTCATATGAATTAACACTGCATGATAGCTGTCAGTTTCACGCCTCTATCGATCACGAGACGAGCATACAGCTATTTACATATATGGCTGATTGTGTGTATACGTTTAAGAACAGTAAAAACTGTTTGGTTTACGTGAACAGACAAAAATATTGGTATAAATCTAATGGCGAATTATATGCTTGATTTGCCATGGAGGAATCTCCTCTCAGCATAAAGTGGATAAGGAAAAAAGAAAAGATTCACTGGCAAAAATACCTTCTTTTTTTTCTTTTAGAGGTATTATGCATTAATATTCTCTCCAAGAATGCAGACTATTTACTAATGTTCACCTGTCATTTTTGTCGAAGAAAATAGTTTTCTTTCCAGAAGGCTCCCGCTGATGGTGGTTAAGGCGAAAAGTTCTTTCGTTATTTTTATATTGCAAGTGTAAATGATTTCTTGTGAAGTCGAGTTTGGCTTAAAAAAAAAATAAAACTATTCATCTGGTCATATGATCAACACATACTAGAGAATAAATAAGAGAAAAAATTCAATGTTATTTGATTCAGTACCAACACAGAGGACTTTAGTCTCTGTAGAAGGATTAGACCCGATTGCTCCACGAGATTTCTGACCATGCATTTCTATTTCATGCACTGCTATAAATATAATGCTTTTAACCTCGCAATAGTATTTCATATTAATTTCTGATGTACCTTAGGTGCAGAATTTTGCAATAATAGACGCACATATATACTAGTATCCGCTTGCCGTAAAAATAACGGCAAATATTAGAAAGATATTAAAAGTGAAATAGCATGAAATAAGCCTAGAAATAATGTAGTGATATTCAATAAGGCAGAGATCCAGAATTCGTATCTAAAATAGAGGCTAATGAACCATTTAATTCCTTAGAAGATCAATGGTATCTATACTTCATTCTGTACACTCGGCAGTATGTAAATCTACTTTGTTCAATATCTTTTCAAATTAAAAAAATATCACAGTCATTCGGAATGGTAACACTTTTCAAAAGATAAAGATCAGCAACAGAACGACAAAGAAGCCGACAAAAGACCAAAGTTGAGGCAAAACAATTAGACAACGGTATTTTAGTGCCACGCAAAAAAGTCTGAACAAATGATACTGCAGTTTAAGAAAGTAGGCATGGAATCACTCATGCATTTGCTACCTTAAGTAGATTTACCTCGCTTTCCATTACAGCGTGAAACGAAAAATAAACTTAGCGTTTATATATATATATATATATATATATATATGAGGCACTGAAAGTCCTTAACACATTCAGCTTGTTTCTATAAAATTAATTTCTCAATTCTAAAGTAAATTCTCATTTGCAAAAGATCATATTACTCACACTTTGTGTGCTGACAAAATTCGTATGTATTTTGTTTCTACCTGGTTAAATGTGTATAGTGGGTGTACAAAAATCTTTGTATTGTATATATAGGAATGAAAGTGTATGTGTATATATATATATATAACAGTAGGTTCTTCTGGCGCAAGTCCAAGAATGGGTTTTGTCTATTTAGAATTCTTTGACTCAGACACGACGATCACAGGCGAAATTTACTGATAAGAACGCGTGACGTACAAAAATTTATACAAACAAGCGAAAGCCACTTTGCCTGTGCTTCTTCTGAATGACAATAAAAATCAACACACGGTGAAAAATAAACTCAGAAGATCAAATCGTTAAGTTGGGATACTTTACAGTATCTTCCTAATTTGACTCCCTAAAGTTAAGATTTCCTATTAGATGAGTAGAATACGTTCAAAGCAGCAAAACCTTTAGAATTAAAGAATCCTGAAGTTGCATCTTGACTTCAGTCACTTTCTCACCGACGTAGCTTCCCTCTGTTTTTTCTACAAATATTTTTTATGCCAACTGTTCTAACGAACTTTCTTCCCTGTTGTCCCGACTAAATGAATTTAAGTGTGCCACTAAATTGACAACGAGTTCCCACCCGTTTATTGTTGAAATAGCTAAATACACCCAACACCCAACTTGCAATCTTCAAAAAATTAAATGCAATATAAATGGATCATCTTCTATATTCTTGAATCCCGTCCATCTTTTGTTCTTTCCTCATTATACTCAGTATTTTCTCTCACTTTCACCTCTTGTGTGCTCGTGGCATTACCGTCTCGTTTGGGATGAAATGATTTAAAAAAGTAAGTTATTGGAATTCTTTTCATCTAGAGCCATAGATTACTTCAACAAAGAATAAAATAATTGATTTCTAAACAGGCACTTGTCAGTGCTAATAATAAATTTTTTGTCAAGTTTTATAAGTTAAACTTTTTGTGAAGTAAAACAATAAGTTCCGTATGAATTAAGATTTTTGAAACCAAGCAAGCTCGGATTATAGCGACCAGATTATAACGGCGAGATTATTAGATTTTCTCTTGATTAGTGTCAGAAAAAATAAAAACTTTTTGTTGTTTTTTTTTGTTTTGTTTTTTTTTTTTTTAAAAAAAAACAAAAAACAAAACATTTATATATGATGTGATATCTTGATTGAGTGGATGCCAATTTAAAATATGTCTTTATCATTTAAGATATTTCTTTATTATTTATGACCAAAAAATAAAAAGAATTACACAGCATTGTAGTTTGGGGTTTATACTTTATCTGTTTTCTTTGTGGTGGTCTTAAATATTTTTACAAGGAATGATTTTTATTGATATATTGAATTATTTATCTGTAAAATATGTATAGTTATTAGAAATGCTATATTCAATTAACACGCTTTCAAACTGCCCAGAGAATTTTCTATTAAATATTCGCGCTCTTTTTGTGCATTCTATGACGTTTGAGCGTGGGGTATAAATAAAAGAATAATGTATCGACTAGTCAATGTGATCGAGTAGCAACCGGAAGTAACAATCTTAGTCGAAGTCATTAAGAAATCTCCGTATTTAGTCCCTTCCGACTTAGGAAAATTGTCTTCATAAAAAATAAAAAAAATAAAAACTATGAATTAAAAAAAAACAAACTGTAAATCACCAAAATGTATTTCTGGAAATACTTTCCTCTTGAAAGTTTGTTTATAGTGGTTCGTCAGTAAGCGTTTCAATTTGGTCTGATGGGTTGTTTTACTAATAACCAATTCTAAAAATAACATTCAAAGATATGTTATGTTCAATATACTTCATCGATTTTCTAAATTTTTATGTGGCGACTTTCTCCCTTTGTCAATCTTTCTCCCAAAGTAAGTAATTAAGGAGATTATAGACTTTGAGAAGTAGCGATGAGAGAACAGATGTTATCTAGTCGTATAGACATAATGTCTACTATCGTTTTATTTTAATTATTTATCGTATTTATTTCCTTGTTCGCTAATCTTGTTCAATCTCGAATCACAGTTCCTTTTGAGAATCTTTTTTTTTTTTTTGCCTCAAGCTGATTTTATTTTTTTTATAGATATTATAAAATAAGTACATAATACCAAATTATTCGATATTATTCCTAGAAATTATCTGATAAAAATTATTTATATTTTATTACCAGGAGTTTTTTGATCTGATTAACGATTATAACTTTCATTCATTATATTTGAGTATAATCTAACGTTTGGTTTAGTTTTAAGTCTAGAATTTTGTCTATATTTCTGAAATGAGGTATTTTAACTATTTACATTGTTCGGACTGTTGTCATCATCTTTGATATATACACGACGTTTCGGCCGTTTTATGTTCCGGTGTTCTTCAGCTGATATACGTTGGAATTTCGAACTTCAATTTATTTACTCCACTGTGGTAGATTGATCTAGCTCCACGTGCCGTGCCTTTTCGGAATCTCTCAGTTTCAGTTATTTCTCTTTAGTAACTCAACTCTCCAAGTTTTTGAATTGAACTCACAACACTTCGGGTCAAGTCACTGGATTACTTCATCAAACCCCTTTTGTCCACCATTTGCCGGAGCGTACAATGGCCGAAACTTCGTGAATAAGACAATAAAGATGAACAGAAACAGTACGAACAATTTAGATAGTGTAAATATATGTAGAATTGGTACTAATCTTCTGAGACTTGATATAAGGTTTTAACTTTCTATTTTGTAGTAGTCCTTTTCTGTTTGGAACCTAAGCATAAAACCGAATATGTGTCCATGTTCATGGAAGACTTATTAATAAAAGCAAAAAAAAAAAGCACTTAATAATATCAAATATGAATATGGACACAATATCTTGACCGTGTTTTGTAAAATGAAAACATTATAGAAATACATACATGCAACAAACTATTTCTTATTTGATAGTTAAAATATTTCATCCTTGAAAATGGCTAAATGTATAGCTGAAAGTGTTCGGATTAAAAGAACATTCGGGCATTTTGTATATAATTTATCATCTGAAAAGAAAAAAAATTATTAGATCGCATGAGAAATTGTATATAAAAAAAACTATATCAAAGCACCTTGTCTGTTGTATTCAATGAAATATATATATATATATATATATATATATATACGTTCGTGCGCGCATCGAAGAATCGGTGGTTTCCTGCCGATTGAGTCAGTCGATTAATAGGGCCCCTTTACTATTTACGATTATTCATTAATTATACTAGCTTTTGTAACGTTCTGTAGGAACGTCTCTGTGATCTTAACGATTGCTGGCAAATTTGAGCAGCCTGCCTGCATCAAGTCTTTCATAAACGTGACCAAATCTGCTACCGAAATCCTTGAAATGCACAAAGCTTTTGGACGAAGATTCTGTTGGTAGAACACCGTTTTGTGGCGTTTTTCTGCTTGACACACGCGTTTGAACGTCGGTCGAATGTCGATTCAGTATGATGACCATTCTTTAAAATACCAGACATTTTGGACAAAAAAATAAACTTATAAGGTAATGTGGTCGCACAGTGTACACGACTAAATGGGATCAGTTATAGAGTTTTTCAGAAGCTAGTCTGGTACCACTCTTGAATTAATCTGGTTAAAGCCACATTACTGTGACACTTAGTGCGAATCAAACTGACAACGAAAGTAAATTGATCTTTAAGATCTATATCCACATATATATCCATTTACTAAACTTAGATTGGCATAACCTAAAGCTGTGTGCCACACGGTGAGGATTGAACTGAGTGCACTGATAAAGACTTTTCAACATGAAGCCGTGACTTCTTTTCTCATAAACGCACATCACGATAGTAGTGTAACCTTTTCGCAAATTCCCAATGTAAAGAAATTGACATATTTTTAATATCAATTTAAAATTTTGCTTTACGCCATGTCACTTTTACGTAAAAACCTACATGAATACAAGGTTTCACAGCTATCCGAAATGACGTAAACCGAAACAGCAATTACCATTAATATGTAAGGGAAAGAAAAATTGGCCGTTTCTAACAACCACGTATTTTTTAATTTGCGCCCTCTCCTTGGAAGTGAAACTGTTAATGGTCAGGTTTTGTTCTGTTGTAGGTGGTGTGGAATCCTTGAAACACCAGAGTATATTTGACTGTTTCAGATGATGCAATTTACAGTTATATATATATATATATATATATATATATATATATATATATATATATATATATATAGCTCAAATACTAACGTTATATTCTTACTCTGTCCTGGACATTGAGTCCTGCTTGGATTCTATCCTCTTGGAAATTTATATATATATATATATATATATATATATATATATATATATATAATAAAAGTGTGCTATATTTATGGGATAAAGTGCTCAATATCAGAGATAGAGCGTGTGTAAATATAAAAGTGAACATTGAAGTCAACACTTTGAGGCGATAGGCTGTTTCATGCTAGACGCAATCGATATATATATATATTGACCACTAACATATATATATATATATATATACGTACTCCAAACATCCTACAAATGTAGCTTTTTAAAATTAAATCTATACATTCTGTAATGATTGTAACAGTGTTGACCGTTTCGAAATCGTGATTCATTCTTTTGTGTGTGTCTGTGGAAACACTCGAAAGTTGTTCTTCGCTTAAGGATACTTTGATTTGCTAAAACTTTCGTAAGACCGTCCTACTTCCAAAGCGACAGGAATATCTTCAATGTTTTTTTAATTACTTAAGCAATGAAACCTCTTGATAATTGAAGTTAGGTTAAAATAAAATTAAAACAAACTGGAATATACCACTAGTTGATTCAAAATAAATGATGCTTTCAAACACCAATATTAGTTATAGGTATACCACTGATTTTCCAGCAACTTTTATCCGGAAAAAATACGAGCAAGTAACTGAATATCACTCGATTGTTAGACTAGTTCAACAAGCAGCCCCAGGGGGCGCTGTGTGTGGTGCGAGTTTAATATAAGCTTCTGATATTTGGCAGTGATGTAGAGGTATATAAAGATGTCTAATTAGTGGGTTAGTGTTGGATTATTGAATTATTACGACACAACGGATAATACAACACTGTTCTGGGACAATGTGTATCAGAAAACCGATGGTGTACGTCTATAATAAAACGAAATAGTTGTGCGTGTATGAAACCTGTTATATTACAAGTGGTACTTATTAAATACAATACAACCTAAATCTTATTCACTCTAGAGAGAAAAATTGAACTTTTTCGGTTGGGAGGAAATATTATGGAGATAATTGAACAAATTCTTATTGATGCTATTAATTCGGTTGAGGCAATGTAAACGATTTCCTTTTTAACTTCGCCGGGAGGACAACTGATATTTCTTTTCGCTCGTATGTCTTACAAAGGCAACTGCTTGTTCTTTTTTTCTGGGATTTTAAGACATCCAACAGCGGTTCCATAACAGGAGATCAGATTTAATTTATCTGAAATACTCTGTGTGTAATACACACACACACACATATATATATATATATATAATATATATATGTGCCTTGAGCGTACCGACATATTAGTTTTTTGAGATAAAAGACGGATTTCGGCCGATTTTTTAACCTTGAGATCCGAGCTGAATTTTGAGATAGGAGCCAGTTTCAGTTAAATCTTTAAACATCCGCTAGATGGCGCAACGAGCTTCGAGAGGATTTCCACTTGCAGTACACATATGATCGAAGCGAGTACAACATATGATCGGTGATGTTTAGAAATTGCTCAGTTTCATCGGCATTTACTACATGTGCCGGGATATGCCCACTGACATTACCCTCTAAGTGCAAAGAAGAAATTCTAACTCGAAATCCCTTGTTTTGTTCGAAGACGAAGAAAAAAATAAAATCACTACAAAAATAGCCATTTTGTTTCAACACTTCGGGCGGGCTTTAGGCTTGCTAGTGAAAGGGTGCTTTTGGGCCTTCGGCCTTTTACCTTCAGTGTCTTATATTCGGGAAAGTTATAAGAATTTAGAAATATTTTATCTTTATTCGACACCTTAATTCGGCATAATCTTTCTTTGTATACGTAACCGATCTCTGTAGCTTGTTTACATTTATTTTGCGCGCAATTATTATTTATGATCCCTTCACATAAATTCACTCTTGAGACATAGGGGACCTGAACTATGTAATATTTTGAATACGTCACGGTATACGTGCTAAAAAAAGAAGAAATCATATGAGCAACGTACCGTGCCCTGTTTAAGGTTTAATTACGGTTTAATTAAACGATATCACTTGCAGTTGCGATGAAAAGCTGAATTAAAGTTAAACATTTAATAAGAAAATGTTTTTTAAACCTTTCAATCTGTTCGATATTTAAATTTAACTTTCAGTGGGTTATTTATTTAATTTTTAACCACATGTAACTACAGTAGTTATTACCTGTTACTCTATGTTGTTTATGACTCGCCAAGATCGAAAAACAGACGGATACACGTACACTGCACATTATTATTAAAGATTTGCCCTCTTGAGCTGGTAAATAAATAGCATCCTTCTACTTCCGACATGACAGAGTAAGGAAAATGATGTGTCTAGTCGCTGGAGATACCAATTCCGGGACATTGCATTAAATGCGGAAGGACGTGAGTTGTCTTGACGGCTTTGCAGGCCAGACTTCAAAGAGACTATGCACTTTTCCTCTCTTTGCATTTACACTTGTGGAAGCTAGCATTAAGACCGACTTTGTGGCACATCTTCCGCCCTGGGAAATATAAGTAAATCCCAAACCCTACTGTCTGAAGCAGCATATCATTTACAGGTAACGTTTAACTTCCTAGAAGATGGGAAGTGCTTTTTTCATCGCTGTATCTATTTTGGAATTTCATAAAAACAGCAATAGGGCAATGAAGAACAGTTAGAATGTTTGTGCGTAAACAATAACGACGGTAATATATAGCCGTTTCCGTATAATAAAACATTCGACATTCATTGACCGAGCAGTAAGTGATACTTTCAGATGTAATTTATAAAATCTTTCTCCGGCTTCTCTGGAAACATTTTTTTCCTGGTACAGAAGCTTCTCTAGTCCACTGTTATCTCTTTCCAGTAGTGATGGGAGTTTCCTTCCTAACCTTTTATTTGAGGTTGTGTGGAACATCATTTTATGTCAGTATTTTACCATAGAGTTACATGTGCTATTAATTTTAGTTGTTGCTGCTCTAGAAGGTCCCCAGGTGATGTAGTTTCTGTCATTTAGTTCAGTTATTAGTGATTTTGTAATGCCAAGGTTGGAAGAAGGTTTGTTCTCCCTAAGATCTAGAGTTTGTTCGTGCAAAGCCATTTTTAACGCTTGATCTCAGAAAACGATTGTATACAGCTGACAGTTTAGAATTTTCTGAACGAAAGCCTCATTCTTAAAGAACCACCATTTTGAATAATGAGTTGTTGAAAATCATTATCAAAGCAGTAGAAATCGAGCGAAAAAAGCGCATTGCATCGTGTTCAACTACACATGAACATATCGAGTAAAATGGCGGCAGTGACTCAGCAAGTTATTTCCGTTTCGCGTGACCTCTTATCAGAGAATAGTTCGCAGTGTACCATTTGCAACAGTCTGTCAAGTATGAATTAAAATCTTACTTTTAATTCCTCGATTCTTACGGATGGAAAATACATCCACGACTAAAATAGGGAGCGGAAAACCGACACCAGAACATCCACGAAAGATCTTCTAGTGGAATATTTGTATCATCCAAAATTGGCTCCTGGAGAAAATATTACTGCAGACATTAATAAATCGAGAGTATATAAATAGTATATTAAAACAGAAGTGTGCGCCATTAGCCAAAAGAAAGAGTGGTTCTGTTTTATGACAATATAATGTGTCGCTCAACAAAATAAATCAAAGGGCAACCATTTTCACTGGATTCAGAACATTCGGATTATCATATCTTTCTTCTTTTTTTTTTTTTTTGAATAGTTTTCAGTAATTTGTTTCCGGTGATCTGAGAGGAGGACAATTTAAAAATCACGAGGTTGGCCAGAAAGTCCGAACTCACTTAAGAAGCGGAAAGAAAACCACTCTTGATCTGTCCAGTAGAATTTCCAAGGAACCCTGCATGCCGCAGAATGACACACTTCCTCCGCGACCAGCGATTCAAAACTTTTGATGAAGTGAAGGACGTTTGTTTATAGTTGTTTGATTCCAAGCCAGCGGACGGGTATCTGGGACAGATTCGGATGCTGGTTGATCACTAGCAGAAGATCGTCAAGAATGAGGGACTATTTTGAAGAATAAATTTTAGAATAAATGTCGACATTCCAACCACCTGAAGAAGGCCGGAGCGTACAACGGCCGAAACGTTGTGATAAATATGGCGACAAAGATGAGGACAATAGTCCGAATAATGTAAATAATGTACATAAAATTTTGTTTCCTTTCCGCTTCCGAACTGAACAGGATTTTCTGGCCAACCTAATGTTTACGTGATACATTATAGTTGATAATGGCGGCAATTTTCATACGTTTTCACCACATTCTTGACAAGAATATTACTTTCGAAATAACATTGATACACTACACGTGTGCACGTAGGAGGTATAACAGTAACCGAAACAAAAGTGGAGAGGAGACAAAATGGAAAATTTATAAACGATGCGTTTCACCAACGTCTGTTGGTTACGGCTTCAATTTGAAATAAGACAAAACCGTAAGAAAATGCCTGGGATTTTTTTAGGTCAAGAGGGGCAATAAATTACCTTGTTATATAAGCCATTTTGTACGTTGTATTTTAGCTCGGCATCTCTTGAAAGAGAAAATCTTTCTTTTTTTTATATACATAAGCAAACACTTTCTGACTGTTGGATCTGATAAGGTAATTTAATTTATGTACCTCGAATCCTTTTTTCACTTTGTCTCTCCCTGTCTATCTATATAACTATAGAATTAAATATGTTCAGTTCTTATCTAAGACTGAATTTGTTTCGTAATTTGTCAGTCGCACATCGAAACTCTGAACAAGAATGATTTAATTGATTACAGGAAACCTATTATACAGGGT
The DNA here is from genome assembly GCA_903632075.3 of Acanthosepion pharaonis. Classification (NCBI taxonomy): domain Eukaryota; kingdom Metazoa; phylum Mollusca; class Cephalopoda; order Sepiida; family Sepiidae; genus Acanthosepion; species Acanthosepion pharaonis. Next base: position 1,702,995 of record CAHIKZ030003752.1, on the reverse strand, counting down.
GACTCACAAAAAACAGGAAATTTGGTACAGATTATTTAATTGTTGGAATTTTTGTTACAGTTATTTGAAACGAAAGCAAAGGATAGAAATTTGGTAGCTTAAAACAAATGTGGTGTTCAAACTAAAGAACTCTGGCAAAATTTCCTCAATATTTTTCAATTCCCAAGTTGGATATTCTTTCTTAGAACAATCACATCGCGTTGAAAACTAAGGAATTCTGGAACAAAAAAGGTTAATTTTTTTTTTTCATTCATATAGTAAAATATATAGTAATTTTTTTGTTATTTTTTTTCATCATATAGCAAATCCAAAATTTACTGGTTTTGTGTCAGGAACCCTGTATAAATGCACATTTATATACACAATCAAATGTAAATTTTACACTTACGACTTTCGATTTCGCGATCCCTTTTCAACAATTTAAAAAGCCAAATCGTCTTATTGGATTTTATATCTAAAACTTAATGTAACAATCAATCTCTATAATCAATAATTACCGCTTTAAACTGACACTGAGCACTAGATTAGCAGAAATTGTAAAATTTAAGTATATTAATTTGCTAGTATTTAATATTTACGTATATATCTGTCGTGTATTTCAACAGCAACCATTTTCTAAAACAATTAAATGGAATGCGCAAGGACTATCTTCCGTTCTCCTGGTGTTGAATAGATCGTTTGTTGTCAAGTCAGAAAATTGTCAAATTCAGGTTTCGTTTAATTTCGACCATAGTTTATCGTTTTTAAGAGAGGACTATAGAAAGCCGTGAAATATTCATTATAGAATTTATATTGTTGACAGTTCAAGGTTTGAAATGAACACCCGTTCTCATGCCAGGAGTGAAATCACGTCAGTTTTTAAAAAGACTTTACAGTTTAAAATTGTTTTAACATGTGCTCTTTTATTGAAAAATGGGGATTTTCCAAGCGCAGCTTAAATGTGGCACAAGGCCGAAAGTAGTGGGTACCCAGTTAGGATCGAACTCCCTACTCAGTCGTAATTCTTCTGGCGAGATAAGCTTGCTAACCATTACACCGCTTCGAGGTGCCCCAAGTACAGTGATTTTCCAAGCTTAGCTTAAATGTGGCACAAAAACGAAAGTAGCTGTCACCCATTGAGAATCGAACTCCCTACTCAGTCGTAATTGTTCTAGTGAGACAAGGTTGCTAACCATTAGACGGCCGCGAGGTACCCACCTTTATTGAAACATATGAATAAAAAGACAAGAGTAAAAACTATTTTTAGCCGGTGAGTTTCGTTCTCTGAATGACTTTCAAGACAAGTGTAGGATTTATTTTGTTGCACGTATTTTATGTACAAGAGCAAGGTTGTGATCGGTTTAACAAGGCCTTTAAATTTGAAAACATTCATTAATATTCATTAGGTGGCTGAGAAGTCAGTCAAAACACCCGATGGACACAGTGCCATAATACATAGTCTGTAATATTAAATAATAAGTAATATTAAAGAAGTTTTCTTTTAAGAAATGAATATTGTTCAAATTGTAATCAGATTATGGTTTGGGATGGGCGTGTGTGCTATATACTAGCTTAAAAGACGGGACTGTTTTTAAGCTAGTATATATCTGGCGGCATTTAAACTATTTCCTGTGGGGGGCTCTTAATTGGGCCTTCATCACAATAGGTAAGGAGGAGTAGATGCGATAGGCCACAATAAACTACAGAAGAACTCAAAATTGATCGCCGCATTTAAGTTTTGTATTAATGTTTAAACTTACCATTTAAAAGTTCAATGATCATTCTTCTGCCACCACTTAATTTAAAGATAGTTTAATGTATCTAAGTCCTTAGATTCCGTACAAACAATTATTTTTATTTCATGGGTGACTTTCGCTGGATTTTGCAATTAATTTCAATTATTCCCAAATTTATTTCCAAGTTATAAATATTGTTATCGTAGAAAAAAAACTGTAGCAAATTATCACATAAAAAATCGCGGAAAACCCTCGCAGTAATGAAAACTTGGGAATCCATAATTTCAGGATTGCGAGTCCATATCCGCCCCAAAATGTTTTTAATTGGCTCACGAAGTCGGCCTGATTGCAAAATGCTATATTTTTGGCTACGGCTTCAAGGACTAAAGTTGAAAAAGGGTAGCACACTGATATTCGCATTTATTATATAGATTAATATTGGGTTACTGGATTTTTGGTTTACGGGGCCTCCAAAATATCATTGTTTTTTACAATTGGAGCGACAACTTACTGGTGTGTTGTTCAACAAAATTTGACAGACTGTTGTGAACAAAGGGACGCTGTAAGCGTCTTGACGTATGGCATTTTGCCAAGAGAAATAACTTAATCTTCACTAAAAATGGTTTTGAAATTTAGATTGATCAGCATAATTTTGTATTAAAAGCCTTGCAAATATCAACCACTATCCTAACTTAGTCTTACACAAGACCCGATTTAGTTGAACGCCCATTGAAATTTGATCTCTCAGAGAATACCAGGCAGTTTTAATTATCATAATTTTACGGTAATCTCTGCACGCATATCGAGGGGGTGCTGAAAGTTATCGGCCTGAAACGATTAAAATAAACTGATTTGTTAGCCAGGTGTTTAAATTTTAGGTGTGGTCTCGTTCCACTACTCGTGTCTGGGGATATCGTATGACTAGAATCGGCAGGGGAACGTAAACAGTTAACCCCTGTAGATTGAATAAATGATTCAGATCACAACTTTTTATAGGTTTTCCAGATAAACGTACACCTGAGGAAGGCGGGAGAGTACAACGACCGAAACTTGATAAAGGCAACAAAGATGAGAACAAAAGTCCGAATATAAATTGTCAATACGTTGCATTGAATACTATTGCCATATATGGTCTAGTTCTCTTACTGTCCATCTCGAGATGCCCGGCCAAATCCAAATACAGATATGCAATGTGATAGGTCCTAACCTGGCATCTCGACTCACGTCATTTTCTAACAGACGTGATATATCTTCCCTTTGTCTTTTCAACATATATTTGTATGGCAACTGCTCTGACGAATTACTTTCAGTGGTGTCCCACCTGCATTAATTTAAGCGTCCTATTAATTTAGCATCTCGTTCTCACCCTTTCACTGTCGAAACAGTTAAATGTAACCGCCCCTCTATTCCAACAGTTTTTTCTCTCGCACTTCCCGACAGTGGAACTCCCTTCCTCTTAATTCCCTGATAACTATAATCTTCAAAAATGTAACGTCAATCGACATCTTCTGTTGCTTTGATCTACGTCCTTTTCTTTATCCTTTCTTCAAACACCCCTCTTTTTTTTTTTTTTTTTTTTTTGGCTTCCATTCTCTGTAACTCCTTGCGTGCTAGTGACACTCCCGCTTTGCTTGGGGTGAAATGCTTAAAAAATAAAAATAATAAAGATGATAACTTTTCATCCAAAAATTCAGATAAAAAAATAACTGTAATGGGACACTGAGTGTGAATCGAACTCTTGAGTAAATTCGAAAAATTCGTTTGTTGAAAATAGCACAATCCTCCCCGCACCCACTTTCCCGGTAACTGTCTTGTGTATGCCGAGTTGGGGCCATAATATTGAAGTTCCCGGTGCGAATGGACTCGTTGACAGCAGCGTGTAGCAGCGGGCACACTTAGACACGGTTTATTTTTATTTTTATTTTTTTATTTCTTTTTTGAAAGGTTATTCAAAGACAAACGAGTGTGCCAAAAAAAAACAACCAAAAAAAACTAGTCATTCTGATGTTCATGTATGCTTTTTATCAATGGGTTGCTATATTGTTCGGTCGGTGACCTTGTCATCTAACTTATCTATGTCTTTCGCTGAAGTCACTCCTTTTTTTTTCTGTTTTTTTTTTCTTTCTCTATCTCTTTCTCTCCTCTCGCGACTTCTTTTAGCTTGATGTGTCAGGCACCTTCTCTTTATTTCGTTCACTTCCCATCTGTTCACTTCCTCTTTCAACCCGTGTTCATCTGCAAAGAACAGTGTATTACGAAAGTTGCCATCGTTTTTACTTTTATGTATGTGTATATAGCTCGATACTTTGATGCTATGAAAATGTCGTCGGTGAATGTTTTACAGTTTCAACAAAAAGAAAGAAAGTGCTGTGAGGTGTTGCTATAAAATAAAGGAAGACTGTGCAACGCCTCTTAACGTAGGAATAAATATGGCAACAAACTATAAGAAATTATGCATTCTTGACTGGCGTTCGTTTTCAAAACTGCATCATATATGGATATAGAGAATAGACCTTGAGAAGGTAATGGTAAATTTCTCCGGAACATAATCATCTGACATATAATAAATATATATTTACGGTATGCTATATTTATGAGCTAGTGCTCGATATCAGTAATGGAGCGTCTATAAATATGAAAGTGAACATTGAGGCGACAGCCTGTTTCATGCTTAAACGATGGCCTAACGATTGCTTTTAAGTAAGAAATCGACTCGCCGCTGGCTGTTGATCCCCAATGTCCACTTATATACCTGTGATCCACAGACCATTTATCTCTATATCTAGGCATCTCCTTTGGCTACGTGCTTACAACCATATCCCATTGAAACATCGGCTCTCTTACGATTAACAAAGTTAAGCAATTTCGAGTTTGGCCTCTTGGGTGACCTCTTGGTAATACCAAGCGCTGTAAGCTTGGGTGTGCGGATGGTGTAATGGATAACGGCTCGGAATTTTTAATCAGAGATCCGAGTTCCAGTTGTATTATCTTCAGCGCAAATACTCTTGGGAAAGCTATGAATCCTCCCCACCCCTATTGTAGCGTTGTAACTCAGAAAAGGCACTAGTTTCGTTCTCTGGCTGCAGCTTCGTCCAGTTAAACGCATGTGGCTTTGTGACGTCGTCCCCCGGTCGCAGCGCCAACCGTGACGTTCTATCCTGATCTACCACGGCGCCAGTTGTGACGTGGCCGTTCTAGGGTCCTATCCCGGTCACGACACCAGTTGTGATGTCCCTAAACAGCACCAATTGTGACGTCTTCGCCGCGGCGCCAGCTGTTCGCTCCTCGCTGCTCCGTCCGGGTGTCGCTGCTCCAAACGTGACGTCCGCCTGTCGCGTCAGTCGTGTTGTCTCGTCCTGTGACGACCAACTGGCTTGGTATCGGTCGCGGCACCCAAATGTGACGTTCTAAGCTTTTGGTGATTCGGTGGGAATCTGGTTAGATTTTATATCAGCCTCGCCGTTCCCAACTCGCTTCCAACGCCTGGTTACCAAAAGGTAACTGCACTGATCTCCAGTCTGCCTACCCAAGTTGTGAATTGATCTTAGACAGACGAGATCAAACAGTGGTTGGGGCCGTAATGCAAATTGAGTTCAACGGGGTGATAACACAAAATATGCATAAAAGAAAATAAAATGAAAACTCAAAAAGTTCAAAGTATCAAAGAAAAAGGTAACAAACTTTATGTCTAGTTGTTCGATACATAGGACTGCATTTATCTCCCGGCCCGTTCTGTGGATTGTGACACGTCGTTTTCGCTAGGCAAGTTTTAACGCTTCAAGTTGTTTGCTCTCTAAGAAATTTGTGTTTCGGTGTGTCTTTGGACGAAAGTCGAAAAACTTATTTCGGTGGTCTGGTCCTAAGTCGCTCTTCAAAATAATTGTTCTTGGTTGAAGAGGAGTCCGAAATTTTGCGTGAATCTTGGTCAGCTATCTTGATCTATCATCTCTGCCGCCAGGGCCCGAACTGATTTCTGCCTGTTGGGGCCTGGCTTTTATTGACGCCGACAAAAACCGGGTTGGGTCTGTTGGCGTCGGGGAGTTCCTCGATAATTCTAAATACATATCCACCTCTTTTATTTCTGGTTAGGGATTTTCCACTCTTTTCCATTTTTGGTAATTTTTTTCACTCCCACTTTCTCACCATACTTCTGAGGGGCGTGAACTGCCCTCCCCACTTCTTCGTAGCAGCTTCTCATACTTATACTCTGGATGGGGGCGTCGACAGCCTTCTTCGTGCGTCACGTGATCACTCTCGGCCAATGAGGTCTTGGTCGGGTATCTTTCCTCCTCCTTCGTGCGTCACGTGATCACCACTTGACCAATGATGTCTTAGTCGTGCGTGAACAATCCGCGGCTTTGTTTCGGAAAAAAAAATACCTTGCTTAACTAAAAAATTAATTATCTCTTCTTTCCTTTTTCTTCCTTCAAATCAAATCACCGTTATCATGAACGGCTAATATTTATCAACTCTTTGTTCAACACGTGGCGTTTGTCAAGTAGTTTATCGCTAATTCATCAGATGGTTGGTTTTTTTCGACATGGCCTCAGAAAAGAATTTTAGTTAGCAAGACTGCTTGTGGGATTTTAATTTTCCATATCTAACTAAGGCTCTGTAGCTACACCTGTGTTTTTGTCAATTATCAAAATTAACGTTTTCAAGTGGACTTTCTTTGGCGAACATTTCTTGATAACACAATTCCATTCGCGCAGGCCAAGTAGGAAAATCGGTCAACGATTACTCGTAGGTGGCCTTTAATTTTCATATCTGTCCAAAGTCTTTTTTTAGTCGCCTGTTTCTTGTCGTAACTTATCGAAATAACATTTTCACTTGAATTTTTCCCTTGGCCGGTGGTCTGTGTTGATAAGATGCCTTCCCGTACCAATAGTTTGTTTTCATATCCTTAGATAACACTTCCCTACCCACTCAAATCTCATTGTCATTGTAATGACACTCTTTCGCCATTTGCCACTTATCAAAATAACCCTTTCTTTTTTTATTGCCTCCTAGCCGTGTGTGTGTCCGCCTATCACCCACGATTGGGATCTCGCCTCACTTTTTCCCTTTCTGCCTTTCTTTCTCTGCCTGGATGCATGGCGCCACAGCTTAAAAAAAACTCGTTGGCTAGATTGTTACTCACGAAATTATAGCAATAGGTAAATTTTATTTTGGGTTTAACCTCCCTCTATAGTCAAGCGAGGCAGAGGTGAGGAAAATAGAAAGTAATTGAGGTTGTGTGGGCGGGTGTCTTCCTTTTTGCCTAGCAGCGAGCCCCCCTCTTTTCCTATATCTGTGATTTTCTCTCTTTTTCGTTAGCTAATGACTATTGTCTTATAAGGCTAAAACGTTCTCCTGTCATCTTTCATATATAAAAAAAAAATGAATCTATCAAGTCCTCTGGGTCTGACTTCACTCAGTGACCTCTTATTTTCAGTATCATTTAACATGGTTCTTGTGAACTTAACTTCCAGATAACTGTCGACACAATTTCTGTAAAAAAATTTTTTAACAAGGTATCGGCTGACACTGGTATGGCTGCACTAGTTATAGGTTAATTAGTAAGACTTGTATCACTAAATTATCATTATCTATCTAAAAATAAACAACTCTTAGAATCTCTAAAAATATTTGATAGTTTTAAATAAACCGGTTAATAAGCCGTAAAAAAGCGGATCAACGAAACCTATACCTTCACGCATAAATTATTTTCTGAAATATTTATCAAGTGCCAAGTCAAATTTTCATGATTTAGTCAACTAGCGTAGTCAACTAACTACTGTCCAGTAATTTCAAGGAGTTTTACTCTTTTATTTTTATTTTTTTTTTAACTGTTTTTGTATATTTTTATTTTTGAAAATTAGAAATTTAATTTTTAATATTGTCCTTTTTGTAACTCGATATTTCAAAATTATTTTTTTAATTTCTGGTTCCTTCTAAAGTCTATTTCAACTTCTAATTATTCTATTATTCTATTATTATTATTATTCTGTTATTCTATTGTCTCCGCCTGAACTCTTAAATTTTATTCACTAATTATTATTTCACCTCTCCGGTTTTTTGAACAGGAGTAGAGGTTTATCCCTTGTTCCCAGTTTAGATGCTGGTTCCTTTAAAGTCTTTTCTGTCACTTCCAGTGACTCTTGCATCTTGCATTGGTATTTCCACCTTGTTTGGTGTTGTGCCTCTTACTCTGTAGCACTCTACCTCAAGTGGCTCTTGGGCCTTGTACAGGGGAAATCCTTGTGAATTTTTGTTTATTGCTGAATTTGTCTATCAATCTTTAGAGAAGAACGGCAAGGATGGGACGGTGGTTGTAAATATCTCGAAAGCGTTTGACAAATTTTGGCATGCTGATCTTCTTTATAAACTAAAGGGTTATGGTTTTTGTTGGGTTTTAATTTGATATTTAACTTAAATCGGGTACTGAATCGTATTGAATGGCCATTCTTTTAGATCCTTTCGCATTAATGTAGGTGTTCTACCAGGGCCCTGTCCTTGGGCCTACGCTGTTATATTCATCAATATCCCGAAGTCATCAATTCACAATGTTATGTATTGATGACACCCTATTAAGACTAGAGTATATAGTGCAAGTCCGACAGTTCCGATGAAATAAAACTGTCAATTGATCACGAAAAGGACGGCCAATGAGTTGAGACAAGAAAAGTCTTGTAAATTTTAAGGCCTCCAAAATGAAACTCGACTGTATTTAGTCGACATAGAGAAACACGTTCTTCTTTTCTTTTTTTTTTTTTTTCATCAGCATGGTTGATGATGAAATACGGGAGAAAAACCTTTTGTATCTTTTTGTGCTCTCTTTTTCAACTTCCGTAAAGTGGAACGATTATATTGACTCAAATTCTAGGTCTGCTGCGTGGAATGTTCGTTCACCGTGTCGTGCCAGGCATTTTTTTATCGCCAGAATCCATCTTGCACATTTATAAATCTGACATATCTGGTCTGGTTCTCCATCTGTATATCTAGGGAATCGGGACAAAATAAAAAAAGGCTTGTAATATTATCGGTCTTAACCTGGCATCTCAACTTCAGACACTTTTTCACCTTCGTGATGTGATTTGCCTGGGACTTTTCTATAAATAGTTCATGGTAATTATTCTAATGAGTACTTCTCCTTGGTGCCTCGACCGCCTGGATATAACCGCAGTACTAGATTGGCACGATGGGGTAATGGCTAGCGGCTCGGATTGAAGAATCGGAGAGTCGAGTTCGAATTCCAGTCGAATCCATTACATTCACTTACGTGCTAATACCCTTGGGAATGAAACCCACCCCCCAGCTATGAGTAGACCGGGTTCTATAGACTTGGATGGCAACTGGTCCACCGCAGAAAGAAATGGCAACCTACTGCGGGGAAAAAATCTGCCTCGTCAGTCATGTATCGAAAGGTACATGATCGCTTAAGCGTGTATCGCGAATGGCACATAACTCACTAGATTGGCAAATAGGTATTATCGTTTTACTGTTGAAATACATGTAACATCCTGTTCTATTATAGTCATTTCTTTTCTCGCACTTTTCGTCTGTGAAACACTAAACCGGTCTCTTTCTTCCCTGTCCCTAACGATCTTCAAGAATCTAAACGCAATGTCAATCGACATCTTCTGTATTTTTTTTTTAAATGCTGTTCTTTCATTGTCCTATTTCATCGCTAACTTTCTTTCACTCTAAGTGACCTCTTAGGTCTTATCGCCTTGGAGTCAATTTATGAAACAGTTAATATAACGTGTTTAAGTTTTGATATTGCATTAAGCGGAAGGCAAGCTGTAGTGAGAACAGCCAAGCAGTGGTCCATGGTTCAGCCTGTATAACCTGCCGGGGTTTTGCGCTATACATCTATTGAGAATGCAGCTGTTTAAAATAGATCGAAAAATGTAAATATATAAGCAAAAATATAAACAAATGTGTGCCTAAAATATTATGACTTGTTCGAGTCAAAGTTTCAAGAGTTAAATCCTCGTTCCGCTCTGGGGAAAATTATAACGTCCCCATAACCTTCCAGAACATTTACAGCCTCCTTAAATTTTTACAGTGTACCCGAGGGAGCGTTATTACGCACATTGTGAATCACTTGTTTCAATCTACATTCGCTCAATGTATAATATTCTTCTCACATAAATAAAGCAAATATTAAACAAATAATATATTTTTCACTTTAATCGACAATCCTTTCCTTCAAAACAGTAGATTATCAAAAATCGTTTCTTAGTTCTATTTATAAAGTTATAGCTGCATGGAAAATAAGCAAAAATACTAATCAACATGAAAAAAATACTTAATTGAAGTCACATTTAATAATACTAATAATAAAAAAAAATACTCATGCCCTTTACATAATAAATGGCTAACCGACAATATACTTTATAAAAGTACAGTAACAAACGATACTAACACGGTAGAAAAAATATATAGGAATAACAGAAAGACTCTAAGGGTATTGTAATCATAAAATATCTTTCGAGTGAAAAAAATTAATAGAAATAATTGTAGATTACGTTAAGATGAAACATAACTAATAATTAGATTTAAAAAAAATAAATTAAATTTCAGACGAATATATATATATATATATATATATATATAACTGCCTGTCATAATTTTCGCATGTCTTTGTATAGGTTGTATGGAGAATCACAAAAGAGGGGAAGCTGAAAACTATTCTACTAACAAGTACTCGTCCGATTGCTATTCAGTACAATTTCGTGTTGAATTTATGCATTTAAGACGCAAAATGTCGCTTTTTTATATAAAAAAATGACTGAATACAACCTCTTAGAAGAAATATCACGTCAATTCAATATAGCTCTAAATTCATCACGATAAAATACTTTCGATAAATCATTTTTCCTATCCTTTTCGCCTAATCTGTATATTTCTCATTGTGGGGCTTACTTTGTGTGTCAGGTGTTCATCTAAATATTCTCTGTCTTTTCTTTGTTTACATCATAACGTTAAATTGTTCAAATTATTCTTGTTTATACACCTATTTTTCTTCTTTATTGTTTGGTTAGTTTTTTTCTCAAATCTCTTTTCGTTACATTCTTAAAGCTAACATTTCTTGGCAATATTTTAATTACTGAATATTTTTTTTCTTTTATCCCATTTTTAACCTTTTCACATTTTACAACACGGCGTTCCTATCAATCAATAACTTTACAATAAATTGTTTCTCTTAGGCTATATATATATATATATAGAGAGAGAGAGAGAGAGTATTACACAACCCAAAATTACCTCATATGGGGGGATAGATCTATTTCAACTGACGTGACTAATAAAGAGAAAGAAAATTGTCTCGAGCTGTAACATCTTAATCTGTAATCCTCTACCTGTAGTGGTTTTCGGGCCTTTTACAAGGTGAACATCATTGTGAAAATTAAAAGATAAAAGATCCTGCTCATATATGACAGTAGTTCTCCTTATAGCCTGAAAAGTTTAGCTGTGGAAGCACTGACATGCGTAATAAAATCTGACATTATAAATTATACTGTACTAAATGCCATGCGTGATACACGCTTAGGCGATTATGTATATTTCGATACATGACTGACGAGGCACATTTTTTTCCTGCAGTCGTTTGCCATTTCTTTCTGTGGTAGACTAGTTGCCACCCAAGACTATAGAAATCGGTTTGTCCTGCTATTTACCCATAGATGATAGGAGATGATTCATTCCTTTCCCAAGGGTATTAGCCGTAAGTGAATGTAATGGATTCGACTGGAATTCGAACTCGGCTCTCCGATTCCTCAATCCGAAGAACCAGATCCATCGCTATCCATTACTCCACCGTTAACATTCAATATTTTGTCTTTTCTTTTTTTTCTGGATTCAAACATTGGCCGTTGGTACCATTCGTAACTATGATTTCGTCAATTTTTAGGACAAATTTATTTTCTGCAATATGAATATATTGAACTTTTCTTGTTCGACATAACCTATTGATATTAATACAATTCGGCATATCGTATTAAAATGAGATTAGTTGATAAAGTAGATAATCTTTTCTTTTTTTAATCAACTTGATTCATATGAGAAGAAAGAAGTTTGCCATCAGTGAGTTCAGTCAAGAACTTAATCTGATTATCAGGTCACCGGAAGTGCACGCAAAGATTGGTTTCGCTTGGTATCCCAATCTCATTTGCCTCGAAATTTGGGGACCACTCGATTAAAATCGGCAGCTTCATTAAGAGCAGATATAATTGAATCAGCCAATCAAATTAGATGACCTTTTAATTCCCGAAGTTTCGGTTGTTTGTCATTCGGAAACGGTCGAAGAGAGCAAGGGTTATTATGACCGAAGTTAATATTGGAAAAGCAGCTTGGCCTATTTGGTTTCGTTACAGAATTGAAATCACTGAGGCTCCTCGTTCGGCTGTAATGACTAACAGACATGTCTTGCACACTAGTATTACAGAGTACACTTCGTTTTCATTACTTGTGGTCTTCGGCCAAATAACTTTTAAAAGCTAAATCTTATTACAAGTTTCGCTGATTTAATCCGCTCATCCGTAGCGGGGATTAGATGGTTTAATGATTTCATTAAGATTGATTGAATCATTCGCTCATCAATTTTGTAGGTTATTTAAAGCCAGAAAATATTTTTACATTGTAAGATTTTGTCTTTTTTTTAAAATAATGATTTTATTGATAAGACTTACTAATTAACCCATAGCTTGGGGGAGAAGAGTTGGATTCCTATCTTTTCCAAGGGTATTTACCCGTTAGTGAATATAACGTACACAACTGGAATTAGAATACTTCTCACCGATTAACATATTCCGAGCCATTATCTATGATACCATCGTCATGTTAAAATTTACAGCACCAAGTATTCCCAAACGGCCTCCCATATAGCTACTGACTAGGCTCGACATTGCTTAACTTTAGGGATCGTATGTGAACCCGTGTTTCAACGTGATGTGGCCGTAAGCCAATTTATGAAGAAGTCGTAGGCAACTGAGAATGGATTAAATTCGTAATACAGGGGGGATTCAAAAAATTTGCTATCTTTTCAAATGTAAAGATCTGAGTAATTATAGTCTAGGCCAGCGGTATATATATATATATATATATATATATATATATATATATATATATATTACAGAGGATAAGATAACAGAATGATGAACTCTGACTGGATAACCATTTTGTTCAATATATTCCACTGAATACACACACAAAAAAAGACTACAAACATATTTATTTACCAAAAAGTTATCAAAGGCGGCGACATTAGCAATAAAATAGTTATATCACACCCAGTGGAAACGTATCCGAATCTCACAAACTAAGCTGCAAAAAAAGTTAGTGAGATTTGTGAAACTGGCGTTTACCTTTTAAGATATAATCAATATTTGCTTTGGAATTGCTGCATCCAACCAAGAGAATTGCTTTCAGATATTCATCGGTCAACCTCGTTCGATATGCTGACTTTACAATAATTCATTTTTGAAAATGTTTGCTCACAGGCAAAAGTTGTTCCAAGCACTGTTACCACTAATTTTTTCTAACTCACATATCAAAAAGATGCAAAAATCAGACAGGCCAAATTTTGGCGCTTTACTTACATTTATTTTCATTTCTTTACTACATACTAAGTTTAACTACAATCTATTGTTAATTCCATATAAATAATTATATTTTGGCTCATTTGTTGCACAGTCCAGCAGCTGGCAGGATCCGGCCCGTGGCTGTAGTTAGTGACCCCCAGGTCGAGGCAAATAAAACTAAACACGTTTATTGTTGAGCAAAATACCATTTATTCATCAAAATTCAAATGAGGAATTCAAAGGTATTTGGATGTCATGAATGATTCTACTAATTTTTTACCCCACACGTCAAGACGTTAGTCCAACTCCTGCCAAACACGCTGCAGCATGTCTTGACTAACGATTTCCAGAGCGGAAATAATTCTCTGCTTAAGTTCCTCTGGGCTTGTAGGAAAAGCGAGGAAGTACACATTGTCTGTCGTCTTTCTTTAATGCTTGATCGAGCTGCAGTTTGGAGAGTGTCATTGACAAGCGTTTCCTTCTGACACGCCAAACTGCGGTTGGAGGATAAGGATCTCCAGAATTATGGTTTTTCTGGAGGTTCAAAAAAAAAAATGTTTCCCGGACCTACTCAACGATCACTTCCGTTCTTGATGGTCGTCCAAATCCTTTCGCCCCTGAACAGCCAGCCTTCCTCTTTTTGTGTCACGACCAAATCTGCATTACAGGTGGTTCAAATCCTCTCACAAATTTTTAACATGTATATTTAAGCAAATCATCTTTGAAAAGCTTATTAATCTAGAGAGCTGATCACAATTTTAGAGTTCCTGTAAAATGATACTTCAAGCATAAACAGGTGACATTTCTACTACATCACCAGAAGAGACTGCTACCTGAAGATGAAGTCAATTCTTTTGGTGATGGAAAAGAATGTTAGACTCAAAAAAGTGTGTGTGTGTATATATATATATATATATATATATATATATATATATATATATATATATATATATATATATATAATCTCACACACACAAAATAATTGACATCATTTGAGATGTAAATATCTGAGTAAGTACATTGTCTAGACAAATTAAAAAACTAAACAGGCTTATTTTTTAGCAAAATACGATTTATTCCAAAAACTTCAAAGGTTCGTGGATTTCATAGAAGATTTGAATATGTGAACCGCCTGTGCGCATTTTCTAGAAATGGAAGAATTCAGAGACTTCATATGTTAGATACAGTTTTGGCACACTATGGATAATCAGATAAAATAAATTATAACTTATTGATGTAAATTCTTTATCTCTATTGTCAACATATTCAAATAGGAGACATTGCCTTCGGAACGACATTCTTCTTAAAATTAACGTGTGTTGAGGCATTGTGGATTCGGAAAGCCGAACTCGAAATCTAGTAGAATTCATTACATTCATTTGCGTGCTATTACCCTTGGGAAAGGTAAAAACATTTTTCCTCATTTATAGCTAAGATAGAACAGACTGTGTGCTATACTCTTGGATGGCAACCAATCTAGAAGAAGGAAACTCGGAATTCAAACCAGATCGCACTATTCTAAAAGTGTGTATACATGCAATTGAGGACCTCTTGTAAATCCAAATTCCCGCTGCAAACCCTATTTGCACGTCCGAATGAATATGACCTCCGCTATGTTTGGTCAGCTTTCGTTCGGATACGGGGTCAAAATGAGACCAATATTACATAGGAAACAGGAGGAGCTAGCTATTGACTGTAATAATTTTAAACTTTGGTGGTGCTCTGTTTTTTTTTGTTTGTTTTTTTTTTCCAACATTTCCATTCTTTTTATGGCTTATTTTTTCTTGTTTTTTTTTTTTTTCTGTTTCTTGTTTAAATATTGTGTTTGTGTATGCCAGAATGTGTCTAAAAAACGAAGCCTATCCTTCTTGATTTATAGAATTCTCTATAGAAGAAAAACTGGAACTAAATTTGAATCAACTGACTCCGCTCCTTAACATTATTTCATAGCAAATCAAAGTTTACAAAGCATAAACATCAGAAGACAAAAACTTTAGTACTTTGACCCTCATGTACGTGTAGATTGACTTCTTGAAATAACGTGACTTTCTGGAGGAGTAAGAAAATTTCTATTAGTGTCATGTTTGAATGTTACGAGCGTATCATTAGAACTCCGCCGTCTATACGTGTGAGAAGAGGTTGGCAAGATTTTTTTTTTAAATCTTTCAGAGATGCGTCCGTGCTTTTCTCGAAAATTCTTACGAAGAATTCTGTGAATAATTTTTTTCTCCAAAAAAAAAAAAAAAGTTTTCGTTGTGACGAATACTTCGAAATTAAGTTTATTTTTCTAAGATTCGTTTGGATCAGATTATTTTTTTTGTTTTTGCCACAAAGCTTCATCCGGTCTACTCAACGGCTTTTGTCAGGTGTCAATCACATGTCTTCCTTGTTTTCATTTTTGTCACATCGATTGTCATTTCTCAAGAATTTTCAGAACTCGTCTATTCTTCATTCTGATGGGATCTTCCCCTTCGCTCGTTCGGTATATATTTCTCTTGTTAACTCGTATATTGAATATAGCAGGAGATCAACTGGGACTTCCTGCCTCAAAATTTTAAATGAAACCTACTGTTACCTTTCGCTATCTATAGTCGATAATTTTCGAATTAACTTCACTTTGCTTTCTTCACATTTGAGATCTAGATTTATCTATTTCGTTTGACAAAATCGTATCGTCTCAACACATATACATATATATATATATATATATATATATATATATATATATATATATATATATATATATATATATATAGATTTTGATATTTCAGATTGGCCTTCTTTCTTCAGAAATAACTGTTTGTTTAAACAAATCTAAAATATTATTACAGTTAGATTTACGTTCGGAATATTCGTTCCATATCACGTGACAGTTATTTCTGAAGAAAGATTGAGGCCAATCTGAAATATCAAATATATATATATATATATATAATAAATACTTTCATAAAAAGCATTATTTTTTTAATTTGCAACTTTTTCTATATATACACATTAAGAAACTATACGTGGCTTCTCATTATGCTATATATATATATATATATATTGTTTCAACCTTTGGAAGTAAAGTCTGATGATCCGCAGTCCTTTAAAAGGGCTGTGGTGAAATAATTTATTACATGAAACCTTAAAGTGGTCTGTTTTTATTTAAATATATATAGTGTGGATGGTCCTGCTCGAAACCTTCACCACTATAATCAAATCTCATGTGTCGTTATCGGGCTGTCGGTTCTCTGGAAACTGATCTGCTTGACCCTCATACATCGAATTCGACAGGAGAGTCGACTATATATATATATATATATATATATATATATATATATATATAATGATAGGTAATAAATCCATTGGATAATCCAAATGGATCCTAGTAATATAAAATATTAAAACTGATTCACAAAAAGAGCTCAATGTAATTATTATAACAGAGAAAAATAAATAGTATTACACAGCAACATCGCAAATTACCTGAGATGGGGGGGGATAGATAATCAAATCATCCTGCTGTGTTACGCTCACATTTACCCGTTTTAGTGTCCATAATGTTTCTCACACTTATTTAAATATTATCTATTACTTCATTACACGTGACACGTATCTAACCAATAAGCGAAACACAATATACAATTAATCTGAGTCTGTTGTTTTGTTTTAATCATTTTTATCATGATCTCTGAAGCTTTAATAAAAAGAAACATTTCAGATTGTGATCTGTTGTCTACTTATTGTTTATCCTCTCTCTCTCTCTCTTTATATATATATATATATATATATATATATATATATATATATATGAAGAAATTTTGAAAAAACAAACAAAAAATCCTTAAATGTAGTTAAATGAAAGATATTTAAGGATTTTTGTTTGTTTTTCAAATTTCTTCATTCTGTCGGATTTATATCCATTTACACTTGCTTATATATATATATATATACATTTGAATAAAAGACAGACCACGTTAAGATTCCATGTAATAAGCTATTTCACCATAACCCCTTTAACAGGGTTCTGGATCATCAGACTTTACTTCCAAAAGCTGAAATGAAGAATGAAAAGAAAATTCACAGGTTTTTTACGGACCTCATCAAGTATACGCAAAGTTCGTTAACTTTGCGTATACTTGATGAGGTGGGAGAGAGGATATGAGTGTGTCATATGTATCATTTTAGTTTCCTATTTTAACCCCAGTGTGTCGGCTGGATGATGCTCAAATTTAACGCGTCTCGTCTCTAGATAAAGGTGGTTAAGAGCCAGAACTCCCAAAAATTTCAGAGACAGATGCAACTTATGTTTGAAGGAGAAAATCTTCATAATCAAACATAAAGATCCAGACATACTACTAAATAGACACAATGAACTAGTTTTTAAATGCCGGCACAAAAACAACCTAAACCTAAGCAAGTACACTAAGAAATAATCATATAGGAACAGCAATTTTGAATGTTTTATACTCCCTTTGTTTTTAGAAATATTACTATGCACACGTGAACGCTAACACATGACTATATGTATACAACTATGATAATGTATCTGCACACTGAAACACCTGTTGATATGTACATGTATATGTTTTTATACGGAAAAAAAAGCATACCAGTTTTTTTGTTTTTTTTTGTTTTTTTTTGTGTGGAGATGTACAATTAGATAGGTACTTATATGTTTTGCCATAAATGATCGGGTAATATATGTGTAAAGATATAGATAATGTAATTAAATACTGAGATAGTCTTCGAACGCAGGCATAAGTGGATGCACGGGTGGACATGAGGTTAGGGACAAATACGTGGGTAGATATATGTAAGTGCAAATTAACGCATATGTGGGTATGTAGATATTCTGCATATTGCGTATGCATATGTGTGTGTATGTATATGTATGTATGTATGCATATATGGGTGTGTGTATGTATGTGTATACGTATGGATGTGTAAATATATATATATGTGCGTATGAATATATATGGATATGCAGATGTCCTTGTGTGTACATGTATATATGTAAGTATAAGTATACATGGAGATAGGTATGGAGACATGTGGATGTGCGTTTTCTCTGCAGGTGTATATGTGTAAAGATGGAAATATACATATATCGTTTCGTGTGTGAATGAGTGTGTAGGTGTATATAGGAACTCATAGGCATATAAGAAGATATAGGTATGTGGTTACAAATAGGGTTTAAGACATGTGTAGATAAGAAATTGTAAAAAGAGGGGCCTAATTTTCTGCTAGTGACATCTCTTCCAAATTTCTCGTCTAATATTCTCCAATTGGAAGTGAATTTTAAATAGCACGAAGGGAAAGTTTAGATTAGTTTTTTCAATTTCTTTTCATTTTTCATTTCAGCTTTTGGAAGTAAAGTCTGATGATCCAGAACCCTGTTAAAGGGGTTATGGTGAAATAGATTATTACATGGAATCTTAACGTGGTCTGTCTTTTCATAGACTTTAAAAATACATATGTAATCATATATAATGAGAGATTTAAGATCTGCTATATTGATGGGTATAAGCTTTCAATATAAGACATAGAGCGTATGTAACCTGGGGGGGGCTGTCAACACCAAGCGGCGACAGTCTGTTTCATGCTACAACGTTTTGCATATTCGTTGTCATATATCCAAGTCAAATTTATGTAGAATTTATGCCGTCGATAATGATTTTGCATTTTGTATTTCCGACCATCGGAAATCATCAGAACAATGTTTTCGGTAAAAAAAAAAACATATATAATCATGTCTATGCTATCCTTTCGCAAAAAAAAAACTTTAGAATTGCAAATGTACTTGTCATCGGATGTAAATAAAATCATGGTAAAAGATGTCTGTAAAGGAGACTCACATTTAATCTTCACAAGCTGATTACGAGGGAGTCTCATGGTGCAAGAACATCTCAAAACCAAAATATTACAATTTAAACACTATTTAAAATGACTTTCTCTATAGAGAAAAATTATGTTTAAGGTGGATTGTTTAATAACAAAGAATTTCACTCGGGTGCACAGATCTTTGGAAATGCCAATCCGTTGGTAAATGAATCAGATAGTTTACTCGTTCTATTATTTTTTTTATTTTTTATTTTTTTATTTTTTTTTTTTCGGCCTTATATTTTTGATATGTCCCGGAAAGGGATATATTTCTTCGAAGTAGCAAAGTGGTTGTTGACTATACTAACAAAGTATAGTATATTGAATATAGCGAAATACTTCAGTTATATGTCAGTCATTGATTCATCAGTTGTTTCAGGACACAGAACTTCTCATTTCAATCTAGTAGGTAACCGTAATGGACTGGTCCTCGTCGTAGTGGTAGGCAATAGGCGTCGACCATGTACCTCCACATCAGTCTGTATTTATGGCTGACACCAGCCAATCATATTACTGTGAGGGGGAACCCGGGTGTATGCATATTCATTAAATCAATTTTAAAGGAGATTAAACTTCTAATTAATTACAGGTGGCGTAGCGTTTGGAGACTCGGAAGGAGAAATTGATGAGCCGAGTTCAAATCCAGTAATTCGCATTCATTTTTGCGCAAATACCTATGGAGAAAAGTAAGACTACCTCACCTCTCCCTCCAGCTATGAGTTAAATACCAGGGTAAACTATACTCGCTAGCCATGCTTAGCAACCAGTATAGGGATAACACTGGATAGGAAGCCTGTTAGTGCGAGCTTCCTAATTGAACTGTAATTGATGTTCGCTTTGCATTGTTGCAATATAAACCACACCTTTCCTCCATTGGCGTTGAAGAAACACAAATAGGCCTGAACAGACAACCACGGTCGGAAACAGGAAGACCTGCTGAAGACGAGAAATCATGGTCATACTTTGCTGTGTGTCATCTCTGATGATTGTTGACTTTTTAAGTCAGACACTTTTAAAAATTCATTAGAAATTGACCGAAAGCATTATGCGTTTGTAGAATTTAACCTAGTGACTAACATTTTTATTAACATTTCTATTAAATTTATTAAGACGAGATGATTAAAATTTTCATTAGAGCCAATGTAATTATTTGCCAGGCTTGAAAGACGATCTGTATTTTGAAACGGACTCTTCGGGATTTCTTAGCAGTGCAAGGAAAACTTGTTTACATCAAGGAAAATTAAATCTGCGAGAAATTGTAATCTGCTTAATTAAGCCTCTTCCAAATGTGTAAAAATAAAACAAACAAACAAAAAATTAAAAAAAAACAAAAATAACAAGAGGAAATATTTGTACTTCGTTCATTTAATCCTGAAAATGAGCGCTGGATTTCAAATCAATAGCCGGAAATGATTCAGCCGTTGTTTCAGGACACAGAACTTCTCATTTCAAGGATTTCGATTTTGAAAATGGCTTTCGAAATAATATTTTAAAAGCAAATGTTATATTTCGGCTGTGAATGTATCAAAATCTTTGTTCAGTGAGTGATTTCATTTAATTAAAAACTTTCAACAAAAAAAAATGTTTTTAAGTTGCACGCAATTGCAGTAAATTTTGACGCTCTTAGTGAGAACTTCAAGAGTAAAAACAAGGCAATATATTAAAGTTCTTTTTACAGGCTTAGGATAATCTCGACCCAGATTATCTATACTGCCCTCTTGAATGTCATCATGGCGATAAATCATAATTATTTACACATTACATTAGTTATTGAAAGGTTAAATGAAAAGACAACGAGACTTCGTGAAATGCCAAATGGAAATTTCAATTCTTGTTTGAAACATATTAACCAGTTTTTACATTTCTAATTGCACATTGACCATTCCACATTTTTAAATTCCGAAAATCTGGCTCCAATAGGAAACCAAATGGAAAATCCGGTTCCAATAGGAAAAAATGGAAAATCCAAATGTTGAAACCAAATTTAAAAATACGAAACAATTCGAGAAAGAACTGATTGAGCTTTTTTTTCTTTGATTTTACACGTATTGTAAAGCCTAAATATATTTTAAGAATAATAATTTATTTTATTCTTTTTTTTTTTGTGACGGAACAGTACATTCTCAATATTTTGAGAAAAACGGCGTTTTTCTAGATACAAATCCTACTGTTTAATCCATAGCTTGAAAGAGAAGATGGATTCATATCTATACAAGACTGAAATTCGAACTCTTATTCCGAGCCGCTATCCATTACACCACCTGCACATCCCCAGGAATAAAAGATGACTAACAGGCACTCAGATGTCGTAAAAAGTTTATAGAGCGGAATTTTCTTGATATGTCAGTCATTGATTACCTGTGGAACTTGTAAGAGTCGTATTAGAAAACATAGCTGCCCCCGTCTCTGTTGTGTTTGGCGCCAGACCCCCGTCTCTGTTCTGATTCCCGGTAACCGGTACCCTTCACTTTATTCAAACATGGAATAGTCAGTCTAAATATTAACAAGATCTCTTCATCTCAAATCGTCTGACTATTACTCTAATCTAAATGTCTATATCGACTGTCGACCATGTTGCAACTTTCGACGTGATAAATATAAAAATAATTTTTTAAAAGATATGGTCACTTTTGACTTGCACATATTATTAAACAACGAACAGAACGTCTCACGGCACACTGCAATGCAATTTTGACATGCAAGTCGACACCATCATGATCTTAAATTTCACATCAATCGAACATTGCCTCCTTTTCCGTTGTAGTTTTCCATAAGTTTCGATTGATGACTGCTGCCGGCGTCGAAAGCAAAGACAGTTTAAAATGTGGCTGAACACTGGCTGCCAATCACCGTTTTTTTGGTTATTTCATCTTGATGCCGGAGTAATCTTGCTCGTTTTGCTCTGACGTCAATCAAGTAAGACGCTTAAGAAGACAGACGCCATGAGTCCTCGGATTTGCTTTGTCACCATGACAGTGTTAACCATAAGTAAAATCACAGTTAAGATGTGACGACAGAGAGGGGAAAAATGTCACCTTAGCATCATCTACATTTATAAAGCACGATCATTGTTCAGCTTACAGACATTAATATATTTAAGACTTAGACGAAATTTACAAATGTTAGCATTTAAACTTAACATTAAAAACGATAAATTAGTACAAAAATCATAGGTGCAGTTGAAAAATCAAATTTAATACAGACTAAATTGTCATATATAATATATATATATATGTATAAAAGTGGACACTGAAGTCAACACCAAGTGGTGACAGTCTTTTATGCTTCAACGCAATATTCAGGCCATGTGTGATGTTTTGGCTCGTTTGTTTATATATACTGGTCAGTGGTGCATTATGGGTAGTAAGGTCTATTGTATTATTCTGAGATTTATTGGAAGGGCGGTAACGGTTAGATTTCAAATTATTCTAAAGGCTATTGACTGGATATAATCGTGGATCAGAATGCAGTTATCCGTAACGGTTTATTGTTTAACTTTTCTCATGATTAATTGCTTTATGATTTATTCTTGATAATTATTTTGTTTTTGTGTACTTTCGTAGTTTGGCGATTTATTTATTACTTTACTCAATTTTATTATATATATATATATATAGTTATTTGTATTTATATTATATATTAGTCATCCACATAAAGCCTCTTTTGCTGTATCACAGCTCATCAGTGTGTTTAGACACCCGATTGCTTCAAGCGAGAATATATATATATATATATATATATATATATATATATATATAAATAAACAGACCACTTTAAGGTATCATTACAATAATTTATTTCATCAAATACTTTTAAAGGACTCCGGATCATCAGGTAACAATTGTTACCTGATGATCCGGAGTCCTTTAAAAAGGATTTTGGTGAAATAAATTATTGTAATGGTACCTTTAAAGTTGTCTGTTTTTCATTAAATATTAGCTCTGTATTCACATTGAGCTCTCACGATTTCATCCTCCTTGGAATTACCCATTCGGTTTACCAAGTTCTTCGTAACTTATATATATATATATATATATATATATATATATATATATATATATATATATATGTGTGTTTCCTCATTTCCTTTCACTGTCAGTAACCCCTTATGTCTTAGCGGCTTTATCATAAATGTAAATTTCTGATCTGGTGAAACAAAAGACTGACTCTTATCTAAACATTTCCAACGCTACATTCCGTACAGAAAGAGGATGAATACTTAAAAGAAAAAAATGATCCCATACAAGACAACGTCATTGGTTTTGAACTCTCTCAAGGCTGGAAAGAATGAAACTCTGTAGCTCTATCCCAGACATGGCAGTCAGACTCCATTTGGGGTTTAATCTGACTTTTGTTAACGTAAAGCATGTTGAAAGGAGTCAGGTATTCTGTTTGGAGTTCGATCTTTACTAAATACCTTATGCCAGACATGTATCAGTTTGGTGAAGCCATATAGATTGTGAAAAAAAAACCTTGATAAGACTGGATGTAAGTAAACGAATTGATAGTAGAAAGGCGAGTGAGAAAGAAGGCAAGATGTCGGCTCTCTGAGTTGTTCTTCGTTGCGCGTGAAATACAAATACTTCTCAACAGTAACAAGCCTTCGGCTCTGGTTTTGACACGAAGTAAAATGAACAGATCTTGACAGACACTTGCCAGAACTCAAGTGTTAAAATGGCGGCCTTTAAATTATAAACACCATTAAAAATAATCAGTTGAGTAAAGACAGCACCCGGCTGTTCAAAATTGGACTCCTCTCCAGTGTATATGAATATTCTAGAACGGTAAAGAATCATGGCGGCAAGACAGATACGGAAAGGAAAAAAAATGATTTTATCCACATGTCGTTCAGATCTCTAGAAAAAAAAAAGAAAAAAATCTGAAATGCTAGAATATTCTTAACTATACGGTAAACTATACATAATTTATTTTTCTTCACTGAATATATTGATTCAATGTTGTTACAATTATTTTCCTCTGGGGTGTCCCTTCCTTTCGATCCGATCCTTGAATCATCTCATCGATATAGGTTATTACAATTGTGTGTTTATTGATTTTTGTGTATTAACACCCATCGTTGCTTAAATGTGTGATATACTGTTACATATCTTTTACTTGTAGGCGTAAATTATTTACTTCATGTCAACTAATTGTTTTTAAATAAAGTGACGGATTTTCTTATTTTTACCTTTTTTTTTTTTGGTCATAAGTTATTCTCGACGATGTCCTGGTTACTAAATTAGTTTGTTTGAACCTTCTTATTGAATATTGAGTTTGATCCTCACTGGGTAGCCTCTAATTTTGACCTTGTGACAAAACTCAGATAAACTTAGTAAAGTGTTATATATACATGCATATATACATACAGACACACGATATAGCAGGTCTAAGAATTTTGATAATGGTATCTTTATCGCTCTCTTTCCCTTTTTCCTCTCTCTCTCTCACCCTTTTTCTCTCCCCTCCATTCTATATATCTCCCCCCTTCTTTCTTTATCTCTCTGTCCCACTTCTATCTCTCTCCCCCTCTTATCTATCTCTCTCCCCCTCTTATCTATCTCTCTCCCCCTCTTATCTATCTCTCTCCCCCTCTTATCTATCTCTCTCTCCCTCTTATCTATCTCTCTCCCCCTCTTATATATCTCTCTCTCTCTCTCCCCTCTTCTCTCTCTCCCCTCTTATCTCTCTCTCTCCCCTCTTATCTCTCTCTCTCCCCTCTTATCTATCTCTCTCTCCCTCTCTATATGTCTCTCACAGCTCTTCTCTCATCTCTCATCTCTCTCTATCTACACCTCTTATCTCATCTCTCTCTCTCTCTCTCCCCACAGCTCTTATCATCTCTCTCTCTCCCTACAGCTCTTCTCATCTCTCTCTCTCTGCACTCTTATCTCATCTCTCTCTCTCTCTTATCTCTCTCTCTCTCTCTTACAGCTCTTATCTCTCTCTCTCTCTACTCTTATCTCTTATCTTATCTCTCTCTACACTCTTACCTCTCTCTCTACATCTCTCTCTCTCTCTACCCCAGCTCTTATCTCTATCTCATCTCTCTCTCTCTACAGCTCTTATCCTCTTCTCTCTACCATCTCTCTCTCTCTCTCTACCCCACCTCTTATCTCATCTCTCTCTCTCTCTCTCTTATCACACCTCTCTCTCTCATTCTCTCTCTCTCTCTCTACACAGCTCTTATCTCATCTCTCTCTCTCTCTCTCTACACAGCTCTTATCTCATCTCTCTCTCTCCATCTCTCTCTCTACACACCTCTCTCCCTTTATATCTCTTCTCAAATTATCTAAACTTAAAAATTTATTTCTACCCTTACAAATCTTGAAAAAATATTTTGTTTCCTCTGATAATAGCGCAATTTAACAAATAAGTGTAAGAATTAATGTTGGACCTATTCAAGAAATTATTACACTTTTTATGCTGTGTAAACTGAAGTCACACCCAAAATTAATCACTCTCTTTATCAGTAATCAAGATTAAATTGGAATTTTTGGGGAGGTATCGTTTTGTCAAAGAAATTCGTTTTCGACACGGTCTTGTGTGTCAGCCCAGACATATATGTATGAGACCATTTTGAAAACTTCTATTTGGACAAGAACAAAATTTACATTAAAGAAAAAAATATGATTCACTTAAGCGAATGAAATTTTAATTAAATAATGGGTTTATTTCCAGTTAATTTTGTATTTAAATTTTTGAAGATCTATATCAGTCGAATTCTTCGGTCTTCTTAATTCTTGTTCATTTATTATTCTCTCTCCTTAATAAAGATTTTATCTTTCTCTTTCTTTCACACTAAGTTATTTCTTCGTCTTAGTGACTTTACTGTCTTGCTTGTGGCGAAATGATTAAAAAAAAAAAATAAAGTTACCCGAATTGACTAGCAATTGATGAAACCAGGAGGCGCAACGGCCGAAACTTTGTGATAACGGCAACAAAAATGAGGACAACAGGTCGCATGTAAATTATAAATCCTTATAGCAGAAAATCCGACTGAAACTTGATTTTAAACTTTATCTGTTAGAGAAATTAGGCCTTAACAAATTTCAACTCCGCTTCTATTTTTCGTTTTAGTAAAATTCTAAAGAACGAGTAATAAACAAAGAATCCGGTCGTATAATAATTATAGGGAATTCCTAGACTTCCTAATTTTCAATGAAAACTCAGTCATTTTTATTAAAGCTGAAAATTCCAGTTGAAAATAAAATCTCTGGTGACCCAAAAGTGCAATCAATGTTTTCAAATTCCCTTTTTTTATCTTGTTTAAATCTTAAGATGTTTTGCTGATTTATATGAAGCGGCGTATATCGTTTATATTCTTTTTGGTAGATGGGCACCTCGAGGTGGTGTAATGGTTACCAAGCTTGTCTTGCTAGAATAATTACAACTAAGTAGTGAGTTCGATCCTCATTGGGTGCCCCATACTTTCGGCCTTGTATCACCTCTGAGCTATGCTTGGAAAATTAGTATATTCTTTTTGGTAAATTCTTGTTTCAATGTAAAATTACATGTCTGTTTTACTTTTATTAAATTTTTAACGTTTTAAATGTTTGTGATGATTTTTGAGATTCGCTAAATTTCTTCTAAGCTAATCAATTATCAACTATTTTGGCCAATGTAATTGTTTAAAAATTATATATGATTAAAACGAAAACATGTAGATTTTACAAGCTGGTTAATAAAATTTAAGGAATAAAAAGCCAACAAAATAATACTGGCAATAAGACTGATATTATATATTAGCCTTTTGACTAAACTGAAGCACAAAAAGTAAAACTTGAAAGTCGGTTTTACTTCAGCTAACGTTTCCATAGCATTGATGACGTGAGATGCGTGCTTTAAGCGCTTGCATTCAACAACTGATAAGACGCAGATCGGAGTTGAAATATTTTCAAAATAAAATCATTCATTCAGGGATTGAAGTTTACTCTCAGAATTTCCACAGAGAGTCCTCTAACCAACATCATTGCTCGGAAGAGCCTGCACCTCTTTGTTTATTCCTCGTCTCGTTGAAAAGTACACAGGCGTGTCCGAAAATTCCGACTTGAAAGCTAATGTAGCCATATAATAAATATCAATCTTATTGTCAATATTGTTATCATTTTGTTAGCTTTTTATTCCTCAAATTTCATTAACCATCCTATTATATAGATTAGACGGGGGAACTGTACCTTCGATGACGGCGCGTATGTTGATCTCTTGTCCAAGACCAAGTTTCTCGCCAAGTTGCTTGATATTTTCCTACAAGATCTTCATACATTGCTCAATTGTTTTTTTTTTTTTTATATATATATATATATATATATATATATATATATATATATATATATAGTACCCTTTAACATTTACAATTTTGCTACGCCCATTTATTGAAAACTCTCCCAGGTGTTATAGTTGAATCAGGCTGACTGCCTTTTCTTCTGTTGATGACGAATATTTTATTACTCAAAACATACTTCTGTCAAAAAACAAAAAAAAAAAATGTTTTCCCCCATCACAGAATTAGCCAAAAATTTTCATTAGATAAGTTTTTTTTTCTAAATCCATACGATTGATGCATTGATTCTACGAATGGAGTCCATCTTCGCGCAGTCTCCTCTAAAAGCCTTGATGATACCAGCTTTTCTGTTTTCCCATCATTTAATAACTTTACAATATCTACTTTCTCTCGTTCGAGGCTATCTTTTTCTTATGACCTGTGACATAATTTTTAAAAATTCCAAATTTCACAGTCCCCTTTCCGTTACCTATTGTGATATATCAGCGACTAAAGCTTTTGCTGAATACATCTCGTGACAGTTAGGATGTACAAGGAAAAATGGATTCTTGCCTTCTTTAGGATCATTAGCGTGAAGTGAATATAAGGGACCTTAGCTGAATTTCGAACTTGTTTATTCCAGTTCCATTTTTCGTGCCGATAACCATTACGCCAGCCAGTACCTCCATGTAACTTTGTATGTTTATTCAAATATTGTCCTCTTCAGACGATGTGAATAAAACTTGAAATAATTTAAAAAGATGAATTAGTAACGTTCACCTGGGACCATGTGTCAGAATAATCGAGTTTTCGTCGATATAAATAAGAAATGAAATCTCGCACTTTCTAGCAATCAGGTATTCATAAAAAACTTATGAAAGAATACAGAACATTTTGTCTCTGCTCGATTCACACCAAATAATCTGAACAAAAGTCCATTTTGATTTATTCTTTCACACTCTCGCTCTCTCAATTCTTGCTCTCTCTCTCTCTTTTAATTCTTTCTCTTGGTCTCTCTCTCTCTCTTTTAATTCTTTCTCTTGGTCTCTCTCTCTCTCTTTTAATTCTTTCTCTTGGTCTCTCTCTCTCTCTTTTAATTCTTTCTCTTGGTCTCTCTCTCTCTCTTAATTCTTTCTCTTGATCTCTCTCTCTCTCAATTCTTTCTCTTGATCTCTCTCTCTCTCAATTCTTGCTCTTGATCTCTCTCTCTCTTAATTCTTGCTCTTGATCTCTCTCTCTCTTTTAATTCTTTTCTCTCTCTCTCTCTCTTTAATTCTTGCTCTCTCTCTTCTTTTTCTTTTCTCTCTCTCTCTCTCTTTTAATTCTTTCTCTTGGTCTCTCTCTCTTTTTAATTCTTTCTCTTGGTCTCTCTCTCTCTTTTAATTCTTTCTCTTGGATCTCTCTCTCTCTTTTAATTCTTTCTCTTGATCTCTCTCTCTCTCTTTTAATTCTTTCTCTTGATCTCTCTCTCTCTTTTAATTCTTTCTCTTGATCTCTCTCTCTCTCTCTTTTAATTCTTTCTCTTGATCTCTCTCTCTCTTTTTAATTCTTTCTCTTGATCTCTCTCTCTCTCTTTTAATTCTTTCTCTTGATCTCTCTCTCTCTCTTTTAATTCTTTCTCTTGATCTCTCTCTCTTTTTTTAATTCTTTCTCTTGATCTCTCTCTCTCTTTAATTCTTGCTCTCTCTCTCTCTCTTTTAATTCTTGCTCTCTCTCTCTCTCTCTCTTTTAATTCTTTCTTTGGTCTCTCTCTCTTTTAATTCTTTCTCTTGGTCTCTCTCTCTCTTTTAATTTTGATCTCTCTCTTTTTTTCTTCTTGATCTCTCTCTCTCTCTTTTTTAATTCTTTCTCTTGGTCTCTCTCTCTCTTTTAATTCTTGATCTCTCTCTCTCTTTTAATTCTTTCTCTTGGTCTCTCTCTCTCTCTTTTAATTCTTTCTCTTGGTCTCTCTCTCTCTCTTTTAATTCTTTCTCTTGATCTCTCTCTCTCTCTTTTAATTCTTTCTCTTGATCTCTCTCTCTCTCTTTTAATTCTTGCTCTTGATCTCTCTCTCTCTTTTAATTCTTTCTCTTGATCTCTCTCTCTCTCTTAATTCTTGCTCTCTCTCTCTCTCTCTTTTAATTCTTGCTCTCTCTCTCTCTTTTAATTCTTGCTCTCTCTCTCTCTTTAATTCTTGCTCTCTCTCTCTTTTAATTCTTGATCTCTCTCTCTCTCTCTTTTAATTCTTGCTCTCTCTCTCTCTCTCTTTTAATTCTTGCTCTCTCTCTCTCTCTCTTTTAATTCTTTCTCTCTCTCTCTCTCTCTTTTAATTCTTTTCTCTCTCTCTCTCTCTTTTTAATTCTTTCTCTCTCTCTCTCTCTCTCTTTTAATTCTTTCTCTCTCTCTCTCTCTCTCTTTTAATTCTTTCTCTTGATCTCTCTCTCTCTCTTAATTCTTTCTCTTGATCTCTCTCTCTCTCCCTTTTTATTCTTGCTCTCTCTCTCTTTTAATTCTTGCTCTCTCTCTCTCTCTCTTTTAATTCTTGCTCTCTCTCTCTCTCTCTCTCTCTCTCTTTCCTTTCTTCTCGTCATTGCGAGTTTTAGTAAATGGATGATGGAACAAGTTTTAGAAGACAATAAAAATGGCAATTTCTTAAGAGCTACAAATGACTGGAAACTGAAGAGCCATGATCGCAAACGTTCTGAAGGGACACTTCACATAGAATATAGGAATACATGCTTTCACTGAATATTTTTACTTAAACCTTTTACTTCATTTAAATACTGCCTGTTGGTAACACATTAATTGAAAGTCTATATAACTTACAAGCTGGTCATGGTGAGGTTAGCCCTTTCCTGATAAGGAAACATTCGGGATTCATTGACCGAACATTTAGCGTTACTGCCGGTTGAAATATATAATTTTTTTCTTTTAAAACTTTTTTTTTCTTTTGTAGAAAATAGGTTTCTCATGTCCACTGTTATAAACAGTTTCGGGAATTGATGGGATTTCCTACTCAACCTTTTTTTTATTATTATTTGATGCAGTGTGGAAAACAAATCTAAGAATTTTTAAATAGACAGTTCAATCATCGACAATTTGTCTTTTCGTCCTTAAAGAGACAAGGTTTGTGTTTGAAAATAAAGAAAGGAAACATATCTACAATGTACCCCCCACACACATATATTTCCGTGCTGATATTGCTACATGCCTTACTTCTTGCCTATCTCACACTGCGAATTTTTTCTAAGCTCTATACTAAACATTAAATCTGTTACAAAAAAAACTAAACAAAATGAACACAAAACGATCAGCTTTAGAAAAGGACTCGTAACTGGAAAAACCGAATGAATAAAGAATGTTAACAACAAATACTTTTTCACACCCAACCCAGTTCTACGGAATCAGAATCAACGTTGAGTTTAAGCAAGCGAATGAGCCAATTGGAGTAAAGTCCCATGCAGATTTAAATTTTTCCCACTTGTGACGAATGCAGCTGTCGATTTTTTTTTTTTGCATGCCAGTTAACATTTGTGTCGGTCAGCTGTTGGCTCTCACGCTGGCCAATAGAATCTTCCTGCCTATTCGTGGCAGCCAGTTATTGGCTCTCACTCTGTCCAATAGAAAATGGCCGCAAACTACATGAAAACTGTCGTAGAAGCATGAAAAAATCGATTATTTCCACTATCGATGGAAGTTGGGAAATGCAAAGTCGGTCTTGGCCTTCCCGCTGACTTGGAGCATGTGCATGTAAATTTTGGTGCAAATCCGTCGAAAATTACGGCCGTGCATTCGTTACACACACACACACACACACACATCCTGCCTTTTATAGACAGAGATATTATAAGAAAATGTGCCCCCCGACAGCATACGAAACCGCATCTCCCTTTTCCCTTTGGCTACGAGGAGTGTCACAGTAAAGCAATGTTCTATTTCGTCTTTTAAAGGTCAGACGCATTCAAGTTCCCCACCACCGGCAAATATATCTTCTCAGTTTTGTATCCGAAATGTAATAAAAGAATTAATGAATTATATATACAATATATTTTAATCCAAATTTTTTGGATCACTTCAAACGTTATTTTAGAAAATAATAAATGTAATAAATCCGGTTTAAAATAAACACAAATCTATAAAGTAAAATAGACCCTAGCAAGAGATTTTTTTTCTACCTTTTGTCCGATGTATCCTCAGCGTTAAATGCCACCAACTCTGCAAACAAGTATATAGATGGAAATCAGAATTCAGGTCAATTAAGGGGAAAAAAAGTATTAGTGAAATGTAATTTATAATCTGATGGAAAAAAAATACAAAAACAAAACCACGGCATAATATGATTTACAAAATAACGTTTGATCACCAGAAAGTTAAAATCGATTTTTTTTTAGAAAGTGATGCAATCTATTTTTGTACTGACACACGTAATGGCAAAAAAATATTCCATTTCCATTACTGTATTAAATTAAGAACCCCATAATTAATTATTAATTTAATTTGGTACAAGGCCGCGTTGGTGGGCCAATCGGGAAGATCGATTTCACGACAATAGCGATTTCGATTGCGAGACGATCTCTCACTGTTACATAACATATATATATATATATATATATATATATATATATATATATATATATATATATATATATAGTGTGTGTGTTGTGTAACAATTTCTCGATATATAACATTATATAACCATCACACGTCCATAGTTCTTTCGATTGTGACAGGATCTGGCTGTGTGTGTGTGAGAGAGAGACGGGATCTGGCTGCCTGTGTGTGTGTGACAGGATCTGGCTGCCTGTGTGTGTGTGACAGGATCTGGCTGCCTGTGTGTGACAGGATCTGGCTTCCTGTTAGCGAACGTTATTTTTCGAGCAAATAGTGAATGTTTCTTTATTTAATGTGCAGTCACAGTTATAACCTGATAAGAAACAGAAAAGAAACAACCTGTATAGATATTGTAATACTAAATTTATTCAGACCTCGCGAGATTAATAGGAAACTTTCTTCAAAATATCTTCTACAGATAGATTTCTAAATAATATCCGGTACTAACCATCGGCTTCTTTGAAATAAAATGAAATCGCTATCATAGGTGCGGCAGAGAGAACCATCACATATACCCTCCAACATAATGTTAAGACTTCACAATTATGTGGCAGGTATTTTGATGTATCCTCTCTATATAATATATCTATATAAATAAATGCAAATGTCAGTGTGTCACACTTTTTCAACTTTACTCTTAGAGGCCGTAACCCAACATATCATACCAATTTGGAATCAGGCCGACTCCGTGAGTAAATTAAAAAACATTCCGAGCCTGATCCAGACCCTGAATCCTGAAATTCTGACTTCCCAAGTTTTCATTACTGCCATTCTTTTCGGCGATGTTTTTTTTGCGGAGGGGGGATAACGATTTTTGTAACTTTTAGATACATTTGGGAATAATCGTGATTAACTGCGAAATCCAGTGAAAGTTACCCATGAAATAAAAATTATTATTTTTCTATTTTGACATTTACTTACCCACTTTGAGTCTGAACTATTTATGGCACAAAACCCACAAGAAAATATGCCAAACCACGTCATGTAAAAATTCCATATCGCGAAGGGAAGCATTGAGTGGGTTTGTTCCTCACCGAGTGCCTCACACTTCTTGCGTTTTTACACGTCAACTCGCAAATATGGAAACCCATCAAAATTAAATTAGAGTGGGAATTAAGTTCTTTATAAATCTTCATAAACGTTACATTATCAATCGGCGATAAAAAAAAAAAAAAACGAAAATACAAACAGTGTTTGCTAGGAGCCCAGATCGATCCCACAATAAATTAATCTCTATACCTTCTTTGTTGCTACCTTATTGTATCTGTTTTTATCCCTCCTCAATTTTAGCCTCTCTTCCCGCCAATCAACAAGCGAGCTTTAGAACATGTTGCTAGCTGGCTGCTACTGCTGTTTTTGTCGGCCATGTTGGCTGAGTCAGCCTTCTCAATTTCTGCCTCATTTACTCAGGGTTCGCTTTGTGCCCTTACCGACATCACAGCGAGGCGCCTGCTGAAATAGCCTGTCCTCATCCTGGCGTAGTAATGCAACCTGCTGAGCGGATCAAGATGTCAGTCGCCTCATCGATTCACTCTACTCTTTCAGGGCTCTTTCCTCTATTTTTTTTTTCTTCTTTTTTAATTATACGTATTATATGAAAGGATTTCTTTATTTTGCTACTCTTTTATTTCGGATTCTTTTTCGCGTCCTTTGGGAATCGAGAAATATTCCTTCGTTTCTTTCCCCACAACCAACATGCTCAAAAATTGCATAAATAAAGAGGAAATAGTATGAAAACGCACTTGTGTGAGATATACATACACAGATTAAGATGATCTCCAGAATTTTATTAATTCCCCAACCCTTAATTCCATCATCTGGAATCACCTTTAAAGAGAAGGAACCAATGGCATATATATATATATATATATATATATATATATATATATATATATATATATATATATATTTATTTAAAAAAATATAACACATAAATATGTTATAAAATCACTTTTATAACATATTTATGTTATTTTTAAATAAATAATTATATCTAACTCTACTCTGTATTGAGCACTCTTTTAAGAATAGTAATTGTTGGTTATTGAATTTATTCCGTGCACCAATCATATACTTATGTGTGTGTGTATATATATATATATATATATATATAAAAAAATTTATTCGAAAATTATAACATAAATATGTTACAAATCACTACAAAATAGCCATTTTGTTTCAACACTTCTGGTGTCTTATCAAGTGATGATGTTGAATATATATATATATATATATATATATATATATATATATATATATTATTATGTTATTACTTAGTTTGTTGATAAGATCTGGTAAAATTATTTCACCTGGGCATATTAGTATCTGTCTGAAATAAAATATATTTTTGCCACAAAAATGCTTTTTTTTTATTTCAGAGACATAGATTTTTTTCTTTCTCTCTCATAAATAATTTCAGATTGTATATTTGTAAAAGGACAATAAAAAAGGACAAAAGGAAAACTTAACTGAGGCATCTTGTCCTCAGACGGACTTTATCAAGGCAAATATAAGGATTTTATTTTGTAAGATATGTATATACAAGAACAAAAATATTATTAGTTTTTCAAAATTTTTACATTTAAGAGACGCTCATAAATATTTGTTTAGGCAGCCGAAAATCCTATCATTTGCCTAATCCATCAGAGGATTAAACGCGTCAGCTAAGTTTGCCTTTTGTCGTTATCCACTCGTACACACACACATACATATATATATATATATATATATATATATATATATATATATATATATATATATATATATATATAATTGTTATACGTTATTTATATATATACAAATATCTAAAGTAAATGCTCTGTTCATAATAAACAGTATATATAAACCGAGCATTTACTGAACAACCGAGAAATCGCATAGAAAATATGCGTCCTCCAACAGGAATCGAACCTGTATCCTACACGGAACCGTCATATAGCCTGACGTGCTATATCAGCATACCTACGAAAGAGCGTCTGGTTAGCAAGGTCGATTTTGCTGCTTTTAAACTACCAACATCCCATGATTTCCCTCTAACGTCCATATCTGCTCGACGCGTATCTTAACGTAAACAAATGACCTCACACACTACAAAATGGAATTAGTCCGACAATTATTTGAATATATTTTATTGTTATACGTTATTTATATATACAAAAAATATTTAAGTAAATGCTCTGTTTATAATAAACAGTATATATGAACTTCCTACCTAATGTTAAGACATCAGGCAGATGATGACAATATTGCCATTCATGTCTTAGTATTATGTTGGACGTATTTCTGTCGCACACTGTACATATGTTGCTCAGCGATTAAAGACAAATATATAATGTCGAGTATAATTTTTAGCTCTGTTATTTGACATCGAGTGCTTTAATTTAATGTTCGTCACAACATCCAACATGCGATCTTTATCTGAAATAAGTGAATTTCGAGAAAATAACTTATTTTTCAGAACTTCTGCGAAAAAGCTGACTAGATTACTACAGCTGTAATATACAAAGAATCAACAAAAATTCAGTCGTTATATCCGATTGAGAGAATCGGTTCAAAATTACTATCAATAAGTTTTAACTTCAATAATTGAAAAAAAAAATCTGCACTACTTTTTAATTTAAATATTATGTTTTAATTACGGGTTTAAAAAGAAATTTGAAAGTTATGATTAGTGGCTTTCCGCAACGAGTGAAAGAAATATAAATTTTCATTCTCTTTACAATAATTTAATTCTCTTAATCTGTTCGTCGTATATCTGTCCGGTTTACGGCGATAGTACGGGAAACGCCGGTTCCCGCACTGTCACCGAAATTAACGTTGAGCAAAACCAGTATCTAGACGTGTAAGCTAGCAGTTTCAATCAGGTTCGTTATATTAACTTAAACGTAAACACACCTGGGGGAAGTTTTGAATTCGCCTCTTACTACCTCCATATATGGGTTAATTAGTAATACTTCTGACAGTCGATTCTTATCTCCAAAAATATCATACATTCTAAAAATATTTCTGGTTTTAAATAATCTGTAAATAGTTAAGCCATAAAAAAAATATTATTTCTGTCTTTTTCTAAACACGCTCAAAATCTTGCTTACTAGGATATAAAACCACAAAACAGGATTCTGAATTAGGTCATGACTCAGCGACTGACCTAACAAGATGTCTACAGTAAACAATTTTATCAATTTTTATCTTATTCTAACCCAACCAGACTTACACTGCAATCTATCGCTTCATTAAAGATATATATATATATATATATATATATATATATATATATACATGCGCACACACACGTGAAACTCAGAAAGTATTTCCTTCAATCTTGGCCATGAATGTCAATGGCTGACAATTGTGGGCCAGCATTAGAGCTTGAGTCTTCTCGATAATAACATGTGTGTTGCCTTGTTGCAGATAGCAACTGAACGGCAGTCTGACAAAATGACGTCTGACATGCAAGTGCGTACGAATTCTTCCACGAAAAAAAAATTGTACCTATTAACATTCATCGACCTTTGCTCAATGTTTACGGAGACCAAGCAATGAATATGAACACAAGCAATGAGCTGTGCATTTCATGAGTGACGATAGCGTTTTTACTAGTAAAAATGTATAGTCAAAGAACACACTATAGGAAATTATTCTCTCTCTCTCTCTCCCAGTCCGGCTGTGTATTTCTCTCTCTCTCTCTCTCTCTCTCTCTCCCAGTCCGGCTGTGTATTTCTCTCTCTCTCTCTCCCAGTCCGGCTGTGTATTTCACTCTCTCTCTCTCTCTCTCTCTTCCAGTCCGTGTGTCTCTCTCTAACCGTTTACTTCTCGACCTTTCTCTCTCTCTCTCTCTCCCTACCTGTTCATGTCTCTCACTCTTCATACATTTACTTTCCAGTCCCCCTGTATTTCTATAAATATACATAAAAAAATTCCACTTTATTGATATCTTTGATCCCACTTTTATTTCCCGGTCCCAGTTTCTTGTCTTGATTTCGATTTGCTTATTCTGAACTATCAATGTCTTTCTCAGACTCTTCTGTGAACATGTACTCTCTCTCTCTCTCACTCTCTCTCCATTACGCGTAATTTTCTTCCATTGATGTGAAATCTATTTATTCGTCTCTCTTCCTCGATGTTACAACTTCCATTAAATTCCTCTTTATTAGGAAAAAAAAAAAAAATGATAATCCTCCAGGCAGCCTCCAACCGTGTTGTGGATCCGATCCCCAACCCCGCCGTACTAATCCACCTTCATCTACCTACTACCTTCGCTTATCTGGTGTCATTTTAGCCTTTTAGACCTCTTGTTCTCTGTTCCTTTAATATTACCCAAGTGCTGCCCTCGACCGCAATTCGCAGATTTTCTTACGCGTATCAGTTGATTCCTCTACGCTGAATCTTTCTGTTCATATTGCAGAAAATTCGACATTCCTCTACATCAAGCGAAACAGCCGAAAACGGATTCCGTTTACTTTCTTTTTCCATTTTATTTTTGTCTCTTATCTTTATTTTTCCAATTTTTATTAACTCCAACAGAGAGCTATCAGAGGTACGTCGTGTAAATTATCTCTCGTCGATAAACTCTTTCTGTCCCCACAACATATTCCGACGAATCTACATGGAGTTTATAATTCTTCAGCCTTTTTTTTTTTTTTTCCTGATTGCCTCTCTTAACTGTTAATTCAGCTCAGATATTTTTCGGCAAAAACTGAAACGGAAACCAATGCTGACAGAATTAAAAAAAAATAAAAATGTTGTTAAAATGTAGCAAAATTGTTTTTCTTTTAGAAAGCCGATTCATTTAAAATCATCCCCTCACAAATGAAGAAGAGACTTGAGGAAACAGAAATGTATTTCCGCAGAAGGGTGATGAGAATAATATTGAATGAACATGGGAGCTACGACAAAGTTTTAAGTAAATTTTAAGCAAAAATGGCACTTCGACGTAGAATCAGAAAGACAGTTGAAATTTCGAGGACACATAATGAAGAAAGAAGGCTTGGAGAATTTGACACTCACATAACATATTGTAGGCAATAAGGTCAGAAGAAAGCAGCCAATAACTTACCTCACGTGCTTGTAGAAATGGTTGACAGAAAAGAGATTAGGAGAGATAGCAAAAAGACAAACCTTACTAATAGTTATAATGAACAGGAAGTTGTGGAGAATCATGACATTCCACATCCTGAAGTGATACGGTACATAGACTAAACATTTATTCTACATTCACAAGGAACCATCCGTTCCATTGACAAAAAAATGGTTAAATAAGTTTCCAGTTTGATTATGACTTGAATTTTTGTTTGTAAAAAAAAAAAAAAGGATGAAAATGGGGTAAAAGTGTTCATTTGTAAGAGATTTGAAAAGATGAGCAGAAGCCAATAAATTTTGCAAATTTGAAGTTCGGTGTTATCATGGCAACGAAAATACGTTCTTCTAATTCGCAAAGCTGACTGCTACTTATTGAAAATTTGTTCTCAGCATTTCCAGTTTTCTTAACATACGGATGTACAATACAGATTTAAAAGAATTATGGTGTATGAAATGATTCTTCTTATATGAAAATCTCACCATAAACTTCTGTCGCATTTGGTTAATGCATCTGCTTCTCCTCCGTATCCAGGAAAGGTGCTGATCTTTGCTTTTTCTTTATACGAAAATCCATTATGCAATGCTTAAAACATCATTTGTATAGTATACAAAATATCAGTCACTGACGTTTCTCTTTTAACATAAACGGGGGCTACTTAAAGAAGTCGGTGTAAATCCGACTGATTTTAAATTATTTCAAACGACGCAGCGAAGTTTAATGTGAAATCTAAACTCGACATTTATTACTCCAAAACTACAGAAATTGTGATTAAATTTATTTTCTAAGCGTAGCTTAGATGTGGCACAAGGCCGAAAGTGTGGAGCACCCAGTGAGGATCGAACTCGCTACTCAGTCATAATAGTTCTAAAGAGACAAGCTTGCTAACTATTACACCGCCTCAAGGTGCCAAATGATTTTCTAAGCGTAGCTTAGATGTGGCACAATACCGAAAGTACAGTGAGAATCGAATTCGCTGTTCAGTCGTAATTGTTCTAGCGAGACAAACTTGTTAACCATTACACATCGTCTAAGTCCCCATGTAAAATCTGGGGTTTCTTTTCTGCTATTCTCACAAATAAATTTATATTTTTCAGTTTGAGCTTTATTGCGGGTCAGCTTGATTGCATACGAGTATTACGGGACCAAAAACATGAGATAAAATACTTTACCAACTTGCTTTACAAAATTGCAATATAATTAACAATAAAACGACAGGCATCATTAATTGATGTTTCATTGGATATTTAAAATCCTCAATTGAGGATATCCACTGAAACATAACTTAAGGATTTTAAACCTTTTCTAACAATACGGGGTATCCTTCATTCATGATTCCGGTCTAAATGATTAATTGGCAACTCCAGGATTCATTAGGTTGTGTCAGTTGAACGAACTAACCAGACAGTGCTATTTTTACATATATACTTCTGTAAGAGAAAAGAAATGGAAATGGTAACAACTTGGTATAAAGAAAACTAGATGTCATGGTGCTTGGAATGCTTCAAGGAGTATCTCTTATGTACCATGTCTCTTCAGGTCCTGGGCAATCATTGCCCTCCATAACTTTCTATTTTCCATTGTTAGTAAGATTTGTCTTTTTGCTATCCATTCCAGTCCTTGTTTATGGTAAAACAATTTACCAAAGCTCATTAGGTGAGGTCTCTCTTTCCTTTATTATCAACAAGTTCTTGAAAGCCTCCTTCTTTACAGTGTGCTCTAGGAATTCAAAATGACTGTTTCTGATTCTAAGCATTCATCCGCCTGTTTTTGTCCCTTTTTTTATCATCTAAGATTTGAAATATCATTTTAATAGTTTAAATAGAATCTGAGAAAAAGAAGCAAAAACCTTAGAGAAGAATAAAAAGAACATGAATTAAGATTAAAAGATAACGGTTAGAATTTCATTGAAACTTTTGAAGATCAAAGTCGACTTTAAAGCAAATAAGTTGGAAAATAGTTCTACAAGCAAGAGAATAAATTGTTAGCATAGAATTTACGGCGAAATCTACCAATTTCATCAGTAAAATGAGACTTAGTTGACAACCTACTGCTGCGCTTAAATTCGTTATTTTCAGGTACAAAAGCGGAAATCTCATCAGGAATGTTCCCATGAAAATATTTATAGAAAAGACACAACGATGTCTCATTACAGCGGTGGAAAAATGTCTAAAACCGAGATCAGGACCAATAACATTACAGATTGTTGTTTTGTTTTGTTTTTTTTTGTTTTTTTTGTATTAGCAATCTCTAAAGACGTAACAGAAGCAATATGTAACGGCAATATTCAATGTATGAGCGAATGGTAGACTTATAAATGGGTAAAATAAATTCTGGTGAGAAAATTGTCTCGCATGACACCGTGAATCAACTTAGCAGCAGACCCTAACAACTGATTCAATATAATCTTTGTATATAAGTGAAAATAAACAGAATTTTACCCGCAACTTCTCTTCGACTTAAAGGGTTCAAGAGAATACTGCTTATCCCACGCTCCTTCAGGTATCATTGCTAGGGTATAATAAAGAACAGTTTTATATTTTCGAAAAGTATTATTGATACGAAATAAGGGAAACTGCATTACCATGATTATAAAACTCAATTCTGTATATATACATGGTGATTGACAAGTAACTCCCTATTTTATATACGATGGACTCTTCCGTTTAACTATAATTTTTACAAGACGGAAGAGTTCATCATACATAAAATAGGGAGTTACTTGTCAATCACCCTGTATATGAAATGGGTGAAATCTCCATTGTTGGACTGAATTCACATTTAACAAAATGTGAATTGGAGCTTGTAATGAACTGGAAAGTATTGGACCATCTGTAGAAGTCTAATCACGATTCTATATCCAGATGTTGTTAGTGAGCTCGTTCCTTAATGAGTACTTCAAAAATGTGACCTTGTGGCAAACGTAGCGTTCTGCTAGTCTTTCAAGAACTTTTTTTTTAAAAGTTTTAAAGAAATTTTCCAGTTTTTGAAGGTAACATTTTTGTTCAACGGAGCCTTGACATTCCTGCTTTCCGCTTATCGAATAAAGATTAGTATTAAAAGACACTGCTGGATTTCGCATTAGAACTGTTTCCTCTAAGAGAAGAAAAACTTTTGATATCATTTTGTGGTCGAATAGCTAAACCTGAACTAGTTTTTTAAGAACTCTGCAAAAAATAGGAACGCCGAATTGGTAAAAGCTTTGATCGGCATCATTATCTCATAATGTTATTTGTATCAGGAGTATTTAAACTTAAGGTATTTACTCAGGTGATTAAAGCATTGGTATTAGAAACTATTTATGAAAACCTCTACCGAATGAAGTAATTCGGTTATTTACTTAGTAATAAGCTAATATTGTGTTTAACACCACGGTGGAGTAATGGATAGCGGCTCGGATTGAGGAATCGGAGAGCCGAGTTCGATTTCCAGTCGAATTCATTGCATTCACTTACGGGCTAATCTTCTTCTCCCCTCCAGGTATTGGTAAATAGCAGGAGGGGAGATGTCTACTGCAGAAAGAAATGGCAACCTACTACGGGAAAAAATGTGCCTCGTCAGCCATGTATTGAAAGATACATGGTCACCTAAGCGTGTATCACACATGGCATATAATTGTCTTCCACCAGCCTTGGCATTTGCAACTGGGACCCGCCATGCCACCTACACAGAGGTGAATCATCCGTACCTACTTTGTATTCCACTAAATTAAATTAAATTAAGTTAAATTCCCCCGGACAAGAACTGCTGCTTCGCGAAACACTCTCGACCGCTTCAAGCTTAGGGTTAACTGTTCTCATTCCTACATAACCTCATGAACTTCACTTCACAGCATCCGTCTACCTTAAGTGGTTATTTGGTGAACATTAGTATAAAAAACGACCACAAGTCGGGAGGACTCGATGAAGATCGAACTAGTGGTGGTATTATTTAAATACCAAAACCTTAATTGACAACTGATTTCCATATTTGATACTTTCATTCATGTACAGGGTGCGATGAGCAAATTATCGCCATTTTATATTTTAATTTCACGCATGCGCGTTGTTTGAGTTTTTTGTCGACTGCACAGCATAATAAAGTCAGTTGGGTACAGTCTGTAAAAAAAATAAAAATAAAAACAAAACACCATGACGCAGGTCAATCCGCCAGAAATTTGGAAACGGTATTCTGTACTGTTTGGCATTCACGCCGGTAGCTCCAATACGAATATTTCAGTGTTTGGATGTCAATCTGAGGACAGTGCAGAGGATTCGAAAAGAGTTGGATGATATATCCAGTCAACATCATGGGGTTTTGAGTGATCAATAGTTATAACGACATTATGTCTCTATTCATCTGCCCACAGGGCCTCTGACTCATCACGTAACCCTAAATCATGTGACTTGAGAAGACAGTGCTGTCCTGAGGCAAGATAGTGGCTGCTGGAAGACCCTATGTCTGGCAACAGGACTCTGCGCTATGTTATACAAACAAGAGAACTCAGTTATGGCTGTCAAACAATTTCTGCCACCACATCACCCCTTACATTTGGCCATCTAACTCCCCAGACTGCTACCCCATTGATTATTATGTGTAGGGCACATTTGAACCAGAGACCAACAAAACACCTTACAACCCCAAAGATGAACTAAAACTAAGGGTTATGGCACAGACTTAAACAAAGAGATCACACAGAAAAGTTGCAGGAGATTCTGAAGTCGTCTGGTGGCGGGGTGGTGGGGGGGCGTGGTTGAAGCCAATGACGATTTTA
Source organism: Acanthosepion pharaonis (assembly GCA_903632075.3). Classification (NCBI taxonomy): domain Eukaryota; kingdom Metazoa; phylum Mollusca; class Cephalopoda; order Sepiida; family Sepiidae; genus Acanthosepion; species Acanthosepion pharaonis. The sequence goes on along the minus strand of CAHIKZ030003752.1, from coordinate 1,660,169 downwards.
TTGGATAAATTTACTCTTTAGTATTTCAAGATATTTTTGTGTATTTTTGGTAAAAACATCTGTTAAAAATGAGATATTTGTGTTATTTTCGTTTTTGTGTAATTTAGAGGACAATTTATCCATCGCACCGTGTGTGTGTATATATATATATATATATATATAGAGAGAGAGAGAGAGACAGAGATACTCGCGTATCATATAACACCTGAAAATCTAATTTTTAAGCAAATTTGACCAAAATAAATGGATATATTGTTTGGTCAACAATGGCGTAGTCAAGGCCAGCAGTACATACGCTGATTTTATATCTCGCGTATGATGCGACTCATTTAAAATTAGCTTCAAGTCGCATGATACGCGATATATACGGTGTGTATATATAATATATATATATATATATATATATATATATATATATATATATATATATATATCCGCTCTTAATAGACAACCGGGCACCGTTCAACGACCTGCTTGATTACTATTTCAGGCATACGCTACACGTGTTGTGCGTTTGTGTCAACCAGTCTCATACAGATTTTAATGTCACTTTGGCGCCATTTTGTAAAAATTCTAATTTATTTATGAATTTTTTTTTATGTAGTACAGTCGTGTACAGAAAAGTAAATTTCAGAAACAAATTCGAAAATTGGATCTATATTTTGTACATTGCTTCCGTTTGTGAACTATAAATACACAAAAATTACATGTTTATTTTTCACCTTATTTATTCATTTTCTTTATTTTGATAATGATTAATTGTGAAGAAAGATGAAACAGTCGATCGCGCAACATACAATAACAACCGTTTTTAATTCTTATTTGATGAGATTTTATAACTGTCGTAATTACGGGGTCGTTAAATGGGAATCACACATACACATTTTCAGGGTGGTCTATGTGGACGATATTTCTGTCAAATCCTATATTTCGTGATACAGTTCTTTTTGGCGTGTAAATATTTTTTAAAAAAACATCAAGTTTTGAAATTAAATTTTTATACGTTTATGCAGTGTGCCCGTCTGTAGATTCGAACCCATGAATGCTCAATACACTCAGCAATTTACTAATTTAATTCTGTTTAACCTCCGTCTTTTCCTCAACTGACACACTCGCATTTGATGATTCATCCCTATTATGATCCCCCACCAAAGAATCTGAATTAGTTACGTTCTCATTACATTGACATGAATTCACTTTTTGCGGCAAGATCATGGTTTTCCCTCCCAAAATCCTTTATATGAAATCTGCAATCATTTTTTTTAAATAATAGTCTCGTGTTTCCATTTGGCTTCAAACTTCTCTGTTATTAACTTTTGCCGCCTTTCATTCCAAATGAAGATTCTGTTTTGTTGAAATCCAGCTTTTCTCTCCCCTGAAACACTTGAAGCTCGCGGATCATATATTCAAAAATAACTCTGATCAAAACACCGTTCATTTTTTACTGTAAATTTAAGAATCCATCTCTTGGTTAAATAGCAGGGAACACTGAACTCTGTAGCCGTGGTTAGCAACAAATATAAAAGAATGCCAACTTTGTTTTCAAAAGCTGTACGTGGCACTTGCGAGGAATATACTTTTTATGAAGTTTAACACATGTTGCAGTATAAACCACAGGTTCGCTCAGTGAGTGCTGAACAAACAGAAATGAGACCGATATGCTCGGCAAAGAGAAGCTTGCTGAAGATGATGAATCATAAAAATTTTTATTGTACCTTCAATTCAAAAGCCTAATTCATTGCAACTGGAACACCGACCACAGGGAAGCAGGCAATACACAACAATAACAGCAGGCCTCGATATAAATAATTCTTCACTAGCTGGTTTTGAATTTTTAGTCGGTACGCTAAATACCTTCTTTATGCGCGGAGGCTTTATTTTATCCTAAAACGATCAAGACACTTTGGTAATATTTGCTTATCAATACTCAGGGGGTTAGAGAATCTCATATGCGTCATGTATCGCTTTGGTTTTCAGTTAAACCATTTTGAGTCCAAATCGTCATTAGAGCTGGGTAAATACATAATATTTCTCGAATGGAATAATAACCAGTCTGGTCTGTTCATATTACCTGCTAAACTGACAACTTTTGAATCCATTATTCCCGTAGGGTCGGATGGGAATAAACCTTCGGTGTCTATTTGAGCGATTGTTCTCAGAGGAAAGATTATCTTTTCTCTTTTTCTTCGGCCATTAAAAACACATTAGTGTTCATTCTGCCGGACATTTCATTACTGTTACTGATATTATTAGTATGTTGATGTTTCTTTTGTTTTTTGTTTTTTTAGTGTATGCAGCATATGTCATGGCCGATACTTGGGTTTCGTTTTACATCTTGCAATTGTTATTCTTGTTAGCCGACTTAGTGCATTTGTTTCAAATAGTTTAATTGGTAATGTAAATCTCTGGTTGGTCTCTCTGTCTTTCTTTTTTTTCTGGACTCCATTACTCTCTTTCTCAGGTCCCTTTACTCTCTCTCTCTCTCTTTCTCTCTCTCTCTGGTCTTCTTTACTCTCTCTCTCTCTGTGTTTCTGGTCTCCATTACACACACTCTCTCTCTCTCTCTCTCTCTCCATGTGTTCTTCTGGTCTCCACACACACACACACACTCTCTCTCTCTCTCTGTCTGGTCTCCATTACACACACACTCTCTCTCTCTCTCTCTCTCT
>CAHIKZ030003752.1:1620000-1652500 GCA_903632075.3 Acanthosepion pharaonis | reverse complement strand
GTTTCGTCTTTCTTTCTTTTTTCTTTCTTCTTTTTCTTTCGTCTTTCCTTTCTTTTTCTTTTTCGGTTTCTTCGGTTTCTTTCTTTTTTCGTTCTTTGCCGGAGGAGGCGATTTCTTTTTTCTTTCTTCGGTTTCGTCTTTCTTTCTTTCTTTCTTCGGTTTCGTCTTTCTTTCTTTCTTTCTTCGGTTTCGTCTTTCTTTCTTTCTTTCTTCGGTTTCGTCTTTCTTTCTTTCTTTCTTCGGTTTCGTCTTTCTTTCTTTCTTTCTTTCTTCGGTTTCGTCTTTCTTTCTTTTTTTCTTTTTCTTCAGGTCTTTCTTTTTTCTTTCTTCTTTTTCTTTCTTCGGTTTTCGTCTTTCTTTTTTTCTTTCTTTTTCTTTCTTTCTTTCTTTTTGGTTTTCGTCTTTCTTTTTTTTTTTTTTTCCTTTTTCTTCTTTCTTTCTTTTTTTTCGGTTTCGTCTTTCTTTCTTTTTTTCTTTCTTTCGGTTTCTTTCTTTTTTTGCTTTCTTTTCTTTCTTTTTTCTTTTTCGTCTTCGGTTTTCGTCTTTTTTTTTTTTTCTTTTTTTCTTTTCTTTCTTTTCTTTCTTTTTCGTCTTTCTTTCTTTTTTTTTTTTCTTTCTTTCTTTCTTTTTTTTCGTTTCTTTTTCTTTTTCTTTCTTTCTTTTTTTTTCTTTTTTTTTCTTTTTTCTTTTTTTCTTCTTTTCTTTTCTTTTTTTCAGTTTTCTTTTCTTTCTTTTTTTTCGGTTTCTTTTTTTCTTTTTTTTTTCTTTCTTCGGTTTCGTCTTTCTTTCTTTCTTTCTTTCTTTCTTCTTTCGTTTTTCTTTTTTCTTTCTTTCTTTCTTCTTTCGTCTTTATTTCTTTCTTTCTTTTTCTTTCTTCTTTCTTTCTTTCTTTCTTTTGAGAGTCTTTCTTTCTTTCTTTTCTTTTCGTCTTTCTTTTCATTCTTTCTTTCTTTCTTTCTTCGGTTTCATTCTTTCTTTCTTTTTTCTTCGGTTTCGTCTTTCTTTTCTTTCTTTCTTTCTTTTTTCGTTTTTCTTTCTTTCTTTCTTTTTCTTTCTTCACCTTTCTTTCTTTCTTTTTTTTTCTTTCTTCTGAGTTTCGTCTTTCTTTCTTTTTTTTCTTTTCTTCGGTTTCGTCTTCTTTCTCTTTCTTTCGTCTTTTTTCTTTCTTCTCCATAATTCGTTTTTTTTTCTTTCTTTCTTTTCTTTCTTTCTTTTTTTTTCTTTTTTCTTTCTTCGGTTTTCGTCTTTTCTTTCTTTATTTCTTTTTTCTTTTTTCATTTCGTCTTTCTTTCTTTTCTTTTTTCTTTTAGTTTCGTCTTTCTTTCTTTTTTTCTTTCTTCGGTTTCGTCTTTTCTTTCTTTCTTCAGTTTCGTCTTTCTTTTCTTTCTTTTTCTTTCTTCGGTTTCGTCTTTCTTTCTTCGGTTTCGTCTTTCTTTCTTCGGTTTCGTCTTTCTTTCTTCGGTTTCGTCTTTCTTTCTTCGGTTTCGTCTTTCTTTCTTCGGTTTCGTCTTTCTTTCTTCGGTTTCGTCTTTCTTTCTTTTTCTTTCTTTCTTCATTTCGTCTTTTCTTTCTTTTTCTTTCTTTCGGTTTTTCTTTCTTTCTTTTTTCTTTTTCTTTCTTTCTGGTTTTCTCTTTTTTCTTTTTTCTTTCTTTCTTTTTCTTTTTTCTTTCTTTCTTTCTTTCTTTCTTTTTCTTTCTTTCAATTTCTTTTTTTTTTTTTCTTTTTTTTCTTTCTTTTTTCTTTCTTTCTTTTTTCTTTCTTTTTTTTCTTTCTTTCTTTTTCTTTTCTTCTTTTTTTTCTTTTTTGTTTTTTTCTTTTTTTCTTTCTTTTTTTTTCTTTCTTTTTCTTTTTTTTTTTTCTTTCTTTTTTTGGTTTCTTCTTTCTTTTTTTGCACACTTACTCGTCTTTTGTTCTTCTGTTTTTTGTTCTTTATCTCGACTTTCTCTCATCTTTTACCTTTTGACTTTATCTTTGACGTTTCATCTTCATTTTATCGTTTTTTAAGATTTCTTTCTTTCTTTTTAATTTTCTTTTATTCTCGTATATTGCCTTTTGCGACTAAACCTTTATTCTTTGTTTTACATATTCATAATAAATGTCTTAATTTTCGTCCTCCCGACGAAACACTTTGTTGCGACTCCATAATTCAAAATAGCCGCTTTCTTTACACTCACTTTTTGTCATTGCATTTTGACGCCTTTAATTATTTCTTGAAATTCCATCGACCCCCAGCAATTTCTTTTTAAGTTGCGCCGATATTCTGCCATTACTTGCTTTGTGAATCTCCTGCACGAGAGACAGACTAATGAAAGTGAGGCTCTGGTTTGGGTAAAATGTTTCCAAACATCAGAGAGAAAAAAAAAAAAAAAAAGATCGTTTTGTAGTGGGAGGGGGTCTACAAAACGTTCTTTTTTTTTTCTCTCTCTGATCTTGTGGAAACATTTTACCCCAACCTGTGCCTCACTTTCATCCGTCCTTCTCTCGTGCTTTTTTCTCTAAACAACTTTCCTATCAAGTCCTCTCTCCTTCAGTTTCAATTTCAGATTCTCTTTTTATATTTTCATTTTCTTTTCAATCCTCATCGTTCATTTTTCTATTCTTTTTTTTTCTTTGTCTCTTTGCTCCATCTTGGTTTGACTGTCGTCTTTACAAGCTTCACTTTGACTTTTGATACTTTTAGCTTACATTCTCACACACTATTCCCATTGTATTTTTCCACAATTTTTTTAACCTTCGCTAATTTCCGTACATTTCCTCACACCACTTTTATTCCCTTATACTGTATACAGTTTTCCTTCAGGCTTCATTATTATTTCATAAATCGTCTTTATTTTTCTCTGGTGCTTTTCCCGCCGCTTTTGTTTCCGATTTTTCTTTTTCATTTACCTTTTCGGCCACTCCCACGACTAATGATGATTAAAATTTCTATTTGAATTTAATTCTTCGTTTAGATTTTCTTCCCAAAAATCAGTTTTGTCTTATTTGCTTTATTTCATGCGTTTAAATCATTTTTTTTTTTTTCTTGATTTCCCTTTTGTTTTTCTTCTGTTTCTTCATACATATGAACTCTCTCGCTCGCTCTCTCTCATTTTATCTCTTTTAATCTCTCTCTCTCTCTCTCTGTCGTTTAATCTCTCTCTCTCTGTGTCTTTCTAATCTGTTCTCTCTCTCTCTTTCTCTTATCTGTTCTCTCTCTCTTTCTAATCTTTGTTCTCTCTGTATCTTTTTTCTTTGCTTTCTCTTTCTCTTTTCTTTGCGCTCTCTCTATCTTTTTTCTTTGCGCTCTCTCTATCTTTTTTCTTTGCTCTCTCTCTTTTTGTCTTTTCGCTCTCTCTCTCTTTTTGTCTTTTCGCTCTCTCTCTCTTTTTGTCTTTTGGCTCTCTCTCTCTTTTTTGTCTTTTCGCTCTCTCTCTCTCTCTCTCTCGCTTTTTTTCTTTGTTCTCTCTCTGTCTTGCTTTGTTTTCTTTCACAAAGTATTTTCTATTTTCGTGCCTTTCCCAATTTTCTCTAATTCAACTGTTGTATTCTGGTTTGCAACATTTTTTTTTTTTAGTCCTTACATTTCAATCTCCTCTTCCTCCTCTAATATCTGCCTTTCTTCTCTTCCCACATCACTCCACCTACTGGGTCCATCATGTCTCCCTGGCCTTGACATCTCCTCCCACCAGTTCTATAAACACTCCCATATCGCTACTAACACATCACTCCTCAGCTAGGACGCAGTAATTCTTGAAATGTTGGCTATTTTCCATTATGACGATTGACTGACCAAAATTTTTATTTTTTTGAAGTTGTCTAGAAATATTTTGAAGAATGATTTCCATATATATATATATATATATATATATATATATATATGTATGTGTATATGTAATTTATGCCAAGAGAAACGGAATTGGTTCTGTTAGACATTTTCATTCAGTTGTTGCGGAATCTATGCTGAGTAAGATATATCAGGTGATTTTTTTGTGAAGGCCAAGAATGTGCGTGATCGTAATGCATTTATCCACAACAAATAAATCAAACAAAAATAAATAGACAATTCAACTTCAAAGAAATTACTGAAAACAAAGTCATTAGAGATTTCAACAATAACGTGTATTTATTTATATATATATATATATATATATATATATACAAAGTGATAATATATATATATATATATACACAAAGTGATGTTAAAATGTAGCAAGTGAGATAAGGTTACAAAGATTGTCCATGCAGAAATTTACTGAATAAAGGTTGATAGTTTTTGTTTGTGAAATTAAAATAGTTTGCTATCTGCAAGGAAAATTGTCAATTGTGTAAGTTCAAGTGATAGTGTGTATGTGTGTGACAACTGCTAGTGTTGATTTAAGTTATGAAGAGTTGTTCGCCTTTAACTGATAGACTAAAGTTGAGTAAAAGTACAATTACTGTTTTGTAGTGATAATGTCACTTTTTAGTAAATTTTAAGTTAAGTTTCTTCATGCGGCAATAGCTGTGCGAGTTGTGTTGAGTTGTTGAGAGGCTGGTAGTGGTTATTGAGTCAGTGTGTTGGCATGCGTGGGGTCTGCTGGTATATCTCGAAACTCGGTGCCTGACTAACTTGAATTAAGTCGAGCGATTCTTTTTTTTTATAGATTTTCGACTTTCCAAATAGGCTCCAGAGACCTGCGCGGGAAAAAAGGTTTTGTCTCAACTTTGTTACATTTTAGTTACATTTTAGTGTTCTTTTAACCAATGGGGGATTGAGTTTGGAAAAGTAAAGTGATGATTGGTTAAAGATTTATTTGGGGAAGAGTGCATCTTCCCGTAGGGGATGACAGGCAAATGTGGTCATCATTTTAGTTTTTGTATGCATTTTGTATGTTACGATAGCTGCATTTTTCCTATCGGCAAAAACGTGTAAGTGTACACACTCTCCCGTCGATTTCGACGTATGAGGGTCAATTACATCAGTTCCCAGGAAACCGACAGCCCGACAACAGCACGAGATTTGATTATAGTGTTGAAGGTCTCGTGCAGGACCATCCACACTTCTTCTAGACCAGTTGCCATCCAAGGCTATAGAACTCGGTCTGTTCTGCTATTTACCCATAGCTGGAGGGAGAATAGGATTCACACCTTTCCCAAGGGTATTAGCACGTAAGTGAATGTAATGGATTCGACTGGAATTCGAACTCGGCTCTGCGATCCCTCAATCCAAACCACTATCCATCACTCCACCGTGCTATATATATATATATATATATATATATAATATTTTTTTTCTTTTTTTTTCTTCCAGATTACCGGGATGTAAACAATTCTGCCTTACTATAGAGACACGACATTGGTATTTGTAAATGACTAAGATTGTCAAAAGTACTTGAACGCAACAATAAAACACCAACACACACAAAGATTGGAGAGTTTACACACATTTTGATAAAGTACATACCTTATTCAAAAATTAGAAAATATAATAAAAAAAAAATTAAATAGAACATTTTTTTTTTTTGTCGGTTATCGTTTGAAGATATAGTTGTTTCGTTTCTTGATGTGTATATTTGCACATGTCCTTATTTTGGTTGTTAATGATATATTTCTAGGCTCATTTGAAAATAAAATATATTTGTATGCCACACGTTTGCGTACAAATACAGGAATTCATTCCTTCGTTCATTCAAGTTCAAAACCTGACCGATACTAATTTGCTGAAATTCAGTCTGTATTGCATTTGAAATGCATAACGTTTTATTTTGTTTTTTTTATATTTACCATTAAATTAAGTGCATTAACAAGTGGGATTATGTTGATTTCTTGCACCTAAATAGGATATAGAATCCAAACAAATGTGGAAACGCTTTAAATTGACAATGCGTTTCAGTGACAGGACCAAAAGAATGTGAGTTCAATACCCGGCTAAGGCAGTGGAGAACTTGGAGAGGGGAATTAACAGGAGATAACTGACTTCCATTAAACATGGCACGTAGAACTAGAACAGTCTACTCCAGTGAGCAAAATAAATGTTTCAGTTAGACATTCCAACCGGAGCGTACAACAGCCGAAACGTTGTAATAAATATGGCGACAAAGATGAGGACAATAGTAATAATAATGAATAATGTAAATAGGGAATGCATTTCGTATTCGTTATGTAGGCGGGTTCAGATCAAAATGAAAGAAAAATCTGTTTCTTAATATAATTTTTATAATTATATTAATACTGTTTTGAACACCGCACACGGGTTTGTCTTTTATTTTGAACTTTAAAAGCCTACATTACGAAGGCGAAATGCGTTACAAGTAAAATTATTTTCCACATAGAGAGAGAGATAGAGAGATATATATAGAGATATAGAGATATAGATATATAGAGATATAGAGATATAGAGATATAGAGATATAGAGATATAGATATATAGAGATCTGAAATATCTGGCGAAACACGGGGAAAATGCTACCTAATTTAACAGATAATCAATTTGTTCAAATTATCTGATCTTTTGCTTACCATCTCGAGTTTACCTGTATGCGTACGTTTTGTTTTTTTTTGGGGGGGGGCACCCGCATACATGGATACAATGTCACAAGTGCTTGCAAGTGATAGCATAGTTGCACAGGCATATCAAAGTATTTGTCTTTCTGACGTCACTCATCCTTTTTCTCATCATTTAATATAAGCAATAAAAAAAAAATTAAATAAAACATGGCTCCTGGCAGCAGAGTTCAATCTGCACATGCGCACACGTGTTTGTTTTCATTTAAACCTGCTGGATTCACAATTGTCTTCTTCCCTGGCACGTTTCATTCTTTTGTTATTTCTCGCCGCTCTTTATTCTGTTTCTATTTTCCATCTAATTAGGCCCGATTTCGCTGCATCCAGAACTAATCCTTCATTAAGAGATTATTATATTTAATTCTTATAATTCTTAACCTTCTATACTTATTTGTGTTTGTGTGTGTGTGTCTCTCTCTTCTTCCCCTCTTTGGCTAATTTACCCCCCCCCGGCTTCTCTTCTTTCACTTCTTTTCTTAATGCCTAACATCTCTCCCCACTTTCTATATTAGAGCTCCTTTTCATCTACCTTTTATTTCTGTGGCTGCTTTGTTACTTCACCAGTTATCTCCCTTCTGTTCTTTTTCATTTTCATCTCTCTCTCTCTTTCTCATATGTTTGTTTTAGTTGCTCTCTCTCTCTCTCTCTCTCTTTTTCGTTGTTATCACTCTTCTGTTTCTTTTTCTTTATCCTTCTCTCATTTTCCTCTCGTTATTTTACTTTCACTCATTTTTCTCTCTTAATCTGGCTTCTGTTTCTCCCTCTTTTTTTAAATTTTTACGTTTTTCTTTCTTTCTTTCTTTTCCGACTTTTGTCCTTTATTTTTTCTTTCTCTTTACTCCCCTTCCTTCTTCACACTCTCTCTCTCTCTTTCTGTTGTCTTTCTTTCACTCTTCACTCTCATTTCTTTGTGTTTTCCTTTGTTCTCTCTTTTTGGCTCGTTTCTTCATTCTCCTGTCTCTCCCTGGTTTATGTTACTTCTTTTCGTTCTTCATCCCCCTCCTTTCAATTTGTTCCCACTTTTTTTTTTATTCTTACGTTCTTCACACACACACACACACTCTCTCTCTCTCTCTCTCTCTCTCTCTCTCTCTCTCTCTCTCTCTCTCTTCCACACACACTCTCTCCAATTCGTTTCTCTGGCTCTCTCTCTCACTCTCTTCAATTCGTTTCTCTGCCTCTCTCTCTCTCTCTTCAATTCGTTTCTCTGGCTCTCTCTCTCTCTCTTCAATTCGTTCTCTTTCTCTCTCTCTCTCTCTCTCTCTTCAATTCGTTTCTCTGGCTCTCTCTCTCTCTCTCTCTCTCTTCAATTCGTTTCTCTCTCTCTCTCTCTCTCTCTCTCTCTCTCTTCAATTCGTTTCTCTGGCTCTCTCTCTCTCTCTCTCTCTCTCTCTTCAATTCGTTTCTCTGGCCCTCTCTCTCTCTCTCTCTCTTCAATTCGTTTCTCTGGCTCTCTCTCTCTCTCTCTCTCTTCAATTCATTTCTCTGGCCCTCTCTCTCTCTCTTCAATTCGTTTCTCTGGCTCTCTCTCTCTCTCTCTCTTCTTTCTCTCTTCTCTCTCTCTTCAATTCGTTTCTCTGGCCCTCTCTCTCTTCAATTCGTTTCTCTGGCCCTCTCTCTCTTCAATTCGTTTCTCTGGCCCTCTCTCTCTTCAATTCGTTTCTCTGGCCCTCTCTCTCTTCAATTCGTTTCTCTGGCTCTCTCTCTCACTCTCTTCAATTCGTTTCTCTGGCTCTCTCTCTCTCTCTTCAATTCGTTTCTCTGGCTCTCTCTCTCTCTCTCTCAATTCGTTTCTCTGGCTCTCTCTCTCTCTCTCTTCAATTCGTTTCTCTCTCTCTCTCTCTCTCTCTTCAATTCGTTTCTCCTCTCTCTCTCTCTCTCTTCAATTCGTTTCTCTCTCTCTTCTTCTTTCTCTCTCTCTCTCTCTTTGGTTCGTTTCTCTCTCTCTCTCTCTTCAATTCGTTTCTCTCTCTCTCTCTCTCTTCAATTCGTTTCTCTCTCTCTCTCTCTCTTCAATTCGTTTTCTCTCTCTCTCTCTCTCTTCAATTCGTTTCTCTGGCTCTCACTAGTTTTTTAACTTTCGTTTCTCTCTTTCTAACTATTTTTTCTTCGCTATTTTCTGTCACTCTCTTGCTTTCTTTATTTCCCTTCTGACTTTATTTATTTCAGCTGCATCTTCATCTCTTTGCCCACAGGCTAAATTTCCTCTTTTTATATTTAATCAGGTTTTACCATTTTTCTTTTCATATGCAATTCTTAAAATTCTATCAAGATCTTCTTAGTCTTTTGACATACGCGATATACCCTTCTGGAATATTTCCTGTAAATCTCTCTCCTTTTCTATACTCACATTATATATATATATATATATATATATATATATATATATCCTGGATTTCTAAAAATATCTCCCTTATCGTATTCTGACTCACACAATACCATCACCGAATCTAAAATCTATATTTTCTCCTGCTACAATCTGCAAATGCTTTTATCTCTATTTTCTCTTTATCTTAGTTTCCCTGCTGATTGATTTTAGAATTAAGGAATTTAATTTCTTCTACGAAGGACTTTATCATTTCTGTCAGTTAACAATTAGATATTTCCTTCCTTTTACGTATCAATATTTGGTGAATCTCGCTATTTTACCATTTTTTCCGTTTCCATTTAAATACTTTTCTTTCCTTGTTTTCCTCGGAATATCGAAATTAGTAATGTGTAATCTAACTCTCCACCTAATTAAAGGCTGTCTATACTGTTGTGCCTTAGCAGAAATCCCTGTTTTATTAGGCTACTTTAAATCCAACTTTATTCTCTACGCTGTCGAATATCCTAACAGATTTCAAAATATCCTCCATTAACATCCCTTATTTAAACCTATTTCCCGAAAGCCTATCTCTTTCCCCACACCCTGTTTCAAGGACGCCTTATGTTTTCCGGTTCGTTGCTAAATCTAAACCAATCCTTATGAGAAGCGCATTCTCTGGATGTAGTTTTCAAATTCGATGTAATTTCCCGCTTTAATGAGTCAAATATGCTTTCGAATTTTCTCTCGTAGTGAATTCTGGTGTAAATTCGACGTAAATAATCCATTAGCAAGATTTGAACCCGACATTAGCGATAATTTATGCAGCATTTATAAAATTCTCCTCGAAATAGAGGCAGAAATTTAAAAAAAAAATGTTGAAAATAATGCCTAAAAAAAAATCAGTCAATTAAAAATATAAACTATACGATCTTTCTTTTCTTAGATAAATCCCAAACTTGGAAATTTTAATCACTTTTTTTCTTTGATCTTCAATAAAGAAAAAAAAAAAACAGTTGCTGTCAAAAAATGTCGATTCATTTCAGGCTTTTTTTTTTTTTTATTTTTTTTTTTTTTGCAAGTGCATTAAACTTATAAAATACGAAATAAAATTTTCGGTTGTGAATTTCTCTGAATCTTAAACTAAAAAACTTAGACAGCAATGGATTTCATGCATTGTTCCCCTGTTAAAAATTAAATATGTATAAATAAAATTAAACTTAAATATATATCATGAAAAAAATAAAATACATTACTTATATATGATTCCAAAACCTGAGTTTCATGGATAGCTTTACGTTCAATCATTGGCAGATATCTGAGTGAATTTATTTAGTGATAAATAAAATGAAACATTCAACTAATCTGAACCCTCTTCTGAGTTTCACGGATATACTATCTTCTTGTGTGAGAGCTTCATAGTAAAATTTATTTACAGAAATATTTTTTTTTATTTTTTAAAAATGACAAAACACATGCATGCGCAAAATATTTATTATAGGAAGAATATATATATATATATATATAATAATATGACGAAGCTTTAATAACTATGAAACATGTTAGATTGATATACGTTTGCTATTTATATATATATATATATATATATATATATATATATATATATATATGTAGCTTAGATGTGGCACAAGACCGAAAGTATGGGGCACCCAGTGAGGGTCGAACTCACTACGCTGTCATAAATGTTCCAGCGAGACAAGCTTGCTAACCATTATACCTCCTCGAGGTGCCCTTATATATGCAAGCGCGGTACTTATTGGAAGGCGCTCAATAGCAGTGATAGAGCTAACATATTTAGTTGGACTGATGTCAGTGTGTGACCCTGATTGAATACAGAGACTAAATGCGTACGGATGTGCGCAATGACACAGGGATGCGCATATATTCCCAGTCCCACACTGTTCACATATGTTTGTTAGCTCCGGTGCGTGCGTGTCTGCGTAAGTCAATGAGTGTAAGGGCATGTATGTATGTATGTATGTTTGCGTAAGTATGAGTGGCGTTCCGACGACAATTTTTCCTCCCACTTCCATAAAAACACCAATATACGCCACGATATATAAATACAAAATTTAAAAATTAATCAGTTTGTCTGACGATCGCAAATAACGTGAAACCAGTGAAACCCAGGGTCCAAAACTCATATATATATATCATCAATCCAATATATATATATATATATATATATATATATATATACTAATCTAAATATTTTGTGAATTTTGAGTAGACACCCAGTTTTATTTATTTTATTTAAGCAAAATTACATTTGCCAATCAACGCATTCCAGCGGGTGGTTTAATGGATAGCGGCTCGGACTGAGAAATCGGGGTTCGAATTCCAGCCTGTTTCATTACCTTCACTTATGAACACATTCCTTTGGAAAGGTATTAATCCATCTCTCTCAGCTATGGGTTTAAATAGTTTTTGTATATGAGAGGCACGGTGGAGTAATGAATAGCGGCTCGCATTGAGGAATCGGAGAGCCGAGTTCAAATTGTAGTGGAATCCATTAAATTGGGAAAGGTATGAATTCTATTCTTCTCCGCCCCCCAGCTATGGGTAATAGCAGGCCAGACCGGGTTGTATAGCAACTGGATGGATTGTTGATGACAACTGATCGACCCCAGCCTCGTCAGTCATGTATCGAAAGATACATGATCGCATAAGCGTGTATTACGCATGGCACATAACTGACTAACTTATATGGACAATTTGTTATTTTCAAAATATTGTTAATGCAAATTCGGTTTTAAATAACTAAATCGATCAAAATTTGTGATCCGACAGACTTAATAAATTATCCAAATATGGCTATCCACAAAATGCCGTAGAAGAAAATAAGATACTTTGGTTCCTTAGAAATGATATAAAATCTTGCTTTGAGTTTTTAATCGAAAAAGCTAATCCAAATTTACAGTTCCTTTTAAACAATAATTCTTCTATAAATGCTTTTGCATGTTTTCTCCGTTATTAAGAGATTGACATATGTCAAGAGGGTGGCTGCTGGAAGACCCTATGTCACACAAGCAGGAGAACTCAATCATGGCTGTCAGACAATTACTGAGACCACATCACCCCTTTATATCTGGCCAATTAACTGGATTAGTTTTAACTGGATTAGTCTTTAATCTTCTCTTTGTTTGTCTATGAAAAATAATTACTGACTTTCTTTGAGACTGATATAAAGATCTGATGGAAATACACGAAAAGAGATAGAAACGAACGGCGATAAAGAGATTTTATTTAATTCTGCCTTGTATAAAATATTTGATAAAAATGGCTGCTTAAAGATTCTTTATATTTTGACAAGGGGCTGAAAAATACGAGAACTTAGTTGAAATATTAAAAAACATTGAATAAAACGAAAAAAGAACCATAGAAACTTTATTTAAACAACGAACATTGATTAAAACAGATTCATGCAAATCTTTTTTTTTTTTTTCTTTTATCCATTGTAGTCTGTTTGTAACCGCCAGGATTTCTATTGAATGACAAAATAGAACAAGTTCTGTGGTACTTCTTCTGATTAATGTTTATAATAATTAATGTTAATAGAATCATATTTGATAGGGGGGACGGAATATACCATCGGTTACAATTCTTCCTTAAGAATCTGTATAACACACACACACACATTATATATATATATATATATATATATATATATATATATATATATATATATATATATATACGTTCAAAAATCCATCCATAACCTGAAATAAATAGTCAACAGTATATTGGAGAATAGTGAAGAAGGTGAGAAATGAATAAAAAAAATAAGAGAAAAAACATAAAAAGGAAGAGAAACCAGCGATCAATCAAATGGAAATAAATAACACACTCATACTACAATAAAAGTACAAAAAATCGGGAAATGTCAGCAGTTTAACTCTATTCCGACGAATGATTATAGATACATAACTATGAAACTCCGAAGTAATCATGAGTAAATTAAAAAAATGCTCATTAATTCTATTTCTAATTTATATATATATATATATATATATATATATATATATATATATATACCCTCCTTATCGTAGAGGAGACATGAGCGACGATGATGAAGCTAGCCGCCGCCGCCAGACAGATCTGTTCTTTGTCTCATAAAACATTGTCAGAGTGTCACTCGTGATTCCTTCTTTGATGTTTTCCATCCTCTTCCCACTACATCTACCCCTTTCCAAAAGTATCTTGAAGAACTGTCTAGGATAGAGTATTGTGGTGTATGACATGTCCAGGACACAACAGCTTTTATCTCTTTTATCCTGTTGCCAAGAGGGTCTCCTGGGAGTCTGCCAATTCTGTTACTTGACCCTCTACAAAGTTATGTCATGTGTTCTCTCCAGGAGATCCCGAGAAGCATCTGAAGCATTTCGTTTCAAATGTATTTGGACCTAGCTTATCGCAGATTTCTTTCAATTAACTGAAATAATCTATAAGCAAATATTCACGCAAGACAATTTCTGTGTTACATTACTTGGCAAATTTGGAAAACATCTGATGAAAAACGGAGTTATGGCCGAAAAACGGGATATTTAACAGTTTTTCGTTATAGTTATTTACTAAGCGCGGCTTGGATGTGGCACAAGGCCGAAAATACGGTGCACGCAGTGAGGATCGAACTCACTACTCAGTTGTAACGGATCTAGCAAGACAAGCTTTCTAACCATTACACCACGTCGAGGGGCCCAGTTTTTTCCTTATATGCGGGCAATTGAGCAGGACTAAAACCACATTATCTTATTTCTTGCATGATGGCATTTTTTTTTTTTTGCGACATGTTTGCAGAAAATCGAATAAAAGATGAAGTTATTCAAGTTTTATTTCAAGTAGTATGAAAAACACGATTTTTTTTTTCCGTTTTTTAAAAAAAAAAAATTGTGTGAAGCCAATCTCGCAGGAAAAACTCCGAAGCGCTCTACATAAACCTCATAAAATGAGCTATGTTTTGCATTAAGTGCAAACAACATCAGCACATCCAGTAGAATTTTGTTAACGTGGAACTTTGGCTTGTTTTTTGCAAAACGACTTAACCACCTTCAGTTTTATCAATTTTTCTGCCAAATCCGGGGGTTCTGGAGATTAAAACCTTGGTCTTGACCTAATTTCCTAAGTTTGCAATATGTGTGTACAATTACATCGAGATAAACTGAGAAATGTGAATGTGCATAAATAGCATACACACACACAGAGGACCGAAAGATATGTACTGTTTTATATATATATATATATAGATACACACACATCTACATCCCCGCCCCTATAATATACTAGGGTTATTTAACTGCACTGTTAATATTCCGCCTAAAATTTATAAAATTTATAAATGCACGAATACGGAAGATTTTAACATTTTTAGTCTCTTCAATCGAAATTCCTGGAGGTATTTTCAGAAAGGGGAACAAATGTGTGTGTGTTTTTTTTTTTTCTCTCATCTAAAATGGAGATAGACATTTTGCTTTGCTTTCTTAACGCACTCATCCAAATTACGTTTCCAGCCCTGAAAACCTTTCACGGCAAACGCACAGGGCCCTACTTCCTCAATGCGAACGCACAACTTCAGATTGTTTTTCTAGTTGTGAAAATCCTTTTAAAGTAACATCCGAAATCGACATGCAGATATTGAAAACATAACTACATCGTTACAATTTGTTTTTTTTTTATCTAGATTTTCAGAATGCCGTGTCTAAATGAATGATATAGCTATAAAAAGAGATAGTTGAGAACTAATAGATAATTACAGTCTATGAATGTAGATATCGATAAGACAAGGTTTGGAAGATAGAAAAATAATATAGATAACAAAAATATAGACATGGATTGATGAATAGAAATATAGAAACAGACTTCCCTAGATAGATAGATAGATAGATCAATAAATCTGCGCCTCAACGCGCTTATATGGATTATAATTCTCGATGGCCGGTGTTATTACGGATAAAATTCCTGAAACCAATAGTTCTCACTCACTGTCTCTCTCTCTCTCTCTCTCTCTCTCTCTCTCTCACTCCGTCTCACACTCTCGCACTCTTTCATTCTGTCTTACATTCGCACTCTTTCACTCTCACTCTCTCTTACTCACTCTCTCTGTCTAGCGCGCATTCTCTCTCTCTCTGTGTTGCTCTCTCTCTCTCTCGCTCACGCGCGCTCTCACACACAACGTGTGTGTAGGAAGTGTTCTGAAGTTTTCAACCCGACCCATTGTCTTGTGTATGACCAAAATATGTTTTAATCCTTTTTTGTTTGATGCTGATCTTCAAGGCCTCTTCGTATTCTTCCGTTCAGTGCATGAGTTTTCCGTGCGTATTTTAAATGTGAACAAACATTTTAAATAAAATGCAGAAGGTGATCTTTCCATATTAACCTGTCTTCTGCTAATAGAAGCAGAAACTCCACCGAAAATGTCAATACAAAATTCAGTGGAGGTTGGTTTTATTTAGCCTCCCAATATAATTCGCAATGGCTCACTTTTTATGAACGTTTGTCTTGCTAAAACATTCATTCACATGCCTTCGACATGAATGGTATTTTTCCTCATTAGCATTTAAAAGTAGAAGCAGCCGATTTAATCACTGAATTGGGCATTTTTTGGTTTTTAATCTGAAATTTCTTTCAGCAATTTTCGACATTGGATGTTGTATATTGAGAAACAGGGAGCGAGAAAACACTGACAATTCGAGAATACAAGCCTTACCTACAGAATTAGGGAGATCATGATATATTGTAAAAATAACCGGCTAACCATTCTAATTTCAATGGCATTACGACGCAAACGCCTTCTAAACAAGGAAACGTGAATGATCATGGTTATCCACTATTTCCACTCCATTGTAGCTCTTAGCAATGTTTGTCTTTTAGCTAAGCTCTTCTGATCCTTGTTTTGCCAATCATTTAAGGCAAATGTTACGCCGTTACTGACTTAAGTTTCTTTAGAGTTCCGCTGGAAATTATTTTTACTGCAGAGTTGCGTTGGTAATGATTTTTAATATAAGGTTGCATTGGAAATCGTTTGGCTACAAAAATGCATGGAAAATCAGAAATAAAAACTTCATTAGTAGCCATGAATTAATATAAATATTAAGAGAATACAGCTGGTGTGTGTATAATCCAAAGATCTGATTAATTTTACTGTAGGAAAATACTCTGAAAAGCGGCAAGGAAGAAAGTAGAGATATATAGCATTTTCATATATTTGTAGAATTGTTTCCTTATTCTTTGTATGTGCTGAGATAAAATGCCACTATTTTTCTGAAAATACATCTGTTGATTTTTTTCGAACGTTGACATGAGATTATGAAAGAAGAGCCCGGTGAAAAATATTTGAGAAGACAATCATTTCTATTAATATAAGATCAGTGTATTTTTTTTGTTTTGTTTTTTTTTTTTGTTTTTTATTTATTTATTTATTTAGACTGTTAGGCCATTGTTTCATACTGATCTAGTGCTCTCCGAGATTATCATTATTATTAATGTTATTATTATTATTATTCCCTTTTGTTCTTTCTCATCTATTTACTTTGGGCGCCCTCACGTTTCCTAACCTTTTAGATCGATTTTCCTCTTGTGCTTCCGTTTCCCAGTTAATATAATGCTTCCCTAACTGTCCGCTTCAATGATCCGAGGCACTCTCTCTCTCTCTCTCTCTCTCTCTCTCTCTCTCTCAAGCTGTACTTAGCAGACCCCTGTGAAATCCCTTTTTACAGGCTGCATGAAAGTCTTGCCTGAAACAGCCACTATGCCCACATATTTCGTCTTACTTAATAAAAATCGATTTGCTGCCCTGTTTTCTTCCTGCTTTCATTTCCCAGCATCAATTGTCAAGGTTTCTTTTAAATGTAGTTGTAAGTTTGCGCATTCGTTAGATATTCTCTTTACAAATAGGCATCTTCGCGTGTATATACACATTAGCAGAAGATAAAATTGCAACAAACAGAAACAATGACGATTTTAATCTTAATACTGTATAAGCTTGCAAAGGGTTAGTAAATATTCTATTAAGATTTCTAATATCAATTAGTTACGTGCCATGCGATGACTGGTGAGGCAGATTTTTTCGGTAGAGCAGTGGCCATCCAAGGCTATAGAACCCGATCTGTCCTGCTATTTATCCATAGCTTGGGGGAAGAAGAGGGTATTAGCACGTAAGTGAATGTAATGAATTCGACTGGAATTGGAAATCTGCTCTCCGATTCCTCAATCCGAGCTGCTATTACTCCACCGTACACCTAAATCAGTCCACTGCCTGTGCCTGAGCATTAGACAACGACACATACTGCGATTATTTACACTGTTTACATTGTTCGGACTGGTGTCCTCATTTTTGTCAATTTCATGATGTTTCGGCTGATCAACTGAAGAAGGCCGGAATGTAGAACGGTCGAAAACTCGTGAATATGACTAAAACGTTGACAATATTAAATATTGTAACTAATTACAATATCTCGTTCATGAAATATAGATATACTGCGATATTGTTCAATTTGGTCAAATATTATTTTGAGTCATTAATAATTACTGTTTTTGTTTATCAACTTTTTTCCTTAAAAAAAATTAAGTACAATTACATTTTATTCAATTATATTTCCCCTTTTATTTACAAAGACTTTTTGCCACTTGTCAGGCATCTCTTAAATATATTTGGATTAAAATTCCGCAAGGTTTGATGTGAAAAAAAAACTTACAAAGAACTGCAAGATCTAGTTAACATTCGGTTTTGTTCTCCCATTAAAGTCTTTTGTAGCAATCGGAAAAAGTAATACTTGGTTGGTGCTAGGCCAGGGTAATGTGTCGTGTGCACTAGATTTCTTCTTGTGTTATCTTTACCTTATGCGACCTTCATGGACACATTGCAACTGCTGGACATATAAATGTGCATTTAATATTTCACTGCATTTTAAGAATCTTAAATGAAAAATACCCCAACAATCCTACCTCATGCCCAACATCACCTTTCTTTCTAGGAGGTCAACTTTTGATATCGGTTGTGGAGATTTTATCCTTGTCAGTCCACTGCCTTTTGCGTCGAACATTGTTGTAGGTAACCCATTATTCATCACCTGTTCAGATATATTTAAGAGACGGTTAGTCAGGATAATAGATTTTTTCATTACAATTTTTTACCAAAAACGAAATCCAATAGATCAGTGCAAGCAGATTTTATGTCTCGTGGGTACGGGGAATTCCATAATATATTCACCCGGAACACATAGTCCCATCCTCAGGCATTATGTTGCGCTGTGATGTAGCCTGGAACACTCGCTCACCTTTCGACCTAGTAGAGGGAATATCTATCTAGAACAATGTTCAACTCACTCTGCTGTCACAGAAAAGGGTCTGCACTTCTAGCAAGATAATGGGCGACCACATGTGTCCTAATATATTTTAACTAAAAGCTTCATTTTAATTAACGAACAATATTTTCTTAAAATGACACATAAAAATGTATATATCCGTTTGTATTTTACTTAAAATAAATATTTTTGTAAAAAAAAAATAGTTTGTTTTCTTAGTTGATGTTTGTAGCTAATAAAGAAAGTACAGATAACTCTGTAAAATCAGGGATCGATATTATACTGTATCGATATCATGTACATGATCCCGTGTAAAAATAATGATAATTAATTAATTAAACTTATAATTCTAACAAACATCACGACCTCAAGAATATCTAAAAAAAAAAAAATGCTTATCTACAAAAAATATCTCTCCCCCAAAAAAGTCCCTAAATTTTTCCGAATGGACCTGTTTATTTAAATAGTGCCAAAAACTTTGTTATTTTGTTAGATTTTGAGTTAGTGAAGTAACCTGTAAACATTATTGCATCTGCTAACATATAATCACACATGCACATTTTACACACACACACACACACATATATATATATATATATATATATATATATATATATATATAAAGAGAAAGAGACGAAATTCGCACATGTCCATGGGCAATGTCATAGAGATTCCTATATATTTCCTTACAGTTATCTGTAATTAGATCTCTTGTGTATTATAGGCTTCTGAGGTGTATAGATTAGAAAAATATATTCTTTAACTCATGTTGGGGAAAATATCTGTTAAGCCCAAAATATCTTCTCTCTTCATTTTATTCGTCTGTTTGATAACCTCAAACCCTTGTTCCTGGTAACGCTGAATGAATGAACTTTGTGCCACCAAGAGCTTGTAAAACAGCCCATGGGCGCATGCGCGTTTTATTTGTCGACGAATTACTGTTGCCAAGGTGTATACGCATGCGTGCGCACGTTTATTGACTTTCTCTTTTTCCAATTTTGTTGATGGATTCCTTCGTGATTTTTTTTTCCTTTTATGAATTGATTCATCTCTTTCGTTTTCTTTCCATTTGTCTTTTTTTTTTTTTTACGTTCCTCTAGGGTTTCAACAGGTTCATAGAACCACACCCGTATTGACTAGTTTTTGTCGCAATAATGATATCCTGATCGTCTACCCCATCTAAGCGACAAGGTTGAATCCGATAGTCATATACTATTTTTTAAAAATAGGCCGGCTAAATCGTGAATGCGAGTGCATCAAAGCATAATGTTAGAAAATCAACGGGTGTCATCCAAGGAGAAAGAAAACTGAAGAAAATATAAACGAGATTAATGCTCAAAAGTAGTTGGCGCACCTGGAACCGTCTCTCCAAAACTGGAAACCATATTGGATCAGCTGAAAATTTTTGACACCGGCAGTCTAAGAGAATACCGAGATTTAAAACTTATTATTGTTCTATTTCCAGCGGTAGACCTCAACTTTGTCCGTGCATGTGTATAAAATATAAAAGTAAAAATTAAACATTAAAAATATAACCTAAAAAAAAAAGCCAATACATTGCCGATGCATCAGACATGAACAAGATCCGGATGAAAACAAAAATCTGACCCATTAGTTATTACGGACCTCTGGATTAAAACTAGCAACAGAAGGGTTTATCCTAGCAGCCCAGTATCAAAACCTGCTAACGAGTTCTTTAGGAAATAAAGTAGATCGAAATTCACGTTACGATACACACGTAGATGAGATTATTGATTTTCTTATGTGTCTGCTCTATTTTAGCACCAAATGAACTTAAAAACTGGTCTGATAGAAATATGGTATATTCAAAAACACCACTAGTTCTTGAAGATAATGGTGTTACTTTGTTCTGGGACTTCACCATCTACTCCGACCGCACTATAAAAGTTCATAAACCACATCTAGTCCTAAAAGACATCAAAGAACACAGATGCTTCCTTTCAGACGTTAACATAGCGTCTGATAAAAACATTGCCGCAAAAGAATTTGATAAACTCTCCAAGTAGAACGATCTGGAAATAGAAATTTCAAGAATGTGGCATTTGAAGAAAACTATTATGACAGAAGTAGAACGAGTGCCATTTAGAAGAACATTGATGGATACATTAAAAGAAATCCCAGGAAATGTATCTGTACGCGAAATACAAAGCTTGTGTTAATTAGTACTGTTCATAGACATTGGAAAAAAGAATCTCTTTCAAGAAGTAGAGAAGAAAACTCCTCGTTTGCCTTAAGGTTTCAGATGAAAGACTTGGCAAATGATTGCATCAAGTCGCCAATCAAAAGGAGAATAAGGAATCATCTCAATAATGGTAGTTGTAGCATTCATCTTCGTTACTGACACAGCTATTCCAGCTACATAAAGAGAAACTTATATATATATATATATATATATATATGTAATAAAAATCTTTATATATATATATATATATATATATATATATAAAATAAAATATTTATATATATATATATATATATATATATATATATAATAAAATCTATATATAATATATATATATATATATATATATATATATATATATAAAGATTTTCGCAAAGAACTAAAAGAAACAAGCGTGATGCTGTATGAATGTAGCAGGGCCGGTGCGTACTATCACACGAACCTCCAGACCGGGGGTTCAAACCTGATTGGGGGACTCGGGCAATTCTTTGTAACCCTCGCTATCCTATACATCTGCTTTTTTTTTTACCTACATTTATATACATCACAACTTGAACTAAATACAATTGACTATTAAAGGATGAAAAGTTTTCGCGGATTTTGACGTCATTCTGGGGTCGTCTTTTTTTTTCTTCTTCCAAATCAGTTAAATTTGTTTTGCCCATGCGAAGTCGCAAGGAAACTCTATATAAAATTCATTATTTTTCTATTCATAAGTTGATGTTAAAAATTGCCGCAAAACATTGTTGGTTTATTTCAGATAGAATGATCAATTATAACATGTCTCTATTTTGTATTTAGATATTATATTTATTTTCAAAGTTTCTAGTTGAATTGTTCACTGATAACGCAAATGATCCATTATTGTACATAAGATAGTTATATAAAATGCAAATTTTATTATAACCTAATTATGAAAAATGATATGTAATAGAGTAGGCGGCCCCGTATCATAGATTTAGTGGGGAACGAGTCTCTTACACTAGTCGTGAAAGGTGATAAATGTATCCATCATCAATGGAGTACTTGGAACACACCCAAAGAGAATTGATACTCTCTAGACAACAGCAATATAAAAATCTGCTGCAGTATAAGAAAAAGCGTCGGCGTACTGAAAATATTTACTATTACGTCCTGATGTAGAAATATAGCGAATCCAGAATAATGTTTTACTAATATCAACCATTATCATTTAATACCAGGTGTCATTAAAAACTGTATACACATTTTTAAGTTTACTCAAGTAATAATTCAAGTAATTAGAATCACCTATATCTAATTTAAATGATTTATATCAAAAACAGTATTTATTATAAATACACGCTCTTAAGAGTTTGCCATTGCATCTTTTCAAATTGATGCCTGTTATAACTCAGACATTGCTGGCGAAGCGACGCAATGGAATCCCAAGCAGTAATCAACATTTCGATAGGCATTTGGCTTCATTCTTGCTCTATGGAAATTATCGGTTCTTACTGGCTTCGTACCGTAGACTTTTTCTTTTAAATATCCCTCCAAGAAAGATCCATCTGTTTTGGCAAGATTTCATTCAGCTACAATCATACATCACGATAGTTGTGTGGTGGTACTCCATCTTGCTGAAAATAAAATTCCTCCACTTTCAAAACTTCCAATTTTCGGTATGATAAACAGTTGTAGGGTGGGTGCGTGCGTATATATATATATATATATATATATATATATATATATATATATATATATATATATATCTGCGGTAAAATTAATCTTTCACTCGCCAGTAGTTTAACATCGCCCGGAGGAGACACATTTGTAGTGTAGAGACATAAGTGTAATTGTGCAGCGATTTTTAACATGTTTTTGTTTTGATATCCTGATATATATATATAATATATATATATATATATATCTTAAGGTGTGCTATATTTATAGCATAAAGTGCTCATTATCAGAGATAGAGGTGTGTAAATATAAAATTGAACATTGAAGTTAACACTTAGAGGCGACAGGCTGTTTCATACTGAACGCAATTGTCAGCCCATATATATATATATATATATATATATATATATATATATATATATATATATATATATAGGTTTGACACTTAGGTAATTGATGTTACCTTCAGCATCCCAATTTCGCAATTGACTGCTTATACTTCTGGATTTTTGTTTTTTATATGCACCTTTCATTAATGTAAGTTTGCATAGTGTGTTTCACCCCCTCTTTCTCTCTCTCTCTCTCTCTCTCGCCATTGATATTAACTTTATTTTTGCTCTCACTTCTTCCTTCCCCTCTCTGTGTTCCTCCTACTTTTCGTTTTTTTCCTTTCTTCTTATTGTCCTTCACTTTTCTCTCTTCCTTTTCATCATTCTTTTTTTTTATTAGTATCGATACATGACTCACTACAGTACAAGACACAAATGATGGAAACTGGAGTAGACAGACAGTTTTGCCAATATACCAAGCGGAAGGCCAACTTGTCATAAAAAATAGGCATTAAATCGTTTTTGTTTTTTTTTGTTTTTGTTCTGTTTTCTGCTAAATAAATGATAAGAAAAATAATTAAGATAAGAACGAATTATTATCAAAATAATTAACGCGTTTACCGACGACAGCGGCTACTATTTTATTTTCTCTTTATTAGGCAAGTGTACGTAGGGTGAATGGTTATCGGGGCGAATGTGGAATCAGAGGGCGGAGTTCAAATTCCACCTTAGCCTGTTGCGGTTAATTTCTCACTAATATCCTTGCATTAACAATTTAAAAATGTAATGATTTTTCTAAATATAAGGCATACTATTGTAGCTTCGAAGAGATGGATTCATGCTTTTCACAAGGGTATTGGCGCGTAAATGAATGTAACGAATCTGACTGGAATTCGAACTCGACTCTCCGATTTCTAATTCCCAGACGCTATCAATTACACCACCCGCACATCCTACGAGGGGAGAGAGATGGAATAGTGGGCTCTATCTTTTAAGGGTCAACTAGTCTTGGAGTAAGACAAATTTAAATTCACACCTTAGAGAAAACGCTTCCAGTATCTTTCCCCAAAAGACATGGCGATCATGGCTTATCACGGTTTTCTTTTCTTCAGCTCTGAACTGCCAACTTCCTGAAGGGACGTGATATTTAAACAAACTAAAAAAAATAAATAGGGAAGAGTTTTTTTTTTTTGTTGTTTTTTTTTTCTTCCAAAACTGCCAATCAATCAGTCCTTACTTACTGACTGAACTGGCGATTCCCTCTTTTTACGTTTTCCATTTTACCATTCTTCTTTCCGTTCGACATTAATTTCTTGGAATATTTCAATTATAATTCCCGTATCTGTTCATTTCTTCCATTCTATTTCAGGACGTATTAACACCTGATCCTTTAGTAACCGATTATTTCTCGTGCTTCTTTTATTCATCTTTTGGGATTTCCATCTTTTGGATTTCTCTTTCTTTTTTTCGTTTTTTTTTCTTTTCTTTTCTTTTACTTTCTATTCTTAGAATTCTGTTCTTCTTTTTTTAAGTCGGTCTTTAAGCTTACTTCAGTCTGGCACAACACCCAGTGAATCGACCTCGTTAAATAAGTCAGTCTGTTTGGATAATTTGTTAACGACTACTCCATAGTGAGGTGTCCTTCCCACCTCTTTATCTTGTTCTACTGATTTTGTCTCGGATTCGTTTTAGTTTTTTTTTCGTTCTTTTTCTTTTCATTTTTTTTTTACCAAACTTTTATCTATTTTATTGAATTTGCTCTTTACTCCTTTTTTTTTCATAAACTCTTTTCTTTTAATGATTCTTCCACACCAAGTCATCACCTTTTTACTATTTTTCTTTCCTTTTTTCTTTTTCTTTGTTTGTTACGTCTTCTTTGTTTGTTACGTCTTCTTTGATTGTTTCCTCTTCTTTTCTTCTCCCTTCTTCTTTTCTTCTTCTCCCTTCTTCTTTTCTTCTTCTCCCTTCTTCTTTTCTTCTTCTTCTCTTCTTCACCTCTTCTTCACTTCTCTTCTTCTTCTCCTCTTCTTCTTCTCTTCTCTTTTCGCTTGTTCTTTTCTTTATTTCTTTTCTTTTCTTCTTCTTCTCCTCCTCCTATAGACAATACTTTCTCTTTTTTTCATATTTCATCCTTTGCTTCCTTCTCTCTCTTTATGGCTTCGAAATCACTGGTTCCAAACTAAGCTAACCTTAGAAAGCAAAAGCTATAAAATTATTCGGTTAGAGCATTTGTCACACGGCGTTGCTTAACATGTTCTTCTATGTAACGATCATGGCTCTTCACAACATTCCCTTTTATATCTTTAAAAAATGTTTATCTCATTATCCCTCCCAGTCCCTGTAAGGCCATGAAGCCACTAAGACGCATCGGGTTTACTGAAACTGAAAGAAAAAATGTTATTGAGAGGAGGATAAAAGAACAGGTTCCAAGTAGACAGAAGATGAAAGATTCTTTTTTTTTTTAGGAAGGTGTTGCCACAGTTTCATATAAGAATGCTGCCTGCTTAATATTCTGGCGCAATGGGCTCTGAATTGCTATTTCTCGTCATAAGCATATATTACCATTACTTTAAGTTCATACTTTTTTGTTAAACATTTCACTCCTAGATATTTCAATAATAAAATGATTATACCTGACTACCAATCTAGTACTGCATTTAAATTCGTGAAGTCGGGGTACTGAAATGGAAACCTAATGAGAAAAATTGCCATGAAAATAATTATAGAAAAGGCACAGGGGAACTACGTTCCGGCGGTTAGAAATTAACTGAAGCCAAGATGGCTGGTCAGGACCGCTTTTGTTAACATTTTTCCTCATAATGTATTCTAGTAATTACAAATATGACTTTCTGATATAAAGAATGTCATTGTTGTACGCCTTTTTCTCTTAAAGGCTCACATATTCTGCCCATGGTATTTTCAGCATCCTTCTGTAGAATCACACCTGTCTCGTCTTCCTCTGAGAAAATTCTTCATTCATTGCCATATAAGAGGATTGATACTGCGTAAGAGTTAAGAAAATCTCCCGTATACGCTGAAAATTAAATTCATGAAGCTGTCCCAGAAATGTATTGTTAGTGAAATCGATTCTTAATGTATTCTCCAGTGTCAGGACCTTGTGCCAGACTAGATTAAGCTAAAGAAATATCCGGGTATTAATATTTCTTTTTATGTTTAATAAGCTCAACTTGCTTTTAAGGTTCACGGCCACAATATGGTTTACCCAGTGAGGATCGATGCTTAATCGATTCACATTGACATTGCTTTATAGACCAACTTCCATGTTGAAATACTTGTGTATGTTTTAGGGAGATTAGAGATGGAGTCTACGTAAAATTCGAGGTTTTGAATGTTGATTTTTAAAGGTCGGCATACCATTTTATTTGATTTTTCTCCCTTCAGTTCTCAATATTTGGGCATGTGCCCCACTCGGATTAGCTTGGTAAATATCGTGCTTGTCTTAAGCAACAAAAACAGTTTAATTTACCGAAAGTCATGTCGAGTACATTGCAATATTTCAAGAGAACGCCGAACGGATGAAACACTGTTAATGTGAAATGATACAAATATTGCACTACCGGGAATGCTTTTGTGATGTTACTTTTCTCTTTTTTCTCTTCTTCTCTGTTTATTTCTCTCTTCTCCTCCCCTTTCTCTCCTCTTCTCCTCCCCTTTCTCTCTTCTCCTCCCCTTTCTCTCCTCTTCTCCTCCCCTTTCCCCTCCCTTCTCCTCCCTTTCTCTCCTCCCTTTCTCTCCTCCCTTTCTCTCCTCCTTTCTCTCCTCCCCTTTCTCTCCTCCCCTTTCTCTCCTCCCCTTTCTCTCCTCCCCTTTCTCTCCTCCCCTTTCTCTCCTCCCCTTTCTCCTCCCCTTTCTCCTCGCGTCCATTGTTCTCCTCCCCTTTCTCTCCTCTTTCTCCTCCCTTTCTCCTCTTCTCCTCCCCTTTTTTTCCTTTTATTTTCTTTTCGTTTTTTCTTTCTTTTCTACTTCTTCTCTCTTGTCTCTTCTCTAATTCTCTCATCTCCGATAGCTTTATGATGAACAAAGCTGTCCGTTTGTCACCTCTTCAGCAAATGCGAACGAGAAACTCAGTATTCCCACGGGGATTTTTCATAGCAGCAGCAAATTATATCTTACACGCTACACAAAACTTCTTATTTGTTCTTAGCACTCACACTCACATATAGTAAATTGAATCTGCCACATTGCTTGGTCCTATTCCTATAGACAGAAAGACACATGAACAATTCACCAAAGGAAAGCATGCTTATACAGACGTACACATGCCGTCGACGTTGACGGAGACTCAGTCAGATGTTGAAGAAAGGATAAAGGTGTGCGCATGCGCCAATCTTATTCAGTTCCTTTTGCACTTTGTTTCCTATCGATGTTCTTGTCCCCCCGTTTCCTTCATTCCGCAACAACACTTGCTGCGAGTGCCATATTATCAATTCCTCTCTCTCTCTCTCTCTCTCTCTCTCTCTCTCTCATCGTGTGCGTTTCTCTTTCGGGAATAGCTTATTTATTGATGACATTATTTCTTCGTTTCGTTTACTTTCTTCCCATTTGGATTCTCTGACACAACGCCATAGTTTTCAATTCTATTTAACTACTATTCCTCCATCTTACTTTTGCTTCTCTCTTTCCCAGATTCCCACATCACTTACTCTCCTTTTTTCTTTCTGATATTGCTTATACATTTTCTTTAGACTTTTAATTTATTTGTCTTAGATGTCGCCACTTCCCCCTCTCTCTCTGTCTGTGATCTTTCCTCTCTCTCCCTCTGTCTGTGTGATCTTTCCTCTCTCTCTCTCTCTCTCTCTCTGTGATCTTCCCCCTCTCTCTCTGTGATCTTCCCCTCTCTCTCTCTCTCTCTCTGTGATCTTCCCCCTCTCTCTCTGTGATCTTCCCCTCTCTCTCTCTCTCTGTGATCTTCCCCCTCTCTCTCTCTGTGATCTTCCCCTCTCTCTCTCTCTCTCTGTGTGATCTTTCCCCCCTCTCTCTCTCTCTGTGATCTTTCCCCTCTCTCTCTCTGTGATCTTCCCCCTCTCTCTCTCTCTCTCTGTGATCTTCCCCTCTCTCTCTCTCTCTGATCTTCCCCCCTCTCTCTCTCTGTGATCTTCCCCCCTCTCTCTCTCTCTGTGTGATCTTTCCCCCCTCTCTCTCTCTCTCCCTTTGTGATCTTTCCTCTCTTCCCCTTCTCTCTCTCTCCTCTCCCTTCCCTGAGACATATGTTCTTTGTTAGTTCGTTTGTTTTTTCTTTCTTTTCCGTTTTATTCCCTTTCTTTCCTTCAGAGAATTACAAAACTCTTTTACTGAACTTCTCTCTCTCTCTCTCTCTCTCTCTCTCTCTCTCTCTACCACTTCCCTCGTCTTTTCTGATTTCTCACCCTCTCTTTTTTTCGCTTTTCCTTCCTTTTCTATCATCCCTACCTTTCTCTCTCTTTCATTGTATCTCTTCGACTTTGCTCTCTCTTTTTGCTTTATTTTCTGTTCCCTTAACTTTTGCATTTTTTCTTTCCTTTTTTTTTTTTTTTTTAGTCTTCCATTTTGTGTATCTTTCTTTTCCCTTTATTTCCTAATTTCTCCCGGTTAACTTTCTTCATCTCCTTTCTTTACCATTCTCCCTTTTTTTCCTCATTCCTTTTTTATTTTAAATTCAAAAAACCCATTTCTCTGTTCTTTTTCCTATCTTCCGGGTACTTTCTTGTTCTCTTTATCTTCTCTTCTCTTTTTTTTTTATACTCTCTCTCTCTCTCTCCCTCTCTCTCTCCCTATCTCCTGTTTTCTCTCAATCCGTTACTCTTCGACCCTGATCCCAACACTGAACCCATTTCTTTCTCAATATGTCTTAATCAATCACCGTGCTGTGTTCGTGTGTACGTGAGGCTGGCCTTGACAGCGCCAAGGACTCTACATGCGTTCATTTCGAGGTCTACTGTTGCCTCTTTCTTCTCTGATGCTGACGCCTTCAACATTTCATAGCAGCAACAGAAATAATGGCGTGGGGGGGGATGCGTGCTGACACGCATGCGCATTCAATCCATCTACTAACTCCCACATATACGTGTAGTGACGGAATCGAAAAAAAAAAAAAAACTACGATCGCTTACACCCACCCAACGCATACACAATTATATTTTCACGGAAGGTTTGAAGAACTTATTGATTATTAGCATCTATATATTTATTTGTTTTACTTTTTTATCATATTTATTTATTTTGCCTTCCCAGATTTATAAATTAGACGTGGGTTTTTTTCAGGCCCTTTTTTTACATAACTTTATTCTTCTTCTTCTGCATATGTAATCTTCAACAGTTTATATATATATATATATATATATATATATATATATATATATATATATATCTTACTATTGCAAGACTTATTTTGTGGATACTCATTTTTAAGATGCCATTTTTTAAGCAGTGTGAATCATGTCTATCTGCCTGCCCATTCGAGAGTCTTAATAAGGAAAGGCTGTTTTATTAATTGTTTGGTGCGGTGGGATCTGATTTCAACAGTAAAATAATAAGACTTGGCTGCATTTAAATTCGTGAAGTGGAAACCTCATGAGAAAAATTGCCGTGAAAATATTTACAGAAAAGGTACAGGGAAGCTATGTTACAGCGGTAAGAAACTGATTGTAGCCGAGATGGCTGGTCGGGACCAATAACATTGCAGATTCTTCCTTTCTTGCCTTATGTATGTTAAATTATTTTTAAAAACCGAGACGTGCACACATTTGCTACTAAGTATATCTATGTCTCTCATAACGTCATAATATTTGATAATCGTGTGAGGATCAAACTTGCGGTGTTAGTGAACAGTATATAAAATTCTTTTACCAATCATTCAGAGTTTTTCTTTGTTTGTAATGTCATATCTCCTCAGAACGTAAATAACTCTGGCTCGCCACTGATTTTTTTTCTTTTTTTTTATCCGTGAATTGACACACTTTCATGGGAAAGATAGTGAAGTGATTTTTTTTTTCCATTATTATCTCCTGGGTATTAAATTCAGAATTGATATTCTAGATTGACCGTCAAGCAACTCCAGTGAGCTAAGTCTACTTTGCTATTTAACCCATAGCTAGGGAAGAAAAGATGTAAGACCCTACACAAAAACAATTCACACTGTTATAAAAGTAATACACACATATATATATATATATATATATATATATATGTGTGTTAGCATTAATTTTATTTTCATTTGATTTTACAGGAATTACTCCATTTTCATAGTCTTGCAGAAATAAGATGTGCATGATGAACTCCTTTGTAATCACAAACTTGTGTTGAAATTGGAATCTTAACACAATCCAGGCAAACAAAAAAATGTCGGCGCATGTGAATGCTGGCTATGGGTAACGTGAGGCTTATCAGTGAGAAAATGGGTATTCAGTGGGTAATGTTCAGATTTTAACCAAATCAGTTATCTTCACTTCGCACTAATGCCCTCGGGGAAGGCACTCTCTCTCTTTCTCTCTTTCTCTCTCTTTCTCTCTCTCTCATTTTCTAGTTCAAGCAACCGAAGAGAGAAAAAAAAAAGAAATACTGAATTGTAAGCCGAGGAAACAGGCATTAGTAACATTTTCTTTGGAATTATTAGAACGACTGTATGTTTGATCCTGTGTGTTTCAAGAAAGATCTTTAACCAGATTAAGCGAAGTCAAATGGCAGACAATGAGTGACAATTCTTTGTTTCTTGAGCTGAGACAAGTAAGTTACTAAAGGGATAATATTTTGAAAGTGGCTTCACGCAACTTTTGGCAAACATAAATCAGACCAAGATTCGGAATATTATGTGACGAGAGCAAACAACTTTGAATTGCAATGCTGCGAAAATAACAGGATATCGTAATGAAAACTACACTGAAAGCATTCAGTCCTCGAGAAAGTTCTATCCTCATCCCTGCTTTGATTCACAAACAAGGATGCAGAATGGAGCTTTATCTGCCGCATTGGGAAGGTTGATATTTTTAACATTTTTTTTTTATATAGAAAATCAACATTGCACTTGGCTGGGATTTCATGTGATAATTACTGACATAAAAAATAGACTGATAGCTTTTACCAATTTTTGAGCATTTAGTTTTAAATAGCCTCTGAAAAAATATACAGAATTATCTAATTTTCGCAGATCTTTGCTTACAAAATGATTTCAAAATTTTCCTCTTAGAAGAATAAATCCAAATAAAGTTGGTACATTTTTGTATTAGATACATTGAATGGAACATTATATCCTCATCACGGCTTTTGTTCACGAAACGTGGATGCAGAATACGTCTCTGCATCTGTCAGTGAGACCTGAGTGAGACGGACGAATACAGAAACAAGATTCGTAATTGGAAGGAGAATCAAGATAAAGGCGCCGCCTCTTCTCGTCCTTACTTTCGCATTGATTCAGTGAAAATGTCCGACTGGAAAATCTTGTCACCAAGAATGCCTGACAGCAGCTCTCGTGTGGTATTTGGTGTTGATCGATATCATAGGAGACAATCGGTCCACTTTAGTTTATTCTTTCTATGTCTTTTGTGGCGCCTTTCTGTTGCGGTTACCGGGGGCCAGCTCACCGCGAGTCTGTACGTTTTCTATCTTCAATAGCTGCGGTTATGGCGGCAATGCTTCAAAGTTGAAATCTGTATAACTCGATAGAAATTCTGATACACGCACAGACACTGGGGTGGGGGGGTTCGTGCGTTGAAAAATTATCGTCCTGTCCTCAGAAGCAAAATAAGATGAATACCTAAATTTAACGAAAAGATTTTGTAGTAATTTTAACAGCCTCCTTATATATATATATATCGGTGCCCACTTCATTCAGCCTTGTGTCACATCTAAGCTAAGCTTGGAAATTCACTATATACAGGGTGTTTAAAAAAGAATACGCCAAAATCATTACGCTGTTTTTTCAGGTCTATAACATTGTAGTGGACTGAATCAGTGGTTATTTGATAGAGTAGTTATCAAAGTTTGATTGGGTGTCAGTTTCACCGCTGTCGTTAGTATAACTTCCGGTGCAGCTGAATTGTGGGAAGATCAATCAAAATGGCGACTCCTCAGCAGAAGGCGTTTTGCGTGCCTGAGTTCGTGAAAACAAACGCCATTGTCACGGTGCATCGTGCTTTCAGAACAGAATTCGGCATTGATCCGCCCCATCATGAGAGCATTCGATGGTGGGTTAGACGGTTTAAAGAGAGTGGGTGCCTGTGCAAAGGAAAGAGTCCTGGAAGATCACGTGTTACAGAGGAGCAAGTGGGGAGGACTTAATTTTTCAGCAAGATAGATCACCACCCCATTGGCATCTCGGGGTTAGAGCTTATCTGGATGAAAACGTGCCTCAGCGATGGATTGGGAGGAGAGGTGCTAAAGACCTTGCTCTCTGTGCTTGGCCTGCCAGATCCCCAGACCTCAACGTGTGTGACTTTTTCTTGTGGGGGGTATGTTAAAGACCAAGTTTATGTTCGAGCACATCCAGCAAGTATCGATGACTTGAAAAATCGAATAACAGCTGCAATCAACACGGTGGACCGTGACATGCTGAGGCGCATTTGGGAGGAATTCTCATATCGGCTTGATGTTGTCCGCGCTGACGGTGGTGGCCACATTGAGCACTTATAAAACATGAAATGAAACTTGAATGTATATACAACACATGTGTTCATGCGAGAGGTTTTCGTATTTGACGCATCACGTGATGATTTTGGCGTATTCTTTTTGAAACACCCTGTATTATATCGTAAGAGAAACAGTGTTCAAAAGTTTTGGGAATTCATACAGATTTTTAACAGTGATGTTTTACCGGACATAATATACAGGTCACGACTAGAAAACAAGGAAGGCAATGTTATCTGATTATATTTTATTTTATTTGCTATTTTCCAGGGTATTGGAGAAAGCTGACATAAATATAGAGATTTGTGTGTATATATATATATATATATATATATATATATATATATAAACAATTTGTGACTGGTAGGGATAATTCCAAGGAGGATATTAATCCAGGGAGAGCTCAATATATTTTTTTACTAAAAGATTTCGATCTGAAGAGATGAATATATAGATATTCACGAAATAAATTATAACCGAAATGAATCTTTAAGGTTTTCTTGATTATTTTATTTACATATATATATATATATACACACATTTTATATATATATATATATA
>CAHIKZ030003752.1:1570000-1615000 GCA_903632075.3 Acanthosepion pharaonis | reverse complement strand
TGGTTGTGCCAGTTATGCGTATTTTATAAGCAGTAAGGTCGACTACTTGTTTTCATGTTGAAGACTGCCAATGACATCCTCTGAGGTACGACTCTGCAACTATTGACTATGAAGCCCATTCGATGTTAACTCTCTAATGTACCTAGCTCTTCTGGCCTGACACTGCATAGAGGTCACCACTGACATCAAAATGATCCTTGTTGGCATGAAATTCGAATCAAACCACTATTAGTTCGTTGGGCGGACATAAGGATCGTGCCACACGTTGTTTACAACTTTCCGCGGCAATATTGTTTGGGTGATACGCTCTTGCTCATATATAACTGCATACAGTATAGTAGCTGTTGCGGCATTCAGCCGGTCGGTTGAGCCAGTTACGTCAAACGATGAAGATAAGCAGACATTGTATTCATTCTAACGTGTAAATGTCGGAGTTTCAGTGGAAATTTAAATTCACAAGCGGTACCCAATTGTATGGGAAAGTGCGATCATGTTCAAAATTATTTCCCTTCTCCTAGACTCAAGGCTATAGGATCTAGTCTGGGGGCTTCTATTCAAGCCATGACTGGGAGAAGAGATGAAGTCATATCTTCTTAATTATTATTAGCACTTAAGTGAATGTAATGAACTCCAGTGAAATTCAAACTCGGCTCTCTGATTCCTCAATCCAAGTCACTAATCATTACACCACCATTGCTTGGAAGTATTAATGTTTTTTTTTGTTTTGTTTTGTTTTGTTTTTTTTTGGGGGTGGGTGGGTCCTGTTTTAAGCTTTGTTCTGCCATTGATAACACAGCAGTATGTGGAATGAACTGAAAACAAGGTTTCTATCAAAGTTTTTTAAGGGTGATTTCTGTCATACAGCATTCTCTGGGGTCAGGCAGTGGCTGGTCCTAAGTGTACCGAATTGTATTTCTTCGTGTTAGTCACATACTATACAAGGTATACAGTTTGTACGTAAAGTAGGGGGTTCTTTAATATCTTTCTCTGTCTGTCTCCCTCTCCCTCTCCTCTCCCTCTCCCTCTCTCTCTCCTTCCCTCTCTCTCTATCCCTCTTTCTCTATCCATCCCTCCCTCTCTCTCTATCCCTCCCTCTTTCTCTATCCATCCCCCTCTCTCTCGCTATCCCTCTCTCCCTCTCTCTCTCTCTCTATCCCTCTCTCTCTCTCTATCCCTCTCTCTATCTCTCTCTCTCTATCCCTCTCTCTCTCTCGCTATCCCTCTATCATGGTGAAACACACCTATTCTATAGTTAATAGACTCTCCCACCTAAAATAAGTAGTAGTACCACATGATACCCTCGTGTGTGTGTGGGGGGGGTGATTAAATACTAGTCGATGTCGGTCGACAGTTAGTCGAATACGAAAGTAGTCAGCGACCACAACAATATTACTCTGCGTAATACCTATTATATCAAGTTCCTAACGTTTTGTATGTCGAACCTATTTAGGACCGATTTAGTTCAAATACAAGCCTCCACTGAGAAATAACTCCACAACACTCTCTATCTCCATCCCCCCTCTCTCTCTCTCTCCCATCTATATATATATATATATATATATATATATATATATATATATAAATTTCGTTGGCTACATTAACGTTTAAGAAAATTGTATGTCGAGAGATTTCGACGCTGTGTAGATTTTCCTATATATAAAATCGAATTGTTAGTTAGGCATGTTGATATGTCGATTGACATTTTAGGTTGAGTTAATCAGTGGATCCATTTTTTTTCTATTTATTTCATCTGCAGAGATAAAACTGGTAGATTAAACATAAAATAAAGACACCCAATCTTCCATAAGAATTATACTGACGAGGAAGTCCGAAAAAGAGATCAGCAAAATGTTGGTGAGAAAGGATAACACATTTCTAACAATACGTGTGATCATAATGACTCGTCGCAAATTGACAGAAAGCGAAGTTTGTTAACCGTATGTTTCATCGATATTATTATTGTTCGCCTGGATTTTACAAACACGTTTTGGTGTTTGTTAACTTTTATAAAACAAGATAAATTACCGCTACATGACATCGGTCAATCACGACTGACCGATTGTGGTCAGATGTATTCTCGCTGGCGTCTTGTCTTTTTTTTTTTTTTGTCGCTATTTCGTGATAACGGTTTCATTTGTCTAATTCTTTTCATAGTATTCTATGCCTGTTTATTTAAGATAGATTGCCTGGCACACGATCAGAACTGTTGGATAAGATCGAAAGGATCCAAGTCAATACAGTATTAATGATCTATCTGGCTAGTACGCTAACAACTATTTTCATTTTACTGTGCATAACAATCATCTCCAAACAATGGCCAACCAGCTACATTCAGTCGTCAACAAGATTTTCTTCAACTCACTGCATCTTGAAATACTCAAATAATTCACCTGCTTTTCTCACTTGTAGTTAAGTAATTGATTATTTTGTCAGAGCGTTTGACCTTTCAACTCCTTAAGTAAATTCAAAATTTCAAAAGTATAATTTCTCAATGTAATTATGGAATTCTTTTTTTTTTCTTTTAATTAAACGTTGTTTTTAGTGAATAGCCATGTTTCAGTAGACGCTCCGACAGTAGATTTATTTTCGTCTACTGACCGAAATATTCGAGAATTCTTATTAAAGAAAAATATAAGCTCTCCGACAGGATTCGAACCTACGTATGCCCTTAGCAGGAGAAACCGTCGTTAGATCCGACGTTCTTATACTGACTCAGCTAGGGAGTGCGTCGATGATCAAGCAAAGTTGAATAGTGCCTTTATAAACGCAAATCTTTCGCAGACTCTTGCAACATTGATACAAGCCAAGTTTCATCTCCTAACGTAAATCAATTTCTAAATTGATAGGTTTTTATTTAAGTAATAAAATCTGTCGGATTAATAAATAAATAAAGAAACATCACTTTAGATATGAAATTGTTTATAATTATTTGTGTTCATTTTTTTTTCTTTTTTACAGTGATGTTCACATTGTACAAGGCTCAAGAGCCACTCAATGTAGAAGGTTACAGAGTAAGAGACACAATTTAAGGGGATATATGTTGGGTAACGATTAAGTCTAGACTTGGCCAGGTTAAGATTGTAGTGATGGGGAAAGCATTCTCTTGGGGGTGCATTCCACAAAACAGCGTTTCATGAGAAGTGGAATGTACATCACTAATGGGATCCGAAGGGAATGAAGGTGGTTCGGTACAATGTGCGTGGAACAAAGGAATGTAATTCGTCTGAACACTTCCGAATGAAATAGGGACAGAGCAGCGAGAGGCTAACTATTGTGCCTTCTCGTTTCGATCAAATTAAACAGCCTCGAACTGGGTCAGGGGTTAGATAGGGTAACACTGGGTACTATAAGTGACCTCATTCAGTCTGAAATACGTTTCGTCTTTAAATAACTCACAGAGGATTGATCAGCCTTAAAAAAATAAAAACAATCACTATTGTTTATCAGCCTATGCTGTCTATCATTCACCCACTCACTTATTCGTCTTTGTCTGACCATTACTCACTCACTCACTCACTCATCTTTCTGTCTGACCATCACTCACTCACTCATCTTTCTGTCTGTTTGACCATCACTCACGGTATGACACTCACTCAGTGTTTACTTTGTTCTCAGTTTCTGTCTGTCT
Organism: Acanthosepion pharaonis; assembly: GCA_903632075.3. Lineage (NCBI taxonomy): Eukaryota > Metazoa > Mollusca > Cephalopoda > Sepiida > Sepiidae > Acanthosepion > Acanthosepion pharaonis. Next base: position 1,611,372 of record CAHIKZ030003752.1, on the reverse strand, counting down.
GTCTACGAGAGAGAGATGCAGTGCAAGCGATGAAAAAAGAGAAATGCTGTATTTATCGTTAGCTTGAGGTGCTTCCGTACTGATCAGCGCGCTTATGGTTCATGTGACAAATTTTGTTCGATGTCTTTTGAATCGGTGAATCAACTCAAAATTGAGGTCAGACAGCAGACGATAACGAGCCGAAGTCAAAAAGCGACGGGAAAAGTCTCTTTATCGCTAATTCTCGGTATAAAGTGCGATTAAATATGAAACTGAAAGTCTTCTTCGACAAGCCTGCTTTGGACCGTCGCCTCCTTTTAAAAAATCACCATCAGATCTTGACGTTCAATTTAAACAACTGATCGCTCTCGCAAAAGGCGTCTTCACTTTCCTAACAGATTAGCGTTTGTTTCTTCTTTTATTTCGCTTTTTTTTTTTTTTTTTTTCCTTTTTTTTCCTTTGCTAATTGCGGATGGAGTAATCAAGAAACCGTCGCCTGAAATTCAGCTTTAGAAATAAAAACAAAATGGCGAAAATTGCTATAACTTTACGAATTTTTCACACCTAGATTAATTATGTAGACAGTATCTAACAATAGTACTATCTTAGATATATTTGCGTGTGCCGTGAAAGACATGAGTGCCACGTGTGCACTAGACAATTTTTTTCAATATTAGCTGTATATTGAAAACGTGATCAATTTACGAATCCAGCAACTATGAATTTGATAGCCAACAAACATGGAGTTTTAGGTCTTCCTATTTAAATAGTAAATATAATGCGATGATTACAATATTTCAGGTTTTTTTGTCGTTTTTGTTTTTATTGTACTTCAAAATCTTTCTGCATATTAAACAAATAGCATTCTATTCGAGATTTATGCTTTGTAATAATGAGATTTTTTTTTTTTTTTATTTTTGCAAGCAAAAATATATAAATATTAATTCTGTTCCTGCATGTTAATTTATTTTCTCCCGGTTTCATTTAACAAGCAGTTAAACAAGCAAGCAATGCAAATTTACCTCCCCTGACCGTCACATATCAACAACGTTGTAATCATAAAGAAAGAGGGGGAGTGATGATGATTCTTATTATTCTCACTCTTCTTCTTCTTCTTCTTCGTATCCTTCTTCGTATTCTTCTTCGTATTCTTCTTATTCTTCTTCTTATTCTTATTCTTATTCTTCTTCGTATTCTTCTTATTCTTCTTCTTCTTCTTCTTTTTCGTATTCTTCGTATTCTTCTTATTCTTCTTCTTATTCTTCTTCGTATTCTTCTTATTCTTATTCTTCTTCTTATTCTTCTTCGTATTCTTCTTATTCTTCTTCGTATTTTTCTTATTCTTCTTCGCATTCTTATTCTTCTTCGTATTCTTCTTATTATTAATCTTCTTCGCATTCTTATTCTTCTTCGCATTCTTATTCTTCTTCGCATTCTTATTATTCTTCGTATTCGTCTTCTTCTTATTATTTTTCTTCGTATTCGTGTTCTTATTCTTATTCTTCTTCGTATTCTTATTCTTCTTCGCATTCTTATTCTTTTTCGCATTCTTATTCTTCTTCGTATTCTTATTCTTCTTCGTATTCTTCTTCTTATTCTTCTTCGTATTCTTCTTCTTATTCTTCTTCGTATTCTTCTTCTTATTCTTCTTCGCATTCTTCTTCTTATTCTTCTTCGTATTCTTCTTATTCTTATTCTTCTTCGCATTCTTATTCTTATTCTTCTTCGTATTCTTATTCTTCTTCGTATTCGTCTTCTTTCTTATTCTTCTTCGTATTCTTCTTCTTATTCTTCTTCTTATTCTTATTCTTATTCTTCTTCGCATTCTTATTCTTATTCTTATTTTTCTTCTTCTTCTTCTTATTCTTATTCTTCCTCGTATTCTTCTTCTTATTATTCTTACTCTTCTTCTTATTCTTATTCTTCTTCGCATTCTTCTTCTTATTCTTATTTTTCTTCTTCTTATTCTTATTCTTCCTCGTATTCTTCTTATTATTATTCTTACTCTTCTTATTCTTATTTTTGCTCTTCTTCTTTTTCTTCATCATCTTCTTCTTATTCTTCTTCGTATTCTTCTTCTTCTTCGTATTCTTCTTCTTCTTCTTATTATTATTATTATTCTTTGCATTCTTATACTTCTTATTCTTATTCTTATTCTTCTTCGTATTCTTCTTATTCTTCTTCGCATTCTTCTTCTTATTCTTCTTATTATTATTCTTCGCATTCTTCTTCTTATTCTTCTTCGTATTCTTCTTCTTCTTCGTATTCTGCTTATTCTTCTTATTCTTCTTCGTATTCTTATTCTTATTCTTATTATTATTCTTCTTCGTATTCTTCTTATTATTATTCTTCTTCGTATTCTTCTTATTCTTATTCTTCTTCGTATTCTTCTTATTCTTATTCTTCTTCGCATTCTTCTTCTTATTCTTCTTCTTATTATTATTATTATTATTCTTCGTATTCTTCTTATTCTTCGTATTCTTCTTATTCTTATTCTTCTTCGTATTCTTCTTATTATTCTTCTTCGTATTCTTCTTATTCTTCTTCGTATTCTTCTTCTTCTTCTTCTTCGTATTCTTCTTCTTCTTCTTATTCTTCTTCGTATTCTTATTCTTCTTCTTATTATTATTATTCTTTGCATTCTTCTTCTTCTTCTTCTTCTTCTTATTCTTACTCGTATTCTTCTTATTATTATTATTCTTCTTCGTATTCTTATTCTTATTCTTCTTCGTATTCTTATTCTTCTTCGTATTCTTATTCTTCTTCTTATTATTATTATTCTTCTTTGTATTCTTATTCTTATTCTTCTTCGTATTCTTATTCTTCTTCGTATTCGTCTTCTTATTATTATTATTCTTCTTCGCATTCTTATTCTTCTTCGCATTCTTATTCTTCTTTGCATTCTTCTTCTTATTATTCTTATTCGTATTCTTATTCTTATTCTTATTCTTCTTCGTATTCTTATTCTTCTTCGTATTCGTCTTATTATTATTATTCTTCTTATTATTATTCTTCTTCGCATTCTTCTTCGCATTCTTATTCTTCTTCGCATTCTTATTCTTCTTCGTATTCTTCTTCGTATTCTTCTTATTATTATTCTTACTCTTCTTATTATTCTTATTCTTATTTTTGCTCTTCTTCTTTTTCTTCATCTTCTTCTTATTATTTTTATTCTTCTTATTCTTATTCTTCGTATTCTTTTTCTTCTTATTCTACTACACGGCTTCAAATATGAATATAACTCTACTTAGTAATAAGATATTCCGTTATTGTAAAGTGATGTATGTTTACTTCGAGCAATGTTATGCGTAAAAATGACGGAATATGAAGTAGTGGCGTCAGGTACTGAGAAATAAAATAGAATCGTTGTTTATAAAAAAAATAATGTTTACTATCTAAGACTCCCAGGAAGGATTGAACTCGGTTTTTTCCAGTAAGAATCTTGGATGCCGTAAATGAAGATCGAACTCACTAATTCGTTCATTAAAAGAACAGTCTCGATCAAAGGCGCTCTGATGTCGGCCTCCAGTCCAAATTGAAATTATTACTCACCTGTGAAGGGTGACTGTTTTAAAAATTACTTTTTAGCTGACTGTCAAATGTTGATTTTTTTTTTATTGTTTTTATAGTCAGTCTTATTGCAGTTTCGCTTTATTTTCATTACTTTCATGATTTAACAATTTCAATATAACACCAAAAACATGTTTGTGTGTGTGTATATATATCTATATAACAAAGCAAACAAATGATAGTTTTAAATACTCATTCCACACCCGTTTCTTTACATTTACGGTTAGGACGCTAAAATTCACAATGTTTTTCTATTTGTACTTTAAAAATAAAGATAGATAACCACTGCATGACTTCAGTTACACCTAATCGAACAACTTTTGGTATAGACAGTCTCGTCCACAATATCTTTATTTCAATGTTTTTTTTTTTCTTTTATGTGGAAGTATTTTTGCCTGTTTTACATCTGACAATGAGTTCATGGATAAGTCATTTTAGCTTGGAGTCGATACTAAGATTAAATCGGTACAGAATATGACGAAATGGATGAAAATAGAAATCGAAAGCTTGTTTTGCCTCAGGTTTCAAACTAACGAGTTAATGCTTGCCTGGAAAATCAGTACCATATATACTCGTGTATAGTACAATCCTGAATAGTTTTAGGGTGAATTTTAACCATTCAGGATAAAATTGCCTGTGTATAATACAACCGGTCACTGAAAAAAAACAACTCCTGTGTATAATGCGCCCCTGATGCAAACACGCACTATACTAGAGTATAAACGGTACTTTTTAATTTGCCAAAATTATTTTTTTTAAATATTGTTTGTTTAGAAAATGCTGAAATATAAATAATTACTGAACGAAACGGCAAAGCAGGATCTCTTTGCGTCTGTCTTTACCTTAAAATATTTTAATTAAAAAATTGTCTGAAGAAAGTTAAGGTAAAAGTGCTTACTGTATAAACAACTCGTATTTTGAAATATTATTAACTTAAAACATTTTATAAAAATCAGATTAACTTTAAAATATTTTTTAAATCTTCAAAATATTGATTGTTTAAAGAAAGATGAAATATAACTAATTACCAGATTAATTTAAATCATTATGCGCCGTAAAGACGGGCGCACCACGCAAGTACGTACGCACTTTTTAGTATGAATATATATATATATATATATATATATATATATATATATATATATATAAGGAAAGGTGATGGAGCCCAGAATTTGAACTCTGTTCGCCGATTCCGTCATGTGTGTCGCTGACAGTTATACTAAAGATCACCTTCGTGACATTATCCAATGTCAATATTTTGCTTTTTGCCCTTTACACGCGCTGTTTGCATCATTCCCCTTACAGATCATGCCTCGCCTTTTCCCAGTTCCAGGTCTTTTACCAGGAAACAAAATTTTAAGGAAAGGCGCGCCCGTTTTCGGTGACCTCAAAGCTCATACCCACCCACCCCGTATTTGGCCGTTTTCATTTTCTTTGATATTTATCAAACGTCTATCAAATGCATAGGCTGAATCCCTAAGTTAGAATTTAGATCAATTACCAATTTTCTATACGAGAATTCAGCTTTTGGGATAGCAAAATTAAAAAGGATTCGATGCTGACTCTTTAAGACGCTTGCCACTTGAAACTTTAATTTTTTATTTGAAAAGTAGATACACTTAAAAGAATTCAATATTTTTTAATTAATTTATTTTATTTTAAAACCATTTATTTCCTTATGAGTCCCTGTTAAAACATTCATTTTCGTATTTTAAATCTCTCCTCTCGGCAGTCAGGTATTCACTATTATTATTGAACTATACCAGCAGGTATTTTTGAATTGTTATTCTGATGACATGTCTAATCGCGCTTTCCGTTTTACTCATCTGAAATGAATCAATCAAAAGTAAACATCGCTTTTCAAAAAATGGTTTCGACTGACCGCTTTGTTTTTTTTAATACGTCAAACATCAGGGAATCTAATAAACAATTATAGACATTCCCAAACGGCAAGCCGTTTCACAGACAATTGTTTTCACGGTTGTAATCAGTTAATGAAATGTATGTGAATTTCAGGGAAACTTTTTTTTTTCTTCCAACAATGGCTTTGAGAGAAAACAGGTAATTTCCAATTTAAAAAAAAAGTATTATTTTCAGTGTATTTGCGATTTTTTACATTGCAAATTGCTGACATTGTTTTCTTTTAATCAGAAATTGGCGGTTAGTTTGTAAAGCTGAAAATTATTAATGAATAAAATTAATATTTTTCCATCAAAAGACAAGTAGGATACTCCTGATAGAAAGTTGGTTCCATGTTTCGCGCGAAAAATTTTTTCTCGTCTGAGTCCATCCTTCAAATCTACAAACCAACCATTCGCCCTTGCATGGAATTCTATTGCCATATATGGTCTGGTGCCCCCGCTGTTCGCCTTAAGGTTCTCGACAAGATCCAGAGACGGATAAGCTATGTGGTTGATCTTGATCTGGCATCTCGTCTACAGTCGCTCTCTCACAGACGTGCCGTCGCCTCCCTCTGTCTTTTCTACAATTACTTTCACGGTAACTGCTGCCACAAGCTACTATCTCTAGTTCCCAGACTGCATGAATTTAAGCGTGCTACTAGGCTGGCATCACGGTCCCACCCTTTTGCTGTCGAAACGGTTAAATGTGGCCGTCTCTTCTCACTTCAATGTCTTCATGTCTTGCACCCTCGTCTGTAGAATTCCCTTCCTATTACTTGCTTTCCTGATAGCTATAATCTCCAACTATTCAAATGTAATGTCAATTGACATCTCTAGATGCTCTGAACTTCCCCTGCCCTTCTCTTCATCCTTTCCTCCACCAAACCTCTTTATTCTCGCTCCCACTCTGTAACCCCCAGCGTACTAGTGGCATCCAGCCTTGCTTGGGGTGAAATGCTAAAAATAAAAAAAAAGAAAGAAAACTTTAAAACCAATGCTATCTATCCTTCAAGAATGAAAACCTCATTTTATGATGGAATTCAAAAGGTCTTACCGACAAACAAAGCGATTTACGAATTCATGTGTTTTCTAAAATTATTCTTTTGTTAAAAAAAAATCAATCAAATTCTGTCAGATACGGGTATTTACTACGTCTCCCCAATGAGACGAAATGCGACACAAGGTCAGTTGTTTAATGTGGGGTAACCGAATTCTTACACTCGGGTCACTGGTCTATTTTTTACCCAGCCCCCGCGAGCGCTGGATCGGACACAAAGCTTATCTTAGCTGGTCATGGCCGCGGAACAAATACTGCAATATTATCATCTGACTGAAAAGACAGTAAATATTGTTGATTACTATGTAACTCGGCACAGGTAATATTTTTCAAAGAAGTCCGGTGATTCGGCGGGTTGATCTAAGAAATTACATCCTCGTCCCCAAGTGTTTATAATGCGCCTCACAGAATATCAGTGGCTATCCCCGACAGGTGAACACAGTCGACCCAGCTGCACTAACATGTACAAGCATGGGAAAAACCGTATGACTGCTAAGTATACAAGCCCCTACCCGAGAGTCTCTTGCAGACACATGAGAATATAGAGTCCGGAGTGAAATATATTGTAATTTTACGGATGAGAGATTTAGTCTCCCGCATTTATTAGTAATGTACTACGATAACAATTCAGTATCTGTCTATATTTCTGAGATGAAGTTGTAAATAATATAGATAACAATTCATTTGTACAAACAAATGCATTGTTATCGTAATATATTAACAGTAAATAATATTCCGCAGATAAAAATACTGAAATAAGATATTTTTCAACCGAAGATAATTTTTAAAGAGTTTCTTTGGCGCTCTAAGACCATTTGCTTCACGCTGGCATTTTTTTCTCTAGAATATAATAAAAGTGAACACATGTAGTTTCTTCTTCAGTGTAAGTAACGTACCTTTTGCGATTAGAATTCATAAGATCAAAATATAAAAATCTTGAAAGTAATTTTGACATGTTAACGCGCATATAAGATGCATGGATGTTAGTGGGCTGTGGTAACAGTATCCAAAACAAATATGGCAATAATGCAAAAAGATGGAAAAGATTCTTGTCAAGTTTCGATGACGTGTGCATTCAGTTTCGAATGAAAGATTAAACAGTGTGAAAGAAAAATACGTTAGTATTTTTTTTTTTTTCAAAAGAGGAACAGTAAATTAAATTACCTGATCCGATCTGACTAACGACGAGACTAAAAAAGTGTTATATATATATGCCGGTAGAATCTGTTGGGTGGAAGGTTCCTGTCTTGATATAAAACTACATGTTCTCATGCGACGTTACTTTATTCTCCGATAAACACAGATACCCAGACAGAATGGAAGGGATGTGTATACACACACACGAAATTTTCAAAGATCTAATTAATTTTTTTCCTTATATGAATTATTATTGGTGATTTTTTAAGTGTAGCTTAGATGTAGGACAAGGTCGAAAGTTTGAGGTACCCAGTGAAGATAGCATTCGTTCCTCAGTCGTAATTGACATAGCAAGACAGTCTTGCTAACAATTTCACCACGTCAAAGTGCCCGAAATCCGTTTTTATATTTTCAATAATATCAAATGTCTTTTAAATAGCAAAGATTTGATTTCAGATAGACATTTTCTTGTCTATATTTCTGAGATTCTCATCTTTATTGCGACGTTTCAACCGTTCTACACTCCTGCCTTCTTCAGGTGATATTTCAAACCGAACCTTTCAGTCCACTGGGGTAGATTGTTCTAGTTCCACGTGCCAGTTCAGTTATTTCCCTTCACTAACTGAACTCTCCTTGGAGACACATGACCCAGTGGATAAAAGCGTTGGTTGAAGTAAATCAGTGACTTGACCAAAAGAATTCTGAGTTCAATAGCTGACCACAGCAGAGATGAACAAAAACTTGTTGAGTTACTAAAAGGAAATAACTGAAACTAAGATACGTGGAACTAGAACAATCTACCACGGTATTTCTAGTTCCACTTGCCATGCCTCTTCTGGATGTCTCAGTTCTCTCCAACTCTCCAAGTTTGTTTCACCACTGATGTGGCCTGTTATTGAACTCACAACTCTTTGGGTCCAGTCACTGGATCTAACCAACATCTATATCCACTGGGTCATGTGTCCTATAGAACTAGAAAAATCTACACTGGTGGACGAAATAAAGGATCCAGTTCGAAGAAGGCCGGAGCGTACAACGGCCGAAACGTTGTGAATGTGGTAATGAAGATGAGGATAACAGTCCGAATAATATAAATAATAGGTAATTGATAAAATTTAGAAACCTAATATCTCTTAATTCTTAATTAAATAGTCAGATGTGGGATTCACTTGTAACAATTTTGCAAGATACGACATCTGAAGGAGGCTGGAGACGACAACAGTCGAAACAGTGTGACTTTAAGGGGCGGATTCCATTTCGAATAAACCGGTCTATATTATTGATTTTATAGGGGTTCCTGTGTTTCAAAATTGAAGATGACTGTTATATAAAGTAGGAAGCCATTAGATATACACACAGAATCGATGTTATATCTCCAGTAGACGCGTAAAAATGTCACTTTCAATTGCGATTACTTTATTTGTATTATTATCGCATTTAATTCTATGAGAACGAAGACCCTGAATATACACGTACACTCTTGGCGTGGACAATCAAATTGATAGCAAGCGTTCAGATTTTGGTCGAGGCAGTTGCGTTCACATCAGACGAATATAATCCTAAATTTAATTCTTCTCTTTCTCTGTTAAGGTACATTGAGCTCCTGGGAGGGGAACCAATTTTGGAGAAGGATAACTATGTATTCAAATTCCTTGCCAGTACGCCATTGGTTCATGAAGAGCCAATGATATCCTTTCTCTTTCTTTTCTTCATTTGTAGCTGTTTTTAATGGGACTAGATTGATAACTTTCAAAAAAGCGAGTAAGTCATTGGTCATATTTCGCTGTTGACAACAATGGTGTGCTGAACCTTTCTACATTCTTGGCACAAGCTTTGGACACTCGCGTAGTAGATACGCTCACCATGATCGACGCATTATAAAAAATGCGGCAGACTGCACAGCGTCCGTACCATAGATCAGAGCAAATGGGGCTGCATGCATGTCAAGACTAATGGGTGGAATTTATTTACTTACATCAGAAATGCGTGTGTGCAGCCAGAATTCGATTTACGACGCAAAACCATTATATTTGTTTCCAGTAGTTTTTTTTTTATCCTTTAACTCCAAACAAGGCAATAAAGCCGCTAAGAGGCAAAGGGTTACTCAGTGTGAAGGAATCTAAGAAAATCATATATTAAGAAATGAGGATGATATGAAAGCTGTGTAGATCAAAGTTAGTTGGAAAGTCCCACAAGCGAGAAGTGCGAAGGTTTCGTGTGACGTTAAGGAGGGGGGCATTGAATGACGCTTTGTCATGATGATGAGAGCAAGTTCTGGTCCAGTATTGTGAAAATATATATATATATAATATATATATGTGTGTGTGTGTGTGTGCGATTGGGAACGAATATAATTATTTTTAGCAGAAATTATAACTCTGTGATTTTAAATTGAGAATTGTTTTATTACTGCCAGCACATACTTAGAACAGTCTGCGTGAAATTGTTCAAAGGTACCCTATATTTAGAGATAAGGTTTCATTATCAGGGATAGAGCATGTGTTAATATAAAAGTGAACACTGAGGTCAATACCGAACGGCGACAGTTTGTTTCATGTCTGAACACATAATGTATTAATATGTAATAATATCTCTATATATCTACATTTTATATATATATATATATATATATATATATATATATATATATATATATATAGTGACTATGGAAAGCATTATGTAACGTGTTCCGACCTTCAAAAGACTTCTTCAGACTAAATGTGATTATTAATGCAATCCTATATATGCAGGGGGGAGGAATTCATTTTACCTGTGTGTACATTAGAGCAAACACGCGCATATCAATCTCTCTCTCGTGTATATATATATATTTTAAAACAATCTCGATAAACTCTACAACCTTTTTTCAACATCCGACTAAAAAAAATTAAAATATTGTTTATCTAGATTTCTTGTATTCTATCTCGAACACTAAAATTCATCAAAATGATTTTTTTCCATTGCCCACACATGTACCACACTCTGTTGTTGGTTGTTTTGTCAAAATTTAGTGCAATTCATGCGCATATAGATTGAGATATCACGAATAACCAAATTAATTTTAACATGAGACAAATTTTACTAGATATTCAAATATTATATAGAAATGCATTCTTTATCCATAAGAGATCGTATATTGAAGTGCGTATAAAAAAAACAATCAGTTTGACAGTTGTAAATGACATCACCTTTTAAGAGATTTGAAATTGCTTCTAGCGAACGAGTAAGCGCCTGAATAAGTCAAATACATTTTCATAAATTCCTTCATCCCAAGGAAATGGTTACTTGGAGTGAAAATGATTGCGAAGACTATAGTGAAGAGAAAGGACGATGATTGATTGCATTGTTCGTTTAACGGCATATCAACTCCTCATGAATCATTTTAATGCTGAAATTTTATTGAAATGTTCTGAATGCCATTGTATGTTTTCAACTACAGATAAAATCTGTTGCTGGTATAAATATATACAAATAACATACATAAATATGATTTGCTGGTATTTTTATCATAAATATCTATTTTTATACTTTTTTATTTTTTATTTTATTTTATTTTTTTTTTTTTGAGGTTCCTTATTTGCTCATACCGGGGATTCTAACACGCTGGGTCAGGGTGAATCTGGGAACAAGAGCAATTCAGAGGTGATTCCACGCTTTTCAAAATCTCTCGATTAACGTCCTTGCTGCCGGATGTAGCTTATCGTCATACCCAGGACTAAGAAGTGACAATAAAGTAACAGAATTCAGAATTGTATTTAAGCATGCATACATCCACATGCGTTTAAATATTTTTTACTAATTTTAACTATAACACACAATAGATAATAAACAAATAGAGAAAAGCAGTTAACAGATTTACATGTATATGTAAAAACATAGTCGTGTAATAAATAACAAGAGGAATACTTTTATTTTAAACTATAAAACACGTTCCACAATTCTGAGATTTAGTAATTTGGTTTAATCGTGTGAAATGGTTAGGAATGATAACTTTTTCTCACTTCCATCGTCTGTGTGTGGGTTGGTTAATAAAAAGAATGTTTCAAAAAAGAAAACCGTCTCCAGACAAAGTGAGGCGTTCGTGTCATAAAAATAACGTCATTATCCGCTGATAATTCATCATTTGTATGTTCGCTGTGTTCGTTTGGCAGCGAAATGAGAAAACAAATCAATATCAAGTTATTGTGGCTGGGATTGTTTCTTCAGCCGATGAGGTGACGATTATTTCACATAAATGAGATCGTGAACTCCATATTTCGGAAGCACTCGACCATAATAGATGAACCTGATCAACAAGACAATGACATAAGTATGATATGAATATTTGCCCACGCTTATATTGTAACGACGATTTCGAAGTCTAGATCTTGTCTTTGAAAATCGACAATATGCAAGTGGAAAAATCTGGTGGCAAATGGATAAAAAACGGCAGCCCATTTCGTATTAGTTGGTACTCGTCTAGCGACAAATGTAGCGTATGTATATCCCTCGACGAGGTTTCGAAAACACCCTACTTGTTTGCAACAAAACGATAAATAGTAAAAATACAAGAAAGGCTGAAATTTTATAAAATATTCATTCGTTAAAATAATAAAATAAATTCAAGAAATTATAGGAATAATTACAAGTTTACCTGTGGAAAAGGTACGCTTTTCGTTAACAACAGAGTCCGCGTGTTCATATTTCTGAAAGAGAATACTCTTGCCTGAATTTCTGGGATGAGTAGTTATTATTCATACTGTTTACTTTCGGACTGTTGTCCCTCATTTCTGTTGTTATGACAACGTTTCGGCCATTGTGACATCCTCACCCCTGATCGAACCGTTATGTACCCTCTAATCGAACTATTGTGATAACAAAGATGAATAAAAAATACCGAATGTAATTAGGGTAAATAAGAAAAGTACTGTTTAAATGACCGGGTGTTAAGGAAATATTTTCTTTATTCATTAGTCGAAGAGGAAGAAAGCTTCTTTTTATGAAAATATGATTTTTAAAAGTAGCTAGTTAACCTCTGTTACTACGTATCTTTTCTACATCCAAGGCTTAAAGAGTCCATATTTTGTCTTGCTAAATTTTAACTGTGTGAATAGTATATGCGCCTTGATAAACGAATAATGACCAGATTGGAATTTACATAAACGAAATCCAAAGCAGATAGCTGAAAAATACTGATGGACTTTTTATTGTAGAATACAGTAGCTGCACCACTTAAACGCCTCACAAAGAGAGAGCTACCTCTCGAATAAATGCATACAAATATAAATGACCAATATATGCCAATGACTCAGTGACTCAATTATAAAGAGTGTTTCATTAAGAAGGATCAAAGTCAGCAGTAAATAAATCAATGTTATTCGTGAAAATTTATTTATTTTTCAATTGGATCATGTTACTTAAGTCATGGCAATTATGTGTGAAAAATAATATCACCCAAATGTTCGCCAAATCATTATATTATTGTTACATAATTATAGTGAAATCCCATAAGGTTTTTGTCAAAAGAATTTTATTTTTGGTCGTATATTAATTTAAAATATTCCTTCTTGCAGGTTTTATTTTTGAAATGAAACAAAATCATTCTAAAATTTAGAATTCCACTATTCCCCATCAAAATGACTAGAAGAAGACGATTTAAAACCAACAATAGAAAAGAGAGGTATCAAAGCGTAAACGAAATAACTCCAGTTTGTTCAACTTAGGAAACTTAACATTGCAACCAATGTATTATAAAATGCTGCCAATAACAAGAGAAAAGGGAAAATACCAAACAACAAATCGAAGTATAGAATCAAAATTTTATTTTTATTTATTTGTTACGTAACTAAATACATAATTATGAAAAATGTTTCTGTAAAGCTTGATATTTCCTGTAATAAATTTTTAATTATTATTATTATTATTATTTTCCTTAAGTGTAAGGTAGTCCCACATTTAGAATTCCTTACGGCTAACCATAGAAAGAAATGTTGATCAAATTTGCCTAAAACCTTTAAGCGCGTATTGACGCAAAATTATCAAATGTTAAATACGCCCCTCCTCCGCCGAACGCGTCGTATCACGTGGTTGATTTCGTTATCTCCAGTCTTTAATTTGCATATTGGCCTGCTTCTTTTTAGACCAATAACAAGATCGAAGGCTGATATTCGCATTAAATAACTCAACTTAAATCGACATGTCGTAAAATTAACTAACCCAAACAAAAATGCTGTCCAATATGGCTGTTATGATCACAATTAAGCTATTTCTTATTTATTAGTTTTTATCATTACCCGCAAACAAATAACGAGCGACGATTCTGTAATAAAACATATTTCAAGTAAATTTTAAAATAAAGGTTAGCTTTACTTGTTTTTCTACATATTCCTAACAAGCAGAAGTCTAATGATACATGATTTTTTTTTTATCATAAATGCAAGCAAAATTGTCTTTATTTTTTGTTTTTAAAATAATGTACGGGAATTATAACTTGTTTCAACCCTACAGTCCCTTTCCCATAGACATAATATCGCAACACTCTGTTCCAATAACTATTTCCATAGCAAATATTCAGACGAATGTATGAATGTGTAGATGAATAATAATTAGAACTTAAAATATGCCATCAATTTTATGGCATAGATAAACTAGTAAATAATAAACAGGGTGAACTATTCTGTAATTAGCCAAATTACAACTCTATTTATAATTTAAACTTAGCTTTACTTGTATTTCTATATATCCGTAATCAGCAGAAGTCTAGTATTAAATGATTTTTAATTATACATGCTTACAGTTTAGGAAAAATCTTTATAATAAAGCTTCGAATGGTTATAACAGATGAGAAAAAAATTTTTTTTTCATAAAATAATGGAACATTAATTTTTAAAAGTAAATATTTCTAGAGAAAGAATGTTACAATTTTTTTTTTTTTTTTTTTTACAGTATTTCAGTTTCATTATTTCAGGCTGCAATTTATAACCTCTTTATTTTCGTCTTTCAGTGTTGATAAGATACTCATTTCTACCTTTGTAACAAACAAGCAAACAAAACAAAAGTAACGCTCACAAAATTTCCGCTGTGATGTGCTGCTTTTACTGCGTTTCGGCTAATCACCTACAAACGGAACTCTGGTCATTGTAATACAGATGTATGACAAACACGTCATAAACTATTTTAGATAAACCTGAATTAATTAGGGTCATCATAAATTCAGTACTAAATGGAATGCTTTGTTCATACAAGAAGAGAATGGAATTCAGATATTATTCTCATTTATCTTAGGTCTAAGATAAAAGATTTTCTCACGGATTTTTAATGAGATATTCGTTTCTTATAGTGCCTACTGTCTCTGTCTTTACTATGTAGTGGACCTAGCTTGCTGATACATTATTTCATTTGTTACTTTTAACATTCTTCGGATAATTTAATGTAAAAACAAAACAGGATCCATGTCCGTCACTTACCAGAATGTTCTATCCAGAGGGGTACATTCGAAATACTTCTTGAATTACGAGGAAGGACGACTTGGAAAATTTAATACTTAGATGATGTATTGATGGAAGAATGCGTACAGGGAAACAGCGAGCGACTTATCTAATGTGTTTATCTGAATAGATAGAACTGAGATAAAGGGCGATGGTTTCCTTGAGATAGAAAGGACAGGAAGTTGTGGAGAGCCATTATCATCTACGCCTTCAAAAGACACAACACATAAATCATGATGTTTTTTTCTCGCTTGCATCATTGGATAAATCACAGTTATTTAAAAACAAATACAACTCACCTAAACTTTGGTTGGTTGCATTAATCAGAGTTGACGTGAACTATTTTTTTGGTGAGCTTTGACACGAGGTATATTTCCAAATTTGCAACGAATAGAAGAATTATTGATTTATACCGGAAATTTTATTATGAAGAAATGTTATGTGTTGCTCTTCAGACCAGCATGCTCATATTGGTTGTAGCTTTCACAAAGTTTCGGCCGTTGTACTCTCGGACCTTCTTCAAGTACCTGACACATGACATAGTCAAAGCGTTGGTTATAAAATATCTGGTTAAAATTTTGGGTTTGTTAGCGTTGAAAGGTCGCATACTCTTATTCAGGAGAAGAAACGGACAAACTCGACAAAGATAAATACGATTGGTCAGTATTAACCCATTACCTGCCATGAACACCATTTGGGGATCTGTTAAAATTAAACTCACTACATGTTATTTCTTGTATTTACATGGAATTGTTTACATAGATTGCATTTGCAGAGGTATATTTTACAACATTTAGCCTTTAAAGTTTTTATTATTAGCCGTAAGAAGACACTTTCTGTCGTAATTTTACATTTCACGAGTAGAAAAATAATGACTATTTTGAAAAGTATTTTTTTATTATTTCTAATCAATTTTATTTTTCGATGTTTTATACACATATATATTTAATGTTCTAGTTTCTATAAAAATGACAATGGTAACTACTGAAATTAAACATAAGAAATAAATAAACTCCTAAGACATCCCAATGTCAAGAAAGTCAGCAATTACGACGATAGATACCAGAAGGCGGCCGAAACCTTGTGTATATAACAACTAACATAAGCCTGATGATTCTGATCCAAAATTGGAGCGCATCTCACTAATATGTTTCTTTTCTTTTTTTTCTTTCAGGTGAGTAATACCGTTTTTTGTTTCTTCGTGGAAAAGACCGAAAAAAGAAACCTGAAGATGAATTATTCGGTATATTATGCGTAACTTTATTTCAATTACTGTGTTTTCGGCCGGCATACTCTCCGGCCTTTCTTACGTGCATGGCGTTTCTTGTTATAACCACCACTTTCCTGCATGTCTCATTATGTTTGAAATTATTATATAAAAAAATGTGCTTTTTGCTAATGCCCTTGCTATAGTTTAAAAGCCAGGGAAGACTGGACTCTCTTGCTTTGAGTAGTTACCAATTTAGGAAAAAAGTTAAAAAAACTTTCACTTCTATAATCAAATCTTCTTACGGCTATGTGGGTAGTTTAGAGTTTTTGAAAAACTCTTGTCAGAGAATTTCATTTGTATTTTTATTTGAACAAACACGCGAAATATTTTTATTGTATTGTGTGTGTATTTTTTCGTTGTATCGCTTTTGTAATTTTTTGTTTATATCTATATGGCTTTTGTTTTATAACAATGAAGGGTTTGCTAAAATTGTTGATAGTAGGATTAAAATAAATGCAGTAAAACGAACGAATTAGGTGCCTTAACAGCTGATAGCGAGATCTATTTATAACAATTTCCGACATGCCTGGATATATTAAGCTCACACGGTTTATTAACTTTGCCCTTTTTGATCCTTTTACATCATTTTCAAATCCCACTTTGATTTAGCACCCCCCTCCACACACACACACCGCTATTTATTGCTTATTAAGGAAGTTTCCGCCCCTACAATTATTAAGATACCTCTCTTGTATTAGGCACCTTTTATATAGATAGAACGTTTTTAAATAGCCTGAAGATTGCATGCAAGCCTGAAATACTGTCGCTGCTTGGTGTTGACATCAGTCTAATATATATATATATATATATATATATATATATATATATATATAGGGTTATAGTTATTCCAACGAGAGAAAAATGTATATTTTTAAAAAAGAGAAACCGCAAACGTTTTTAGTTGTAATATGGATTTATTTTAGTATATATATTATATTTTATTCATCATCTTTCTGCTACACGAGTTTCAGATTTCGTGACCTTCTTCAGACAAAACGAATAAATTTTCCTTATGTTTTTTTACTGTCTCATTGTTCGTTTTCTATATTTGTTAGTGAGCCTTGAGCCCCTTTCTGGACTATTGGCAAAAGTGAAATTGTGCCTAAGTGTTAATGAAACCATTAGGTTTGATATGAGGTGGTGATGATAGATCTGTTGATGAGAGATGTCTTCCTATCCCTGTGTGCGCGCGTGTTCCTCTTATCCTGCATATGCATATTCCCTCCCCCATATATCATACTGTGTTATAATTCCTTATTCCAAATGCAGAAAACGAATGAGACATTAAGACAACATAAGGAAAGTTTATTCCTTTTAATTTTTTTTTCTTTTACTTGCCTGAAGAAAGTTACGAGACCGGAAACACATGTAGTAGAAATATATATATATATATATATATATATATATATATATATATATATATATATATATATATACACTAAAATAAATCGTTTGGGGTTTCTCTTTTTTTAAAATATATATTATAGCGTGGCGTCAACCATAATTTACCATCAGACTGTTTTATACATTTTATATATTTTAGCTCAAACACATTTATTAGGTTTTTCTATGTATTTTAATTCTAATATTTTAAATTCATGTATTTTTATTAATTTTGTTATTTAACTTTGCATATTTTATAATATTACGATAAAGAAACTTTATATATATATATATATATATATATATATATCAACTCATAATTCAAACTCAAATCATTTGCAGCTATTCCCAAATCTTTATCAGTTCTCCAGTAAGGAAGTGGAGACTGGGAAGGAACAAATGGTGATAAGATTCGATATACACTTTGGAAAAGAAGTTGGACAGGCCAAAACATGACGCTCGAAGCAAAAGATAAAACGTTCTCTTTTTAATAATCCATCGAATAATGGCAATACTTCATCCGAGTCTTCCAGACTATATTACAAAATATATGGCGACCAAATCATACATAGATATGATGTCAAAGGACGATTGTTTCATGCAAATATACAAACAATTACTCACCTTCTTTCCGGTCTCTATGATATATATATATATATAAATGTATGTATGTGTGTATATCATGTCGAAGACAGATAAAATTTTGCACAACAATTTATTTTGAATTAGATTTCTATCATCTTTTTTTTTTAATTTTTAATCTAGATAGAAGTATCGATCTTTAGGCTGTCGGTACATACGTTCCTTCACGTGTCTGCATGGGCGCATTAAAAACAGACACTGGCATATTTATGGAGATGATTAAATGATCCAAATTTGTCGATAAAGAAATCATTGTAAAAGAGAAATCGATAATAGAAAACAGTTGAAAGCAGAAAATAATCGAGAAACATTTGATTGCAAAAGATAAATTATTTATTGAACTAGATCTACAGTGTTCATGGAGTCCTACGGCGAACTGCAATGATATGTATATTTATTGTTCCAGTATGAGTCACACAATAGACAGTTATTTTAGTGTTTTTTGGTCAAAAATAAGAATCTTGCTGAAACGTTATCGGCTTGATCCTCTTCTCTAAATCCAAATTTCATGGATCAAATATTTGAATACTGACTTTTTTAGGAAGAGGGTTGAACCATTCGCCAGTTCCTGGTATTTAATGAATAAGCTTATCCCTTTGTCATTCTTAACTAAATCGAATAGAGTATATTTGAGATCGAATCAGAACTGACTCATTGACGTGATAAAGTTTTATTTTTGTTATTCGAATCAATGAAAACATATAAAGACATTGAATCACGTGAACAGGGTCGAAGACGAATTTATAAGTCATTTCTTTCCTTTGTTTATTATGTTGGATGCGTTTGAAATTTCTGGAGTCAAAGAAGTTCGGTCGATTTCATATTTTTTCCAATGTTTGAAGGCCATTTCTGTTTCTCCAAACTTCTTAAATGTTTAAACATTTTATTTATTTTTTATTTATTTTTATTTTTTATCTAATTTTTTATTTATTTTTATTTTTTATCTAATTTTTTATTTATTTTTATTTTTTATCTAATTTTTTATTTATTTCTATTTTTTATCTAATTTTTTATTTATTTTTTATTCATTTTAGTTATTTCTTCTTATCTTTTATTTGTTTCTTATTGTTTTTTTGTTTTTTTACTTATTTGATAGATTTAACTCTGAGGTAAATCCAAAGACGAATGGATTACTTCTTTGCCATGAACACCAAAAAATTGACACGGATTTGCTTGCGATTTTCTTGAAGGTTAACAGGCTTAAATAACTTATAATCATCAACCTCTTCTCACATATTATGCTTGTATAAGACGCACATTTCTCACCAACGATCAGTTTTTGAAACCAGAAAAAAATTAAGGTTCCCAATTTATATTTCTAAGACCAGCAAGATTTTTTTTTGTTTTTTTGTTAGGAATATAATGAACATGCTCCTCCATTCAGTCTTGTGATGTGCAAATCATAGGACATAACATTCATCACAAAGCTTTGCTAGCAGATTTTATTTTAGAAACATGACATTTAACATAGCATTCAAGCAATGAATGGAAAACTACGTGAAAAATTTTAGCACCAAAGAAAAAAAATAAAATAATTTATTTTTGCACCAAAAAAAAATCCTGTTTATTTCCTGTTCTGTGAAAATCACTGACAATTGTACAGTTTGTTTGGTTATTCAAGGTCGTTTCAAATTTTATTTTGGGGACAGGAATGTACGAGAGAATTTGTACGAAATCGACGTTTTTGTTTACTGTGGGTTGGCTGTGTGAGTATTGCTGGAGTAGAGGACTAACAAAAATCCATGTAATTACAGCTGATAGCATAGATTGTCAAAGAATCAAAGAAATAAATAGACACTGTTTCGTCGTATCACAGCTCACCCGACTGATTTTGCACCAGTCGGAGATTATACACCTAATCTATCAGTGGCCCGTAAGGGGGAAGTTGAAATTTTGCGTATTTTCCCCTTTGAATAAACACGCCAGTAACCTATAGAGCTCAATTCGTGGAAGAGCTTTGCGCTGTCTCTCTCGATATATATATATATATATATATATATATATATGAACATTGAATTCAACACTCAGAGGCGACAGGCTGTTTCATGCTAGACGCAATCGTCTGGCCGCGAGTGTTGGGTTTTTCTCGACTATATATATATATAGGTCACTGGTGCATTGTGGGTAATCCATTCAGGCGGTTATTTTGGCGGGAGTGGCTTGTTTATTTATTTATTCATTATTTGGGTTAATTTGTTTTACTTGTTTTTTGTTTTCATTTATTTTATATTTATTTACTCTTATCTATAATAAAATGGATAGATTTTGCCGCCTTCGTTTTCTCCTGGTTTGTAGCATGAAAGAACCTTTGCAGTATAAAGCCACAAACTCAATCCGTTAAACATTGCTACTGCGATTTCAGTGATCTGCAGGTTTTTAACGTGGTGAAACCGCCTGTCACCTTTTTTTTAATTTAGAGTTTCTATCATAAAAATCAGTTGTTAAAAAAACATTTTGTTTTCAACAACTTAGTTTTATACTAACGATATATTTCTGAAGATGAGTTGGTCGAAAGGTAACTCATGTTACAATAGTATCACACCAAATAAAATTATATCTTATTTTAGTAATAAATTATCATCCTTGTTTTAACAAAAATGCCTATCTAGCTTTCAAAACTTATGTATATTTGTGTGTGTGTACGCACGCGTATGATTTCACCCCAAGCGAGCTACTAAGACATACGGGTTTATTGGGTGTGAAAGAATAAGAAAAAGGAGAAAAATTACTAAGCATTGAGAACAATAAAAGAGGAGTCAAGTAGACAGTAGATAACGATTGACATTGCAAATTTTTGAAGATCAAAGTTGGACGGAAAACAAGAAGCCGGAAAAGAGTTCTACAGGCAAAAAATAAGAGAGAAAAAAAACTGTTAGCAAAGAATTTACGGTTACATCTAACTAATTCTATTGTAAAAAGATGAGACCTTGTTGCCAATTTAGGCCTGCGCTTAAATTCACAATACTTACCCTAGAGAAAATATAGATGTCGAATATTTTATGCTGAAAGAGAAAGCTCTCTATATGTTGTCTAAACAATGAGCGTAAAGCAATCGAAATGGGTTAAGAATAGATTTACCCAGCCAAATCTATGTTGTTCAACACTGACAGAAGATGTAGGTAAACGTAATGATAGATAATCCATGATTACGCGTAAAAGGAAGCACCAATTCCACAAGAAGATCAGTAACATGATTTGTGTTGATTTGAAAACCTTTGCTAATCTTAGTACAAGGTCACAATTCGTTTACTGTACCTGATATTTCTAAACAGTGAAACGTCTCCAAACTGATCGAGGCCGCTTCATTAGCTGATCTCACGAAAATCAGAATTTTCAGCGGGATTTCATAGCAGTTTCATAAATTTTGTTTCGCGCAAGATTAAAATAACGAGGCTCACAATCAGGAGCGAACTCCTTAAACGAAACGATTGGCAGATTACAAATTATATCCACTTGCAATATATGTGGTAAATCAGGCTACCAAAGCACAAACTGCCGAAGTGAAAATTGGATTTTTTCAATTTCCCCCAATATCTGTCTGTATTTCTGAGATGACGTATTGTAATTATTTACACTATTTACATGGTTCGGACTGTTCTCCTCGTCTTCGTTGCAATATTCACAACATTTCGGCCGTTGTACTCTCCGGAATTTTGAACTGAAATTTCGTACACCAGAGTAGATTGTTCTACTTCCACGTGTCATGCCTCTTCCGGATGTCTTTGTATCAGTTGTCTCCTTTTAACTCAACACACCAACTCCCCATTGAAACGATATAATTCCATTTCACACTACAATTTTTTTTGTTGCACTGTTGGCAAATAAAACATGATTATTAATGTACGGGGTGTCAAAACTAAAAGCCCTTTTTCTCAAAAAAAAACTATTGAGTCGTTTCTGAAAAATGAAACTTTATTACTAGTTTCTATCGGATTAGACACAGTTACCAATATAAATGGTTTACTTTTTGACTGGATTTAATACTCCAAATCTATTAGTTAATTGTTAGTAAATGAAATCTCTTCAGAATTTAAAATATATATATATATATAATGGATAGATTTTGCCGCATACTATATTTTGTGATGACAATGAACACTTGTCTGACACTTTTGTAATGTCAACGAATACTCGTTGTCACTTTCCTAATACTCGTTGTAGTAGAGCCTTTGTAATCGCAGATACAACTATAGTACGCCGTCGAACAATACTGGTACCAGACGCCGTCGAATAACACTCGCACTAATAGTACTTGCTCGATAATACTCGCTCGAACAGTTATCCGTATCGTGATCCGAATAAAGAAATAGTATAGTGAATAGAGTAGAGATGAGCGGTCCGTATAGTAATAGAAGATACAATGCAATCATGACGTCACGCGACTTCCTGTATATGCGTTTCCTCTATGGTCACGTGATTCACTTAGTTCAATAATGGGATCGCCTGTGTTTGCTCACTGACAATCTATGTTCAAACTCAAGTGTCGGCAGCGTCATTTTATTCCTATATAACAGTTTTCTCCTCCTTGGTAACATGAAAGACACTTTGCAATACAAATCCACAACCTCAATCCGTTAGACGTTGCTGCTACGTGTTCAGTAACCTGCAGTTTTTTTTATGGGGTTGAAACCGCCAGCCCCACCGTTTTTGGATTATGAGTTGTTCTTCTAGACAGATGACCAACGAAGTCGAGAGAACTATTTAACTATGGCTAGAGAAGACTAACTGAATTCATTCAGTGATGAGTTCACTTTCGTATAAATATCCTTGGGAACAAGGATATTTATACGAAAGTGAACTCATCAACTAGACCGGAATTTTAAGTCCAAGCTGTACAGCAATGGACCAACAATTATTTGCTCTTTTTGTTTTTTCGAAAAAAAAATTCCTGGAATGTTTCCTTCCATCAAGAAACATTTTACCGGTATGATAATCATAATCTTCTTGACAGTTTCTCTTCATTGCAGCGTTTCGGAAAAGACTTTACAATAAGAGTTATATCACCACGTGTAGCCTTTTATAGACAATTCCCAATCGGCGGGAGACACTAGAGGCCAACAGTTTTCTCAGATGCAGTGCATTAGTCAAATGTTATCATGTTATCGACTTTGATGTTGATTAATTTGAGTTAAATGTCATGTACTATCTTCAGCGGAAGACTTTTGGGATTTGTTTGACGCTAAATTACGTATGCAATTTTTTTCATATATATATATATATATATATATATATATATATATATATGTATACGCACACACATGTGTGTAGCATGCCAGGTATTCGAAGACTCACTTTTCGCAGACCGTATAATGGAAAATGACTTAAAATAATGTATCATGCGTCAGATTTTAACATTGTCATATCTTTTTGGGATAAACCATTATTCGTGTTCAAAAGACCATGGTGGAGTGTAAACCGAGCAATAGGCGAACCTATCTACTCCTATTAAGTTCCTGCTATCTTTATGTGGTAAAAGTGCTCAATATCCGGGATAGAGCTTGTATAATTATAAGTAGTATGGAAACAGATTTCAACACCGAAAGGCGACAGTCTGTTTCATGCTTAAACACAATCTTCAGCCTCGAAAGTAGTGTTATCACTCTTTGGATATTATTAAATTCTTTTATGAATACTGTCCCTCTTTGGACGTACATAATCATGAGAGTCAGATTTTCTGGTTCTTTAAATTGCCGTGCTTTCTTAGAAAGGATAGTGGAATGGCTTCCCATTGATTTCTTCCCGGTTTGCTTTTAACATCTTTCTTTTAATGATTTTCTAGGCGACAATGGAGTTAATTGTATAGATAAAATCCTTTCTTACTCTTGCAGAAAGCCTAATCAGTATCACTGCAAACTTACATGATGCCGCCATTTTAAAAATCCCGATAAAATAATATATAGTTTTAAGGTGTGCTATATTTATGGGATAAAGTGCTCAATATCAGAGATAGATCGTATGTAAATATAAATATAAAGTGAACACTGAAAGTCAACACTCAGAGGCGACAGGCTGTTTAATGCTGGACGCAATTGTCAGGCGGCCTGACGATTGCGTCCAGGATAAAACATCTTGTCGCTTCTGAGTGTTGACTTCAATGTTCACTTATATATATATATATATATATATATATATATATATACACTCAGAAGTTTATTCAGAAAGAATAAACCTATTTCATTATGCCATATTTTAATAAGGAAAAGCACTAGAAAACCCAAGCCAAATCAAAAGTATTCTTCTCACAATCAATTTTTATTTCCTGCCTTAAAAGTGTTCACTCTGGCCACGAGAAGCAGCATTGTTGTTATTCGATGTTTTAAAGACATCGAGGTTAATGGGTAGCAGTGGAACATGAACGCGGTCTTTTACGTATCCCCACAAGAAAAAAAATCACACGCGGTACGGTCTGAGGATCTCGCAGGCCAAACACAATGGGCATGGTCTTGGTAAGTGCCGGAATGAGGCGTAGTGTTTCAAAATGTAGGCGTCATCTTAGCCCACGACACATAGTGGATTGAGAGATAGCAAGCTCACGGCGAGTTCGATTGGTTGAATTCCATGGACTCCTCTCAAACGCAACATGGATTCTTGCCATTTGTTCCTCCGAAACACGTGGTCGTCCCGGATTTTTTTTCTTTTACACAGACACCCACTCTCCTGAAACTGTTTAAACCACCATCGAATGTCTTTAGAGAGTGGATTAATGTTGAATTGCCTTCAAAAAGCATGCTGCACTGTGACAACCGTATTTGTTTTCGCGAACTCAAAAATGCAGAACGCCTTTTGTTGAGGATTCATAATTCCGAGGGTAAACAAACAACTGAATGTTGCCGGACATATGACGCTACAACAGCTCCGATGTGGCAGCCATTCAAAAGATATAAAACTTCTCTTTCAAATGTTCACTGACTCATTCCATGACGACGCTCGAGAACTGAAGCAGTGCCTCATGAAATCAATTCCTTTTTTTTTTTTTTTTTTTTTAATAACCATATAGATTGGATAGTGGCTGGGATTCAGGAATCGGAGAGCCGATTTCGAATTCCAGTGAAATCCATTACATTCACCTCCGTTGCATTCATACTCTTGGGAAAAGTATGAATCCTCTTCTTGTTCAATATATATATATATATATATATATATATATATATATACACACACACATAAGTGTATACATATATATATATTTTATATATATATATATACACACACACACACGTAGATATAAACGTACATACATACATATATATATATATATATATATATATATATGTTTATATGTTAGGTACATACAATGTGTGTGTGTAATTAAGTGATTTTTATTTCTAATCCGACATTATTTCTTTTTACACTAAATTTCATTTTGAGCAGAATCCGTGATTTTTGTTTTCACTCGCTGTGAATTACGTCGCTTGAAGGAGAAGGCCGATAAATGCCAGATAGCGTGTCTCTTTATCATGTTCCTCGAATACGCAGGCTGATAGAAAATGAGGTGTATATTCAAAGATGCATATTCAAAAACAACGTATTCCAAATTTGCTGCTCTAAAAGCAATATTTTTTTTTTTTTTTTTCATACCTCAAACTCCAAAATCTTTTGGTGAATGTTCTGGCAAATGAGGACAAGATGCAAATTATTTGTTAGAAATAAACATTTCATCCTTGAATATATATGTCAGATAAGTTTTACATACCTAAGTAAAACATTTCACTCCATTTATCCGCTTCGCCTCTCTTGACCTGACCAATAAATAATTCTTTGTTCAAGAGAACAACTGGCTCCATTTTGGAATCAGTCAGTCAGAGAAGTCAAGTTTGCTAACCTTGTAAATTTCCGGAGTTGATCTCTGGCGGACATTTCACGCGAGTTATTGATGCTGTTTATATTACAGCGTGTGGGGAAACAGTTTTGGTTGGCGATGGAAGCATTAAGCATGGAAAAAGAAAGTTATGCTTAATTAAATATGTGGAGTCTTATATAAGCATATCAATAAGCAGCTAGATCAAACGTACAAAGTCGGGATATCGCGAAGATATGACATCATGGTACTGTATTGCCGCTTTCTCCATTTTC
This sequence comes from Acanthosepion pharaonis, assembly GCA_903632075.3. Classification (NCBI taxonomy): domain Eukaryota; kingdom Metazoa; phylum Mollusca; class Cephalopoda; order Sepiida; family Sepiidae; genus Acanthosepion; species Acanthosepion pharaonis. Next base: position 1,584,894 of record CAHIKZ030003752.1, on the reverse strand, counting down.
GTCAGTTATATATATATATATATATATATATATATATATATATATATATATTGTGTGTGTGCAGAAGAACACTAAAGGATTTGAAATTGAACCCGGTATAACGATAAACTACATCCAGCAGCAAGGCCTCTGATCGGGTGGTTTTGAACGAGCGTAGAACCACCGCTTAATTGCTGCTGTTCCCAGGTTCACCCTAACCCAGTGTGGTAGCACCTGTTAGGGTTCCTGCTATGGGCAAATATTTAACTCCCAAACTGGGATCAAAACACTATGAAAGTATAAAAATAGGTTTTTATAGTAAAAATACCAGTAATACATCTTTTTAAAAATATATTTTCAGCAATGCATTTGACTCTCGACAAAAATCCTCTTTACAAAAATACATCAATGAAACCTGATCTACAAAATAATTTTTTTAGAAAGAATACATATTCTATTCATACGAACCTATCCTAAAAATCTTGTCAGCATTAAATAACCCATTGAGGTGTTGATATGCTGTAATATATATATATATATATATATATATATATATATATATATATATATATATATATATATTTATACACATTTGTGTGTGTTTGTAGGATTATAGTATCAAAAGTGAAGATGAGACAGTCGAAAAACCGTGTTTCACCGAGATTCCCTCTCTCCACCCTCTCTCTCTCTCTCTCTCTCTCTCTCTGGTTAGAATGGCATGTCTTTCTTTCATTCTAAGCTGAGGAAGCAAGCAAGCCAGAGAGAGCAGACGCTCTCTGCGAAACGCGTCGTTATATAGAGTTTCCACTTTATCTCATCATCTTATCTATTAAAAAAATGTAAAAATGACTAGAATATAACGTATTTTTAGGCCAACAGTTTTTTTGCCAACAATTTGCTCAGTCGATAACTAGAACTACAATATTCAATATCTTTTGTGTATAATATATATATATATATATATATATATATATATATATATATATATATATATATATATAGAGAGAGAGTGCGTTCACATATATTACTTGTAATACATGAAGTTACCTTGTTTTAGATGAAACCAGTTTTTAATATGGAAATTTTTGTTCTGTATTCATAAAATGTGAAAGCTGAAGGATCCGTGTTTTTATTTTAATGATTTTATTGCATATGAGGGAAACCTATTTGCTTTTCCATCGGGATGAATGTCATTCTAATGTATATTTGACGATCATGCAACGAAGCAACTAATCTGCCTGATGCATTCAGAATTAATTTCTATCAAGGGTTGCCCACACACACACAGGGAAGGAGAGAAACAATAGGAACTGGGAGATGAGGTATGGGGGTGAGAAATAAAATATATGCAACAGAGAAGAGAAACGAAGAGAGAAAAAAGAAGTTAAAATGAGGTTGTGGTAGAAAGAGGAACGTGAGAAAGAGACGAAGAAAAGAAAGAAGAGATAAGGAGGTAGAAAGCATGATAAGGGGAGAGTCCCCGGAAAGTGTCCGAAGAAAGACTAAGATTGAAACTATGGAAAGAAAAAGAAAGAAAAACAGAAGCCCATTGAGTCGTCTCTGTTGGAATGTTCATCCCGATAAATCAGTGGCCTGGGATAATCTTCTTCCCAAGTGATATGAGACATGTAGCTCATACTCTCTGTACTGGTACCAGGAAGACCGATGAATCCCAGAACTGGATTTTCAGTGATATATATATATATATCGAGAGATATCGATAAGCATTTAAAGAAGTGCATTCATTCTGTTTTCCAAGGGTAATATTCTAAAGTGAATTCCCATTGCCTCAAGGTTCGAGTAAGAATGGAATAATCGAGAGAATCGGAGCGTGAAAAAGAAATAAAATGAGAAAAAAAAAAGGATAGATACAGTTAATATTCTATGTGCCCCTTCAGGACGTTGGCGATCGTTCTGTCCATAACTTCCTATTACTTGCAGCTTTAAGCGACGTTTGACTCTTTACCATTCCAGCTTGTCCCTGTTCCACGATTGATTTATACAGGTATTCTGCCCGCTGTTTCCCTTCTAAATCTCCCACCCTTCTTCCTTCCTATACGGCCTGAGAAACTGTTCATAAAGCTTACTTTATTTGTTCAACGTCTGAATTTTCATCCTCGTTGAACTGCTGAAAAACTGCAAAGGTCTCATCGCTTCACCGCAACAGGAATATATGCTATAGCATTTTGATCCCGGATATTTTGCAGAGATGATCCGCATTTTGAAGCCATTTAGGCACGGGTCGGCTCATCGACGTGCTCTTAAAATCGGAAATCAGTTTTATGTCAATCGATTTATCTGCCATCTCGCAGAGATTGTAAAAAAGACTATAAATTACGAATAGAAGGCCGTAAATTTCTGTCAAATCATAATCGCAACAAAAACAGTTCTCGAAGTTTTGTAGACACGTGACGCTTTTGGCTAGAAGTTAGGGGACTTTTACAAGAGCAGCATGCAACGTACGAGCGTTTCTGACCGGCGAGGTGTCACCATTTTCTTCTGAACAAATGTATTAGAGAAATTCTTACAAGACACCTTAAGAATCTATAAATGCTTGCTTTGGTATCCACAATGAGTGCTGATGACTTCCTTTAACTCCCATCGTTCACACTGACTCACCAGATGTCAAATCATTTCCATGAATGAAAGAAATAGTGGTGCCACCAACCGTTACCTTTACATACTGCTCTCACATGACTCTGTGTGTCTGTCATTCACTTAAGTTTTATTAAATTCAACCGACATAGACTTTCTGTTTTGCATCCGTTATTTACAATTTTAATCCGGATAAATAACAACTTTTCGATAATTGGAAAAATACTTATTAAACAGACCAATCTTGCCGGTTGCTAGTGTTAGAGTAATGAAATAAGTCTTATAAAATGCGTTATTTTGAAAAATCTTAATTCAATTCGGATTACCGTAATCCCCCATGTATAATACGCATTTTTTCTAAAAGTAATAAGCAAAATCAGGGGTGCGTATTATGCGCAGCTACAAAAATTCTTTAAAAAATTGTCCTAAAATAAAATAAGAATTATCATAAAACTAAATTAGTATAATATATAATATGTTTAAAAACGCTTTTTTTAAAAAAAAATAAATAAAAGAAGTTAAACGCTTGCTGTAGTGACACATTGGAGAGATACAAGGGGTGCATATTATACACGAGTAGAAGCATTTTCCCACACTTTCAGCACAATTTTAGGTGTGCGTATTATGGATGAAGGCGTATTATACATGGGGAATTACTGTAACGTGTCTTTTAGATTTCAACTAATTGCATAAAAGCCGTAGTGAATAACATTTTTTAAATCATCTTTGGCATCCTTTGCCCTTTGTGCCCGCCAAAAACGCTGTTTCAAAAGGATAGCTTTCCCTAGATACCGCCATTGTTTTAACAACCTTCACGTCTCCTTTGTTTTAAGAAGCACTACTTAGAACTGTAATAAAACCTAAACATGTGATAAAAGTGAATTTATTCATTTTTTGTTCTTGAGAAATTACACCAAATATCAGGTCATCCTATAAGTTCTGTCCGAATTTTAACTTTTTTAAAATGAACGAAATTTAAAGAGTATTTTATAATGTCTAATGAAGCTGAACATTATTTTTGTTTAGATGCATTTAAACTGATTAAATTTTATTTCAGAGAACAAAAAAATTTAATTTTGTTTGATTAAAACCCTGCTAACATGGAAGTACCCAAGAATCATTTAAGACACATAATGCTTTATGAGGTCAAGAAAGGAAACTCAGCAGCCGAAGCGGCTAGAAACATTGCTTCCTATATATATAAAAGATTCGACAGATCTTATTCATTCACCTGAGACAATTTCTATTGTGTCTTGCTACGAATTCAGTTTTGAAGGCATTGATATAGTCCAGCATTATCTAGATGATGTAAGAGAACTGTAGCATTGTTAATGGTGCCTGTAATGATAGCTAAGTCATTTGCATAGTCAATATCTATCGACGTTTTTGCAGGATATCGACTTGTGTCTTGGTGATAAAGTGAAACGTAGATGATGTTTGTCGAGAGAAGTTCTCGATACGTAACCAAGGGTGATAATAAAGAGAAACGGTGCTAGGGTGTTACCCTGGAGGACCCCTTTTTTTGATATTGAAGAAGCTAGTGTCTCTGTCTGGAGATCTACATAAAGATTTTTATACTTTTGTATAGCATCATTATAGCAGTTACTCTCACGGGGGAGGGGGAAATGAATGCCATATGCCAGAAGGTTCTACTTTCCCATCAATGTACAGAATCGAAGGCTTTAAAGAAATCTACAAGAAGTAAGACCGCCTGTAGATTCTTTGCCCTGACGCCCGCAATAATCCATCAAACTGTTAGGATTTTTCCAACGGTTGATCGATTTTTTTCGAAAGCCATGTTGTTTTTATTTTTATTTATTTATTTTTTTCGAAGCACATTCTCTACTTCCGGTTGTATTCTGTTGAGAAGCATTGAGTTGTAAATTTTTGCTGCAATGAAGGTAAGCGTGATCCCTATTTAATTTTTTGCTGAGCCTAAATTTTCATTCTTTTGGAAAGGAAGAATGCAGCTTTCTGTCCATTTTCTTACGACTTCTCCATTATATATGGCGTTACAGAGCTGGAGTAGAATATCGTCGAAATCTTGGGCCTTGCAGACATCCGCTGCTTTCATATTTCTGTTGTTCTGCCTCTATAAAGTTTCCAGGTTTAATGTCAAGAGGATGTTCAATGATTTTCTCAACCTCAGTATCTAAAATGTCAGGTACATCTCCCAAGAAATTTTTAAAATACTCTTGCAATTTATTCAGACTTTTAGCCTAAATATTGGTCTTTAAGTTGGATTAATTTGTTAGTTTTCTGCCACTGATCTTGTCAAAAGTTTTCCAAGCAAGAACAGATTGTTTGTTGGCAACAGCAGAGTTGAAAAGCTGAATTTTATCCTGGATATACTCAGCTTGTTGAGTTGAGTAAACTCTTCACTAAATTCTTGGATGGATTTAGGAGATGGATTTGAAAATTCTTACTTACCATTTTATAAAGTTCGAATCGATTGGCAGTAAGACGATAGTTTGCTAAACATTGCAATAAACAATATAATAGTTCTTATTATGTTGTTGTCAATTCTCTATCAAAGAAAATGTATAAATATACAATAAATATGTTTAGGAGTAATTAAAATTATCATCGGTTTTTAAAATAATAAACATTGCCAAAAAGTTTATGTTAGTTAAAATAATAGCGGTGTTAAGGGAAAAAAGACCTTTTGACACTTTTTGCGGGGACAAACGTCCAAGTTTGTTGAATCTTTTCTTATTTTTCTATGATTGCCTTACATGAAATGGTCGAATTGATCCAGATGAAAGTTACTCCCGATTATTCTTCCATGTAAAAATGAAAATACATTTTTGCGTAATTTCTGTGAGTTTCAATGCATAATCTATATTTGAAAGACACGCATAGATTAAATTTAATGGTTGTATAAACGTCGTCGCAGTCAGAAGGACTTTACCTGCTTCAAAGGCTTTTTTGGTGCCCGAAAGTCAAAAGGCTATAGTGACTTAGAAATATGAGATATACTGATTTTAGCTAATGCCGACAAAGACTACGATGGCTGAGCGGAAATAAGGAAAGGTTTTTTCAAATCCGAAATTACGGAAATTCTTAGTTCATTAATATTCATTTAGATTACATTATTTACATTGTTCGGACTGTTGTCCTTAGCTTTATTGCCATATTCACGACGTTTCGGCCATTGAATGCTTCGGCCTTCTTCAGGTGATTGAAATTTCTAACTGAAGCCTTTATTTCGTCTATATGATAATGAATGTGGGACAGTCTCCTCAAAGATGAAGAGAAAACCTGAAGCAACAAATGCGGTTCAACAGAAGGCTGCAGAAGACAACCTAGACTCATTAGCAATTACACCACCAGCGCATCCAAGATTATAACACCTGGTATTCCCAAGCGGTACCCCAACTAGATATTGACCAGGCTCTACGTTTCTTAACTTTGTTGATCTTATGAGTATCAGTGTTTCAACATATGGACGTAAGCCCGAGCTGTAGGGAATAATACTTTAATCAAACATCTATAACTGAAGGATTACTGTCTAACTACTAGTGAGTGTGTGCACCTCTGTGTGTACACACACACACAAACATATATATATATATATAATATTCCTGTGAAAGAATGAATAGATGCAATTTTTATATTGCTAAGTACACGACAATATGTCTATGACCATCAATCAATCTGCTTATCGATTGATAGATCGAACGTTTAATATAGATATAAAAGCATTATAAATATGTACGTGTATACTGACTTGATTCTCAAAAATACATAAACAGCTGACTACGACATTCTCTTTTGTAGCAATTCTCAAGCACTTCAGATATATATATATATATATATATATATATATATATATATATATATGTGATCACTTGAAAGCGTATGCAACTATGTGTATATGCAAGAGACAAAGACAGCTTGTAATCCTGGAAATGAATATGAAACCTTGTTCAATTCTGTTGGGACTTAGATCGGCTTTTTGAGCGGGAAACAAAAGGAAGAAAGGAAAATGAATTTTGAGAAAAGCCAACAGAAAATGAATAAATAGCAAAATAAGGAGATGGGAAAAACGCATGTAAACACAGATAATAGAAGAAAACAAACTCATGGAAGTGAAGTAAAAGCTGGTAGAAAAAGACAATCAAAATCGCATTGGAGGTACGGTGGGGTCGGCGCCGAAACCGGAAGACAAAAGGCTAAACTGAAAGAAAAATAAAAATGGAGGAACATCAAGAGAAGGTCGCTTGGGACCTCGAAAAGGCGATTTGTTTCTGCTTGATGGTTGTCTTCTTCGACAACTCTGACTCACTCCCTTCACTTTTCTTTATTCAAAATCATTTTCTTTTTTTCTTTTCTTTTTAGTTTTATATTGAAGTCGAAAAAATAAAATTCTTAAATCATTCTTTTTATTTTGGCTTTTTTTTTTTTTTTTTTTTTTTTTACGACAATTTCTCTAGAACCGTTTGGCGCCTTTTTTTCCTTTCCCAATTCTTTCATTTGAAGTTTTTACCATTCCCTTTTAGAGAATGTATGCTGTTTTCTAGATTCTTTCTTAACCAGAGCTTTAATGATGTATTTATTGATTTAAACTTTCTTTCTGTTATTGTTTTTCTCTCTTTCACGTTTTTCTTTCTTTCTTTTTTTCTCTCTCGACCTCCCTCTCTCCTTCCGTCCGCCTTTTTCTTCTTTCGTCCTGATCTTCCCGTATTGCAATTATCCTCTCTTTTTTTTTTTTTTTTTTCCTCGTTTTTCTTTTCTCGTTCATAGCATTGTTCCTTCAGTCCTGATATATTTGCTTTCTTCCTATTTTTTTACTTTATTTCTTCTGTTCATTCTTTACGCAGTTATTTCGTTCGTTTGGTTCTTGAAAATAGTTTTATGGTTTTAGTAGTTTTATTCTTATATCTCTTCGGTTATTTTCGTTTTTTTTCCTTCAAAAAATATTTGACACGTTCAATCACAAATAAAATATCACATTGCTAGCTGTAAAATTTTAACAGTTTTATTCAAATTCTGTTTACATCATTGTTATTTTTTACATTAGGAATAAAACGAAGACAAACACGTCCGTATGAAAAGCAAAGTTATCAAGAGGGAAGGTATACATTATATCATCAGAAAAATTGTTTTACAATATGGAAACTACAGTCCCGCGTGTATACATTGGCAGGAAATAAAATTGCTTCATACTGAATATGCTTTTCAATTTACCTCAGATTACTCGTAGAAAACAGTCGGATTACAATAAATTCTTACATATGCAGATCAATACGTATCTAAGATATAAAATAAGGGGTCTATTAAATGTAGTCGAACCCCATATTAATACCCTGTATAGAGTACTAAGAAATAGAAAAATTTCGCTAGAAACAAGGAAAAGAATACTAAACTGCTATGTGATATATTTCCACCTGTATGTCAGCGAGTGCTGGAGTAATTATATCATGTCAATGTATTAAACGCTAAGAAAGTGATCCCGCCAATCATTTTTAAAAGAGGACAGTATGTGTGACACTGAAATCCGAAGACGCATCGGGATAGCGAAAGATGTCTTCCAAAAGCTAACCATAGTATTAAGAAACAGAAAAAATTCCTTAAAAACAAGAGTAATGAACTGTTGCGTAATATCAGTCGCCCTGTATGGAAGGGAATGCTGGAAATCTTAATGAAGAAGAGGAGAACTGAAACTACAAAAGGATGGTGAGGATGTGAGTTACGACAAAGTTTTGGAGAAAGCGAAAACAAAAAAGAAATTAATGCTTAATATCAGGAAGAGACAGTTGAGTTTTCTGGAGTATATAATGAATAAGGCAGTACAAATAAAGTTTATTCCTAAACCATCCGAATATCCTCTCGAATGGACAAGAATCCAGTTTCCAGTTCGCCTTGCGTTTGCGCGAATTATAAACAAATCACAAGGCTAAACGATTCAAGAAATCGGAATTTGTTTCGAGAAAGAAATTTTTTCGCATAGCAGCTTGCATGCTCAAGAGTAAGAAATCCTAAGAATTTATTATTTGCTGTTAAAAAGGGAAAAATATATTTTCTATGGAGTCCTATGAAATTAAGTTAAAGAAATTATTAAACTGTATTAAGTATTTTCCATACAAATCAGCTTATTCGAATTTCATCGATTGAAAATTAATAAAACTTTTTTTAAAATTCTCGGCAAAAATGTTAGCGATAACTTCAGCAATAATAAATATTTGAGGATTTCAATATGCACTCGCGTGTCGCAAAAAAATATTTCTAGTAATATAAACGTGGCGGTATAGGTAGCTGGTCTGGGAAGAGCTTCCCTATCTGTCACCCGCAGTTATCCAATGTAGTTCTAAAGTCATTATCATAATGGCCTAATTGTCTATTATCCCATAAACGATTATCTCCTTCTTGTTTGGATGATATTTCACCTGGTCTATTCTTAACGGATATCCAAATATTGTGACCCCTTAACAGACGAAGCTGATTTAATAAATATACCATTCTTCGCTTAACGATATGCCTTACTTAACCATTTCCCAAGCGTACGACTAGTTATGAAACTTTACAGTATAAACAAAAATTAAATTAAAATTTCGAATCGGTCTAATGTACGAAAATTTGATTGCAATTATGTTGATTCATTTTTTACATTTTGAAGAAAGTGAAACATATAAAAGTTTTTTTTTTCAGGCTGTGAAAGTTTGGTGTTGGACGTAGGGCTTCCTCAGATTCATAGAGGCATGACCCTACCACTATTACCCTACTGAGCTGACCCCATACCTCTTGGTAGGGACAGGCGAAACAAGCCTTGGGAATCATGCCTCTTTTCGATTCATAATCACCCAAGTGGAATCGGCGAATCTGATTAGGATTCGAACTCTGGGCTATGATTTTCTCATCTCTATTATACCATAAGCAAGTTTACATTGTCCATTGTTCCCAAACGTTCACCCATCTAGGCATTGACCAGACTCGACATTGCTTCGGTGACGAAAACCAGTGTTTTCAACGTGATACATGTACAGAATTTACATTATGCTAACTGAAGTAATGTCCAGAATAACGAAGTGATTTTGTGTGTGTGTGTGTTACATTTCCGCTCGGTTTCAAACATCAATATACAAGGGACCAGCATCCTAGTGGCATATTCAAACACTTACATTTGCACCTCGTCGCACTTTCTATCAGAGGCCAAGATATCTCTCGTATATACATATATATAATCACATTAAGATAAACCTATAAAATTTATTAACATCTCATATATAGTACGTTACATAACCAACGTTAAATGTTGCAATCACACTAAATTTGTTCAATACCAAACGAGAAAGTCATAAAATGACAATCTAATCTGAAATTGCTCGATTATAGTGATTTTTCAAAGCGTAGCTTAGTTGTGGCACAAGGCCGAAAGTATAGGGCACTTTACTTAACCGGTTCTTCTGTATCGGATGTCGTTCATGGCCCACCACAATTTCCTGCCCATTGTATCTCTTACCAAGGTTTATCAGCCCTCTTCTGTGTTTGCCAAGCATATACATGAGCTCGTTAAGTAGGTTTTTCACTGCTTTCCTCTGTCCCTCTTGCCTTTAATGTCCTGTGAGTATCCAATTTCCAGGTCCTCTTTCCTCATTATGTGCCCTAGAAATTTCAAGTATCTCTTCCGGATAAATATATGTATCCTTTTGGTTTCAATTTTCTCTAAAACTTTGTCGTTGCTCACATATTCAGTCCATTCTCAGCATCCTTCTGTAGAACCACATTTCTCTTTCTTCAAGTCTCCTTCATCCGTAAGGAGAGTTTTCCAGCATTCACTGCCATATAGGAGGGCTGATATTAGGTAACAGTTCGTTACACTTGTTTTTAACGATTTTTTTCTGTTGCTTTATACTTGGTTTATCTTTTGTAAAGCATCTTTCCGTGTTCAGATTTCAGTGTCGCCCTTTTCGTCCTCTGTTAAAACACTCCCAAGATTAGAAAAACGTGATGAGACCAATTTCTTTAAACATTCAATACACTGACATGATATAATTACTCGTCCTGTGAATTTTCTATTCTTGATTTGGACACGTGAAATTCTATACGCTCCCTTGTTACCTGAAAATATCGAGAATAAAATACCTTTCGAGGAATAAAAGGTTAATCCTACAGCGAAGAGATTTTCTCTTCAAGGCTTGCCTACAAACTTGACTCTTTATAGACAACAAAGATTCTTTGACTGCAACCGAAAGGTTGGGATGGGAATCGATTTGATCTCTTAGCATTTCGATTATTTTTAATCGGGTTTTTCGGATTGGCCTTCGAATCTTAAGGAACGTTTGGCTTATCTGACGATTTCAAATCGGATGCTCGACAAGACACCTCAGCGCAACGCATCTTTGAAACGAAAATGTGCGCAAGTCTTCTTGATTTTTAAGGTTTCAAGGGATCACCACTTTTCCCATCCGAAGGGGACTGAAGTATTCTAAATAGCAATCAATGTAGAATTTGTGCATACAGGAAATACGAATGAACGAGTGTATTTGGTCACGTAAGACAATGACACAGAAGTTGGCTGTTCCCTGGTGCTCTAAAAATGATAAGCTGTGTCAAACTCGATATTTGATTTTATGAAGGTTTAAATATATTTCATTTTAAACGATACTATTTTATTTTTTAACTGATTTATTTTATCTTTAATTACTGCTATTTTTAATTGATATTTTATCTTTTTTAATTGATGCTATTTTATTTTTTTATTTTTGATTGATAAATAAAAATAGCATAAAAATACCATCAATTAAAAATAAAATTATTTTTTAATTGATGGTATTTTATTTTTTTAATTTGTTATTTTATTTTTAATTGATGCTACTTTATTTTTTAATGGTGCTATTTTAGAATGATTTTCACCCGGTACAAGGCTCGAGTGTCCTTTTAGGTAGAGCGTTACAAAGTAAGAGGCACTGTTTATGCGGTTATGTGGGGAATGTTATATAACGATTAACTCTAGACTTGAACAGGCTAAGATTGTTGTGATCCGAGAAGCATCCTCTTGGGATTTGTACAAAGCAATGCTTCGTGAGAAGCTGCTCGAATGGAACTTACCAGTGGAATAGGACTTAGTAAACTTAGCTCATAACAGCACAAAGGGGAACGGAGACAAGAAAACTGTGTTCTATGTACCCTGTCCCTTCAAGGTGCAGACGAACAAGTTCCTTAATCTTCAGTTTTAACATTTTACTATCCTTCTTCGTTTCTGGACTGCAATCCATTCACCTTTCTTGCATCTCTTGCCTTCAATGTGAGCGTTAATTTCTCAAAGTTGTTATATTTTATCCCATAGATGTCAGCTGCCATTTTCTAACAATTTTCTTGCAGTTCCTGTTTTCCTTATATCATCCTTGGATTTCTCGAATATATTCCCCATGTTAAGCTTCCCTAATAGTTGAAGTAGACGTAATCTATGAAATATACGTATTAATCCTTTTTGCTCATTATTGCTCACTCTGATTTCATGCTGATCATAACGATGTCTTGTACCAGAGTTTGGAATAAATTCATACTGCTCTTGTATTATTTCCAGTCTAATTTTGCTACGAGCTCTATTCTTTAGAAACCTAAAGTTCAGTTTTATGATAGAAAGCGTCCTGGGTAAGACGATAAACTACGTTCAAACTCAGTGTCTCTGATCAGGAGATTTTGAGAAGCGTGGAACCGCCTCTTGCTTACTGGTGTTCCCGGCTCCACCCTGACCCAATGTGGTGGCATCTGTTGGGATCCCAGCTCTGGGCGAGTAGTTAGCCCTCAGACTGGGATCGAGTCATTCTGAAATTGTAAAAATAGGTTTTAATACTAGCAATGAATTTTTTGAGGAAAAATTATTACCAGCAATAGATATTAGAAGAAAATAATTATTACCAGCAATACATTTTTTGGGAGGAAACGAAATTATTACCAACAATACATTTTTTTTTTAAATTATTACCGCTAATACATTTTTTTGGAAAACAAATTATTACCAACAATATATTTTTTTGGAAAAAAAAATTATCAGTAATACATATATTTGGAAAAAAAATATTGCCAGTAATACATTTTTGGGGTAAAAGAAATTATTGCCAGCAATACATTTTTGGAAAAACATTACCAGCAATAAAAATATTGTCGGCATTAAATAACCCATTGAGGTGTTGATATGCCGTAAACCAACCAAACCAATCTGATTGAGATTGCATTAAACTGGTCCTAGCTTTTTGTTAGCGAACCTAAAATTATTTTCAAATTTATAAATATTTTGTTTAATTCATATCTTTCTTGTTTGTAATAGGAATGATTTCTTTTTTAAACCAATATTTTATTCGACCATCAAAATAAACTGGAAGGATTCACAAGAAAGTAGAAACTTCTGAAGAAACTTAAAGTAACTGAAAGTTTCTCTTTATTCGAACTTCCAGTAATGGACATACAAGGTTTGTCTAATATTGTGGCTGAAGAATGAACTGTCTAAAAAAATAAAATAAAATATGAAATAACAAGCAACTACTACCAATTTGATGGATCGGCTAAAAAGAAAAAAAAAACTGACCTGAATAAAGTCGACTCTAATATAGGCAGTCATTTTTCTAGAATTTGAAGAGGAGGAGGTACTTAGGTTGACATTAAAGGCCATCAAAACCTGTTAAACCGTTGCTTACTTTCCATATCTGCTCTTGCAATGTATCATGTCATTATCAAAGACCGATAATGGAGGGAAGTATTTAAAGATTAGTTCGCATCAGCTTTTCCGTCATGGAGTTGCCAATGTCGGCATTTTTTCACTTCCTATTTGACAGCACATTCAATATAGCATGCTCGTTCATATTATCGGTGTGGAGGGGGGGATGAAGTATAAAGGAAAGTCCTACATTCGAAATTACTTGATGTTGCCTGAAATTAAATAACTTTATTTTTCTAGTTAATTTTATTTGAGCTGATGCACATTTAAGCAGTTTAATTTTTCTGGTAATGAGTGACACGCCAAAATTAAAGAGACAGTAATTTGAGTTGTGTGATCAGCATCTCGCATCAGTTTTTACTGCAGATAATTTGTAGATAATTTTATACTTTCAAGGCAAATGTTTATATATATAGTTTGAAAAAGAATAAGTGTAGTTTTGGTACACTATTTACATTATTCGGACTGTTGTACTCATCTTTGTCGCCATATTTATTACAATGTTTGTAATGTATGCGGCCAGTGCTTCAGGTGGTTGGAATGTCGAACTGAACCCTTTATTTCGCTCATTGGGGTAGACTGTTCTAGTTCCCCGTGCCATGTTTTTAATGGATGTCAGTTATCTCCTGTTAATTCCCCTCTCCAAGTTCTCCACTGCCTTAACCAGGTATTGAACTCACACTGTTTGGGTCCTGTCACTAGATCTAACTAACCCCTGTATAGAGTGTCATGTGTGCTTGAGTTCATCTGTGTATGAATTTCAGGGTATTATAAACCTAATGTCTTCAACAACCATTTTTACCAGAGCTTATATTGCAATTTTTGCTGTTATTATCGCTTTTCTCTGGAACTCCTTATTACTGGTTCCCATATTGTATTCATTTCTATGCTTGGTCAGCTCAGGAGATTTTTGTGGCTTAGCATATGTACTGATTCTTTACGTTTACGAATTTTCCATTGGACAAATACTGTAATTTTGGTATTTAAAGAATAATGTATTTTTGGAAATTTCACTAGAAAAACTGTATTCTTGGCCAGAAATAAATACTAATAAACTGTTAAAGCGGATGGCGAACTTTCTTGTAGAGTCACCTGTCATCTTACACGGTGAGTAGACTAGGATCCATAGCAATGTATGTGGCCAGTGCAATGATAACACGGCGTCATAGGGCTGAAGGCTTCCTAGTTTACACCCTCTCCCCATGGTATCAACGACCAAGTGTCCGTGACCAATTTGAGTCTTCAAGTTGGAGGGCTTCGGTTGTGGTTTGATCTAGAGAGGGATGGATTTCGCTAGGTCTGCTTGCCCAAGACACGCTACGCATGACTGGATACTTCTCCAGCATATGACGAGAACTGGTCAAGTGCTTAGTGACCCACTGATCACACCTTGTCATAGGATGACGCAGTGATGGGACACTATGTATATTAAACCTGGCCTTGGGTAGTATTTGCTTTCAGGCAGGTGTAAATAAGTTCGATTGTTTTGGGTTTTTTTTTTTAAGATTCTAAAAGATTAGTTATGTGCCATGCGTGATACACGCTTAGACGATCATTTATCTTTCGATACATGACTGACGAGGCAGATTTTTCCCCCAGTCCGTTGCCATTTCTTTCTGTGGTAGACCATTTGCTACAGAAACCGGTCTGTTCTGCTACT
>CAHIKZ030003752.1:1540000-1562500 GCA_903632075.3 Acanthosepion pharaonis | reverse complement strand
GAATGCAAAATCTCAAAAAGAGGGCCTCTCACTTCAAAACATATGACAATCGAGAAGAAATGGTTTGACGATTGCGTTTAGCATGAAACAGTCTGTCGCCTCTGAGTGTTGACTTCAATGTTCACTTTTATATTTACATACGCTCTATCTTTGATAATGGGCACTTTATCTCATAAATATAGCCTGTCTTAAACTACATTTCTTCATATATATATAAACATAAAGCCAAAAAAAAAAAAAAAAAATTAAATACTTTGCTTAACCTGAAAAAGAGAAAAGAAAATTATTTGGATTAGTGTTCAAAAGTTTTGAACACCTGTTGATTTAATTTGTAAAACTTAAATGGATTTTAAACTTTCATATAGTCTGGGAATTGCTTGCTTACGTCAACTAACAATATAACTGTTTGTAAGTTATTTTTTTGTGGGGGGAGGGGTTCTCTCTGAATTACCGATAATAATAACCATTATTAACATATCAGGTAAACACATGTCCTCGCCATCTTTGATACGAGAAAAATGGAAAATCTTTAAGGTTTATATGCAAAAGTGTAAATCTTTAATCTACACCAGGTGTTCAATCAAAAACTGTTTTTCACGAATCCGGGACAGAGTAATTGATACACGGAATTTACAATGAAAAGAGAAAAAAATATCAATT
Organism: Acanthosepion pharaonis; assembly: GCA_903632075.3. NCBI lineage: Eukaryota > Metazoa > Mollusca > Cephalopoda > Sepiida > Sepiidae > Acanthosepion > Acanthosepion pharaonis. The sequence goes on along the minus strand of CAHIKZ030003752.1, from coordinate 1,561,840 downwards.
TCAGTTCAATTAAAATTACCTTTGATTCAACAATGAATATTTTAATTTATCTGAATAAAAGTTTAAAAATTATTTCTTTTTAATTTTCTTCTTGTAATAATCTTTTATAATTTCGACCTGCTTTGAAATTGTTACGTACAGTTATTTATTCAGTTGAGCTAAATCATTGCAGAGAGGTATATATATATATATATATATATATATAATATATATATATATATATATATATATAACTAATGGCCTTTTATTTACCCACTGAGAATCGAGCTCACTATTCAGTCGTTATTGATCTAACGAGACAAACTTGCTTACCGTTAGAACACGTTGAATGCCCTTTACGATCACATAGATAACCAACATCTACTATGGCAGTTTAATGTACAGATATTTTGTAAAAAAAACACAAGAAAATAAAATAATCATCACCCCTCACACACACACACACACACACACACACACACACACACACACACACGAGATGTGGGCTCCAGTTTATTTTTGTCAAATCCTTCAATGTTGTTGTTGTTGTGTGTGTATGGTGGGGGTGCTTCTTAGTCGATAGTCGAGACCAGGTATTCTGAAATGATGTCCTTGGAAAAAACATGAATTAATCTATTCTGCCCCACCTCCTTCGCAATCTATAAGTCAAGTAACAGGGTAGACTGCTCTATAAGTCAAGTAACAGGGTAGACTGCTCTATAAGTCAAGTAACAGGGTAGACTGCTCTCTAGCCTTTCTTGACAACTAGTATAAAAAAAGGACTAGTATAAATTTTAAACCAGGGTTAGAATCTATTCCTACTCATCTGAGTCAGTGTAGTAAATTCTACTTCATAGATATATTTCTCCTCAGAATCCATTTTGCATATTTACAGATCTACCATTCCTCCGTGCATTGAATATAGCTGTCATATTTGGGTTTGTACTCCTGCTATATATCTCGAGATTATTGACGAAATCCTCAAAAGGATCTATAAGGTTACTGGTCCTGACCTGGCATCTCGACTTCAGTCACTTTCCCACCGCCTTAACATGGATTCACTCTGTCTTTTCTATAACTATTTTCATAGCAGGTGTTCTAATAAGCTCCTCCCCCACCCCGACTTCGTACCTCGACCGCATGAATTTAAAAGCAGTTCTAGATTGGAAACTTGACCTCAACCTTTTACTGTTGAAATAGCAAAGATTTAATCGTATGTTCGGTTCTGATCTGTCTATATTTCTAAGATGAGGTATTATAACTATTTACACTGTTCGGACTGTTGTACCCCCCCGCATCGTTATTGTCATATTCACGTTATTCAATGAATGCTGAATTTTCCTTATAAGGAACCAACTAATATTAGCATTAACACGGTAACGACACCTGAGTTTTGTTGATAATACTCTTACGTTCACAACATGTTTTGTATTATATATATATATATATATATATAGAGAGAGAGTATATTTAGGCAGCATATTTCCATTCAAGCAGGTTTGGTTAAATAATTTAGACATTTCATGTCGATTAGTTTTCGTTGTGATCTTTTCAGGTTCGCGGATTATTTGTTCGGTAGACTTAAAAAATTGAATAAGAAAAATACCAAAATTTTCTTTTGAATCGTTTTTATTTTTTCCCAAGTACTTTCAATCTCATCTGAGACCATCTTCAGGGAGTTAAGCTGTCTGTGAGTATGTCTTTCTATGAATTTAAAACATTTCAATTGTTAATTCGCGAACTTGAAAGAATGACAACGAAAACTAATCGACATGATGTGTTTAAATTATTCAACCAAACCTATTTGAATATATATATATATATATATATATATATATATATATATATTGTGTGTGGGTGGGGGGGTTGTGCGTGCGTGGACATTTACCGTAACCCAATTATCTGTAGGTTTAATCTTGAGGAAATTAAAAAAAAATCATTACTGGTTTGGAAATTTTATTTTCTGTCATTGTTTTAAGGTATGCTATATCTATGGATTAAAGCAAGATTCTCAATATCAGTGATACATTGTATCCCCTAAATATACAATTGGACATTGAAGACAATACTCGGCGGCGACGACACTCTTTTTAAACGCCATATGACCTGATGATTGCGTTTAAGCATATAGATGTGCCTCTCTCTCTCTCTCTATATATATATATATATATATATATATATATATATATATATATATATCTGTCTTTAATACTTTTCTAGCTAAGACTGACAAGTTGTTTTTTTAAATATTCTACTTGCTTGCAAACGGGTGATTTCTTTTCTGAAATTCAATGAGTGCAGTAATTATCCAATGTGCTTCATAAAGAAATGTCATACCTGCAAAATTTCGACAGACTTTGAATTCCCTCTTCAAAAATGCGACATAACTTTCTGAACACACTATGTGTATGTAAGTTAGAGAATAGATGCTTATATTTATAACATGTAGATAAAAAAAAATGCTGGAAGCGGAGACAGAACAAAACAAGGCTTAAAAAAGTAAATGACAAACAAAATTTAACCAGAAAAAAAAAATACAAAAATTTGACCTTTGAGGCCGAGTGACACAGTGTGTGGTCCGTTTAATGAAAGATGACAAATGGAATGGGAGTTGCAGTGAAAATCTAAAAACGTAATCAGAGAGAGAAAGAAAGAGTGAGAGAGAGACGGAAAGAGCAACAGAATGAAAGACACAGACAGCGAAAAAGAAACAACGGAAGTCCGGCAAGCCTCAACCTGCTCGCTTTCAGAAATGAAAACTTGTCACGTGACCCGGTCACCTAATACGCTTTCAATTTGAAGGGAAAGACAGCCAAGCAATAAGTTAAAGTAAACAAAATAGATAAATAAAATAACGAGAAAAATGCCAAGAGTTCTTTGGCTCAGCACGAACCTCCCCAAGATCTATTGATGCTGTTAAACGAAGAATTTGACATGTTGAAAAGAATGATGACCTGGATCATGAGTCGAAGACGTTCCTCTTGTTACAGATTTTAGGAGTGATGGGACGACGCTCGTGGGAGTTATAGTTTGTTCAATTAATTCGACAGTTCGAAAACTAGCCCGATAAACGAACAATGAAAATCATACACTTCCTGTCACTCCCCAGTGTAGATTTGATTTTATAAAACTCTACGTTTCGTAGAGTTTTATGACTAAAATTTGAAACGAGGCTGCTTGCTTGGTACGTCAAAATGGTGCCTATTTCATGGTCAGTGTCCAAACCTAAATCAAGCAGATTTTGAAGGTTATTTACTTTAAAATGCATGTATGACGTGCAAGAAGACGTTCCTCAGACGATGACTGGGTAGAATTGTCGTCTCATTAAACCTGAGGCAGGATGTTCCAGCAATATGTCATGTTACATAAATTATTTGGTAGTTAAGAAATTCATTTGCTTGCCGCGCCATTCCATATGTAGTTTTTTTTTTTTTGGGGGGGGGCTCGAGAGCTTTTAATATGTTCAGTTCTTGTTTGTTTTTCTCCCCTTCTGATTTATCTGACCTTTCTAGGGATTAAACAACACCCAAATACTATAGAATTTAGATGTATCTAATAACAAACACTAAGAAATGGCTCAGGGACTTCGATCAAAATTGTGAATTTTCAGGCGAAAAAAGATAATTCATCTGAAGACTCTTTCAACATTAAACTCGGTGTCACCATTTTTATTGAAGTCCCTCTTGGCTTTTCTTGGACAGAAGAATAATGTATATAATAATTTTCTGTTATCACAATGTGGGATATTTAAACATGATAATGTGGGATATTTACACATTACCATGTTTAAACATTATCATGTGGGATATATATACACATTATCATGTTTAAACATGATAATGTGGGATGTTTAAACATGACAATGTTTAAACGTGATAATGTGGGATGTTTAAACATGACAATGTTTAAACATGATCATGTGGGATATTTAAAAAAAAAGAATATAGATGAATTTGGCTAGGTAGCAAAAATTATTTCAATAAATTTTGAAACTACCAGCGCCTCTTGTTCATGCGCTTGTGTCGTCACAACAATGTCAACAAATCCCGATGAAGTCGTAAGAAATGAAACGCATCACAAATAACCTTATTTTTTCATTTTGTCTTACAATTTTCTCAACACTGTTCTTGATATATAAAAGTATATATATATAAAAGTATACACCCTGTCGAAAGTTTTAAGCAAATCGTATAAACTTCAATAATTCAAATTTGGGTTGAAAAAATTGTCAAATTTTAAACAATCAATTTAGATGTCAAAATAAAGCCTGAGTTAAAATTTTAGGTAGTATCAATGTTTTACTGAAATTGTTTGTTTTTTCCAAAAACAACTGCGGTCTGAAGTTATTAGGTAAAACCAAATAATCCCATTTTAATTCATTAACCATGTAATAGAATCATCAAAAAATGATCAACATCTATAATAGAACAAATAACAAACACATGATAAGTCTATTAATCCTTTACATGGTAATATAGTGACCCTTCTTAATAACAGTCAGTAATCTATTATCCATTGATTTTGTTATTTACTTCAGCAGGTTAAATTTCCGATATGGTAGTTTTAATTGCTTCCCAGAGGTTTGCTTTGCTGTTATGTTCGTCACCTTCAAATAATTTCCTCTTCCCAATTGGCCGAATTCAGATAAGGACTTGATGGGGGGCCATTCTATTATCTTATCTCCTGTAAATCTTTTCTGTTCAAAGAATTCACGGGTAAGCGTAGATACATGTGAAGGAGCACTGGATGCATAAATACACACTTCACTTTGAAACTACGAGACTGGGACTTGTACCATGCAAAGAAAGTCTTGTCCCTAAAATCGCAATAATTACCACTGTTCAGTTTAACGCCTTCATCGATTTTCATTGGTTCAATAATGGTTTGGTCGACAATTCCAGTCCATATCACAATAATACCACCTCCTTGTTGCCTTTTAGCCACAGGCACGTAGGAATTGGATAAAATCCATCTCTCTTTCATTAAATATCACTCAAGATTCGTCTGTGAAAATTACTTTAAAATGTCGATTTTCATGTATTTCTTGGCCCAATTTTGACGCTTTAAAATATTTGCTAGATTTTATTTTACAGATCCCAATTCACAAAATATTCTACGCCATTCGTCTTTCTTGGCTTCTTCAATACCAGCATTTTCAAAGATCTGAGTGCTGATCAAACATAAAAAAACGCTATAACATAAAAAACAAAACAGTACCAAAAATACAAAAAAGCGTCGCAACATCCTACCCACGTTTCCACATATCTTATGGACAAAAAGAAAAAATTGTTTCTATTAGATATCAGCGGTATTAATCTAATGTTAGTTTAATCTGCATACTAACTCCATTCAGTTCATTTTTGTAAATTTCAAATATCTCAAAAACTAAAGATTGAAAATAGCAGAAAATTTACGTAAATATTGGGAATAGGGTGGAAATGGATGAGTTTAAATTTGACAAATATTGTTTCAGAACTTTTTGAGTTATTGAAGTTTATTTGATTTGCATAATAACTTCAGACAGGGTGTATATCGTTATCTCAAATACACAGGCACACACATGTGGTTTTGGGACTTTCGATATCATACCCCCTCTCAGCGGTGGCCCAGCCGATACTGATTGGGTATCGACTTCTGTACCTTCCGTTAGCTTAAACTTTTCTATCTTCCTTATATATATATATATATATAATTATTTATTCGAAAATTCAACACCATCACTTGATAAGACAGCAGATGTGTTGAAACAAAATGGCTATTTTTATAGTGATTTTATAACATATTTGTTAGAATTTTCGAATAAATAATTATATTTTCTCTACTCTGTATTGAGCACTCTTAAGAATAGTATTTATTGGTTATTGGAATCTATTCTGTATACACCAATCCTATACTTTGGTATATATATATATATATATATATATATATATATATATATATATATGCCATGCGTGATACACGCTTGACGATCATATATACATGACTGACGAGACAGATTTTTTTCCGCAGTAGGTTGCAATTTCTTTCTGCGGTAGAACATTTGCTATCCAAGGCTATAGAACCCGGTTTTTCCGGCTATTTAACCATAGCTGGGAGGGGGAGAAGGAGGAGATTCATACCTTTCCGAAGGGTATTAGCAAGTAAGTCAATGTAATGGATTCGGCTGGAATTCGAACTCGGCTCTCCGATTCCTTACACATGTATATTGAGTATAGTGATCTTTTACGCAAGTAATTGGGGTCGTACTATACACAAATATTTGCAATATTTACTTTGTTTGGACTATTGTCCTTATCGTTATTTTATTCACGACGTTTCGGCCGCTGTACGCCCCCGCCTTCTTCAGGTGATATATGTTGGAATTTCGAACCTAACCGAACTTAACCTTTTATTTCCTCCACCGATGTAGATTGTTCTAGTTCCTTTTCTGGATCTCTCATTTTAAGTTATTTCTCTTTAGTAAGTCAACTCCCCAAGTTTTTGTTCACGTTACTGTAAACAGGTTTTGAACTCTCAACTCTTTGGGGTTAAGTCACATCATGTGTATCATCTGAAGAAAGCCGGAGTGAATAATGACCGAAACGTCGTGAATATGACAATAAAGATGAGGACAACAGTCCGAATAGTCTAAATAGTTACAATACATCATCTCAAAAATATAAACAGATGTGTTAATCTTTGTTAGGTAAGATTGATTTTAAATCTCAACCGTTGCTGGGTTATTTAATGTTCCATTTTTTTCTAATGAGTCACCCAGTGCGAACCACACACTTAGTAGTAACTATCAATAAGACTAGGTTCATTAACAATTACCAGACACTGAGGTGCCTCAATAGTTATTTACTAATTTGCGCCAAAAAATTCACAATACTATAATCGTCTTAGAGTTGAACTCCAAAATTTAATGTCGAAGAAAAGGGGAAGTAATCACAATACAGATGCAAGAAACGGAAACACTAAACACAAAAGGAAGGGTAGCCAGAGTTGCTTCCCTTTGTATCTCTTTAGAACTAACATCACACTGGAAAAAATTGATCTTTTCTTTGTAAAATATGGAGTGGAACTAACATGGTAATAAATCTCTATAGACATGGTGGGATAAATGAGTGGAAATAGCCTACCCGATGAAGGATCTCAAATCTCTGCATTGAGCGTTATTTTTAACCCTAAACTTAGATTGCTTAGATGTCAGGGTTTTCAGTTACATAGTCATTGAAATATGCTGGGCGTCACCGAGAGGAACGTCTGGGTACAGATATGTCCACATTGTTACTTTTTTTTTTTTTACGTTTGTTTTGGTGATAAAGGAAAGTACATAGCTTTATAGAAAGTGAGAAAATGATATCCGGAAATTCTTAGGCGTTATATTTCCTCCCGTCTCTCTCAAATTCACTTTGTGGTTAATTATCTATCTATCGCTATCTATACCCCTCTATCTCACTATATCTCTATCTTCCCATATCTCTCCATATATATATATATATATATATATATATATATATATATATATATATGAAGAAATATACTCTTAACGTGTGCTATATTTATGGGATAAAGTGCTCAATATCAGAGATAGAGCGTGTGTAAATATAAAAGTGAACACTGAAGTCAACACTCAGAGGCGACAGTCTGTTTCATGCTAGACGCAATCGTCAGGCCACCGAGAGGAACGTCTGGGTACAGATGTGTCTATATTGTTAACTTTTTTTGTTTGACTTTGTTTTGGTGATAAAGGAAAGCTTTATAGAAAGTGATAAATGATGTCCGGAAATTCTGGCCTGACGATTGCGTCTAGCATGAAACAGACTGTCGCCTCTGAGTGTTGACTTCAGTGTTCACTTATATATGTGTGTGTGTGTGTGTGTGTGTGTGACCTTAGAAACAGCAGAAAAATATAGTTATGTCCGGAAAATTCAGAGTTTCCCTTTTTTCTTTTTTTTTTTTTTTTTTTTAAAGTCGAGCACTATTTACCCGTCTTTAGTGCAATTTGGCAAACAATCGGAGAGGACCTTACTGCGTACGCATGAACAGAAACTTGGTCGGTAGTGAAAAGCCATTGATTGGGTTAATGTATTGTGCCAAAGTCGCATTGAAAGCGAATAGGCAGTAAGTTTAAGTTTGAAACTTGCATACATTCAACCACGGAAGCTATTTGAATGGTTAGACAACCTTAACACATGATTCAACGAGCGAAGCCAAATAAATTGAATCTGATGAAAGCAATTCAAGTTCTGGGCAGCTTTCAACAGGAGTAACACCCGAAAATGTTTAACGTAACACGCGGACTGCAATCAAACGAAATCGGCCATTGACAGCGCATCAATTCGAAAATCTGGAGATTTCACTGACTGTTCGTAAAATATGAAACACTTTTGATTATTACATTGCATCGCATTTGAGGATTTAAGCAAACGTCGCATCGTCCAATATTTCGAGCCCCCCCTCCTGTTCAGATATGGTTCGATAAAATTTCTCGATTGGCGCTGGAAGGACGCAAATGAAGCGAAAGATAACACAATAAAAGGTGCTGATTATTATAAAGAACTTTTAAATTGCTTGGAAAAGTAGAAAGGTTGTTGGAATAATTTCTTTCAAGTGGGGAGTACGTTGACAAGGATTGATTGACTGATTCGTTTTCTACGGCTTATCAACCCTTTGGAGGTTATTTAAAGCCAGAAAATATTCTTAGATTGTAAGAAATTTTTTTGTTATTTTTATTTTAAGATAATAATGGTTTTAGTGAAACAAGTGCTACCAATTAACCTATACCTAAAACACCGGTTCTTGTATGATTACTATGTTAAGAAACGTCGCACTTGGTCAGTAACTATATGGGTGACCGCTTGGGAATATCGAGTGCTGTAAGCTTGCATGAGTGCAATGGATAAGGACACTGAATTGGAAATCGGAACCGAGTTTAAAATCCAGCTGTGTTCGTTATATTTACTAACACACAAATACCCGTGTGAAAGGCATGTTCTCCCCACTCTCCAGTATGGGTTAATGAGTAGAAATTGCATCAGAAATCATTATCGACAAAAAATTCTTACAATCTAAAAATATTTTCTTGGTTTAATCTGCAAAAAATCGATCAACCGAAGAATAAATAGATCACTAACCAATCACCTATACATTATATACTGATGCAATTTTTTATGTATTTACTTGTAAGTGAAGATTTTACAGTGAAACTATCAGGTCAAAATAGAGGTAATAACTTTGGAAGACTATGGATTTATTGTGTGTGTGTGTGTGTGTGTGTGTGTGTGTGTGTGAGCGCTTAAAGGTCGCAGATAAAATTTATTTTGATAATATTGACTTGTGAGCCAAATTGCCCGTACACATATACTAACTAACTATATATATATATATATATATATATATATATATTGGAAGTGAAGAAAACAGTCTGTTTTATCCTCCATGGTGTTTCGGTTAGGATTTTACTATTTTACATCCTGTGTTTAATATGCCGTTTGCGGGCCGCTTACAACAAAAATAAAGCCGCTTGTGATATTATGTAACTTAGCATTATATATTCATTATTTATTGAATACATTTATTACATTAGTCCCTCAGCTGGAATGTTTTGTTTGTTTGTTTTTTTAATCTATTTTTCTGTCCGTTTTTGCCATTATGGCTTCGAGTATGTTTTTTGTTTTTGGAGTTTGTTTTTTAAAGAATTTATGCTGATAATGTGTTATCTACGAGCAGTGGTCTAATAGTCAGAGGAATAAAATGGTTTTGTGCGCTCAGTTGATTAATATTACTTATTTATGATTTCCATTGTCTGATAAATGGCAACTTGGTGCAAGTGAAAACATCGTTGTTTGACCAATGTTTGGTTAATAGCAATGAAGATATTCTCTCGAAAAGGTCAAGAGAATTAATATATTGCATTGGAATTATTTAATAGTAGCTTAGCAAGGTCGGTATTATTTCACATTATAATAGGTTTTTAATCTATTTCTGTAATACTTTGTATATTTCTATCATTAAGTGATGCGTATCTGTAACCTTTATTCTTCATAACGTTTTTTTTTTATTATGCGAGAAGAGACAATTACGTTGACTTTATTAGTCATGTGTTTATGGTCTCGCACATTTATGAATCTGCCATTCGCCCGGCCATTGAATATTGCTGCCATATTTGGTCTGGTGCTCCTACTATATATCTCTCGAGATTCTTGATAAAATTCAAAGGAGGATCTGTAATGTTATTAATCCAGACCTGGCATCTCGACTTGAGTCACTTTCACACCAACGTGACGTGGCTCCCTTCTGTCTTTTTCAGAAATATTTTCATGGCAGTTGTTCTGATGATTTGTTCTATGTTAATTTAAAAACAAAATTATAATCCGTATACTTTGGGAAATGGACACTGTTCTACACATGACGTCACTTTTATTCGATTTGAATCAAAATTATAACCTCAGGACTTAAAATATTGTTGATCAAAACTTTTCTCTGTGAAAGCGGATAGGATTAATGTTATTGATAATGAAGAAAAACATGTAATTTGTACACTATTTCGTCATAAATACAGTAAGGACTACACATATATATATATATATATTAGAAAAAAAGTTGAAAATAAGATACACAGACCGTACCACACGAAAACTCTTTTTGAGAGACTTTTTTATGTCTAATTCCGTTTATCACCATCTGATGGGTTTATTTTTAAAGCCTTACTCAAAAATACCGACCAACTTTCCTGATACGCAGGATGTCCCACATTTTGTCTCACGTCTGCCAAACTGAGGTGAAATATGTTTGTAAAAGCTTTTGCCACTGTCTCATTATCGCAAATTTTGTTCGAATACTATTCTACCCCTTGCTAACACCCAACTACAGATACACACACACACAAACACACACACACATCTATATATATATATATATATATATATACATACAAACATAATTCCGGAAAATCCCCGTTGAAAACAACTCTACTTAAACATGAAAACAATAAACAAAAACTAAAAATTCTTGAAGCTATATACATAAAACAGTTGAAAACTAAACAAAATAAACTATGAAATCTCCACAAATATTCTTAAATGCCTATAATTGATAACAAAATCCAATGGTTTATACCAACGGCTTCCCATACTTAATACTTCCCGTTTTCACTCTCGCTTGGTCATGTGTGACGTCAGGAGCTGTGATGTGATTTTCGCTTCTGCGTCTCGTATACACGAGTTTGTCGTTGCTTTGATTTTTTTTCAAATGCAACGAAAACAGACTATCATTATTGTTTTGCCCGTGTCTTGTTTGATATATTAAAATGTAATTGTCATCTTTGATAATGGCTTATGTAAGCCGAAAGCTTAGATAGGATTAAAACATGTATCAATATGGTGATTTCCTTTCGTCTTTCAATGATAATGTTATAAAGCTTATCAGACAATATAAAAGGAACTTACTTAAAATAAATAAACAAAAACTTTATATTATTTAATGAAATATGCATCAATGATATATATATATATATATATATATATATATATATATATATATATATAATGAACTCTCCCCGTCGTTTTCGACGTATGAGTGTTTTTTCAGTTCAGTTTTTATGTTTTGCATGAAGCAACAAACCTGCATGGAATTTGCAAACACGGGACATAGTGATGGGTTGAACGTCACGTGGGCTGATGTATAAGCCCGGGATTTAGTGTTGGTTCTTATTCTCTCAGATGATGGAGACGATTCTTTTCAAAGTTAGTTCTACCTCGGTAGCAGGGGTTTCTCCACATTGCTCGGTTTTCAACGGCAACTTCGAACTCCTCTATAGGGATGTTTGCAGCATTTAAATTGTATTTAAGTTTATCCTTGAAGCATAACCAAGGACGGCCTACATTATGCTTACCATGAAAAAGATGAGGACTTTTCAGCATCAATCATTCTGGTGACATGACCAGCCCATCTGAACTGTGATTCGATACCACCGACGCCACATTTAATCAGATAGATCAGGGTTAAAGATTTTGTCCTGCCGTGTATAACCGTATATTGAACGAAGACATCGTTTATGGAAGCATCAAGTTGATTGTTGTGTGTCCACGATTCTGACCCATAAAGAAGTGTAGTGAGAAGGAATGACTGCTCTATAGACACTAATTTTCGTTTTCATGAAATCCCACGAACATTCCATACGCGATGCTTAAGCTTCCCAAAGGCATTGGTTGCCTTTGATATTCGTTTAACTATCTCGTCATCCAAAGAGACACTTGAATTGGCCTTACTTCCTAAGTACGAGAATGATTTCACATACTTCAGGTTGTTGTTGCCAACAGTAATGGAAACGAGTGGAAAGGTATGGACAGGTGGTTTTTTGTTTTACACCCTTGACCTACTTAGGTGTAGGCCTTAGTTGATGGACAACTTCTGTTTTCTTTATGCTTATAGTTAATCCGAATGCGTTGCAAGATGTGGAAAAACGATTGACGAGTGCTTGAGCTTCATCGATTGACGTGTCTACGATGGCAGCGTCATCAGCAAACAAAAGTACACTAATAAAGCTTGCTCGAGTCAGCGATTTTGCTTTAAAACGTTGATGGTTAAGAGGCCGCTACTTCTGCAGAATTCAAATTTTCACACCATGGCAAGATCACTAAAAGCATGGTGTAGCATGACCGAAAAGGAGAGCGCGAAAAGTACAGGAGCCATGACACAACCTTGATTTGTGCCATTTGTTATATTATATATATATATATATATATATATATATATATATATATATATATATATATATATATTGGGTGTAACAACAAAATTATCCAATTGTTAGATTTTCAAGTTTTGTATCTTAGAAAATGATTAAAAATACCTTACTGGAATTCTTCGAGGTTGTTATAACACTATAGGACTATATTTTGGACAATAAGAATGCATTTAGCTCTAAGTTGAAATCATGATCCCTTTTGCTGTTGTGATCTCCCGATCCTGTTTTCGTCTCTACTGTTTCCTCATTTTTTAAACTTACTCACCATTCTCTTGAATGTTGGTACCATTAGTGAAGACCTGAATGATCTTTTTCCTTTCTCCATTGCTCAGTGGGGAAGGCATAGTGGGGCTGACACAAAACAATTTAACCTGTTCTCTTTCTAGCTGAATAACTCAAAGGGTTTCTCAGTGATTCTTACGACAAATTCTGTCAAAATGGCTAAACGTCTTATCTGAAAACCTGGAAAAAAAGAAATTCAATTAGTTTCGTGTTTATATTTTTTCTGAGATGGATATTTATTGCATACTGTTACACGATTTGAACAATTTTGTTTTTACACCCCGTATATATATATATATATATATATATATATATAGTAGAGAGAGAGAGAGAGATTGAGACCTTAATTCTTTCAGGTAATGCCGCATACTCTGAGGCGGGTAAACTTTCTTAAGGTAATTTTCCAACACTTGAGCTTTTTTTTAAATTTTTTGTAATTTAACAATTTCTGACATTTAAATACTTGATTCGACAAGATTTTTGTTAATATGACCCCACCATTATTAACAATCCCCATTACTATGATAACCCTTTGAGAATGTCTGTGCATAACTATTTTAGTAGAGAATAAGAACTAAATTCAAACATATATTACCGTGTTGCCCTTTTTTTCCTTATTGATTCGTTTTTTTACGGCTTATCAACCCTTTGCAGGTAATTTAAAACCAGAAAATATTTTCGAATTGAAAGAGTTTTGGGGAAGATAATGATTTTGTAATAAAAGCCTTCCTGATTAACCCATAGCTAGGGTGAATAAGACATGGATTCATACCTTTTCCAAGGATATTTGAGACTCTAATAATTCCGAGTCATTATCCATGACCCACAAATTCAATTTTAAAGCACCTGATTTTCCAAATGGTCACCCATCTAGGTACTGACCGAACTCGACGTTGCCTAACTTCGGTGATCGTACGGGATTGATGTCCTTTCATTTTCGGTGAGATTTCATGAGAGTCAATAGCAACAAGGCAGCCAATTTCATGATAGTGATTATTGTGTTTTGCTTCCCGACTTGTGAAATATGCTTCTGACATTTTGTAGCCTGAATTTCGACATAACATTTTTCACTTCTGCTTACGACAGCGGGGGGGGGTCGGTGATCTGAGTTTTCCTTTAGCAAAAGGGAAATCAAGAATCTCTGTATTAGCTTAAGATTTTTTTTTCTCTTTGGCAATTTATTCATAACGTATTTTTTCCTGTGCGGTTTCAGTTCGATCAGCTAATTTAGTTATTATGGGAAGATTTCTCAATAAACATCAACCATCTTCATAAATATTATCGCAGTGTAGCAACTGCTGGCGTATTTCGCAATAGGATCAGTTGAAACACTGAATACTTCTCAAGCGTCGATATTTATAATGGTGGTTCTCTCATAATCTTGGACATTCCTCCGGATATTGTTTACCAGACATAATTCTCCAAGACGTCAAACCAATTTTCTGTCACTCAAACAAGAGTAAAACAAATAAATCGTATTTCTTTTCAAAGGAATTCTTTAGAAAAGTATTTAAAACAAAAAAATAAACTGTGATCAGAAATGAATCTTAGAGAATAGTGTTATATTTATCTGCGCATGTCACTTGACATTGTGCGTCCAATGTCATCAGTCTATTCGCGTAGTTTACCCCGGGGATCCCCAGTTGATATCTGCGTATAGTTAATAATCGTGAAGTTATTTTATTTTTCAGGTATGTAGAAACAATATAGTGATCCCTAGTGGAAAAAAAAGAAACATTTGACTAAGATTTTGTTTTTGCAAAAGTCTAACTTTTAGTAAAGCAATACAATTTTTATTACTGAAATACGTTCAAATAATTCGCTAAATAGTTTGACATTGTGGCTTAATGTTTTAAACTTTTTGTCGATGTCGTCAAATCTTATTGAAAATCTTAGAGGTCCAAGTTTTCAAAGATTTATTTTAGGCTCAATTGAACAATAGATAGAAAAGAGAATGAAGGTTGTTTCAATCATTACACCCGAAGCAAAACACGAAAGAGGCGACTGGGAGGGAAAGAAAATGCGTAGAAAAAAAAAGTGGGGTGACTTACCTGAGGTTAGAGCTGCGGTATTGAGTTGCGGAATGGGGACTGGTCCCGGGACTTTTGTTTAGGCGTGGGTGCCACGTCTACCTCCTCTTCTATAATCTCTTAGCGGAAAAAGTGAGAACGGTCGAGGCAGTTAAATGTCCCCACCCCTACTCATTTTTCCGTCTCGAGCGCGGACATCAGTTGTTAATTGTTGTATGTGGCGAGGAAGGAGTATGAACCTATCTAATATTTTAATAATGACTAACACATAGATATAAATAAATACCACCTGAGCTCTCCCAGTGTAAGCATTTTAAGTCGAAAAACTTCAGTACTAAACTGTTGCGAGTTGTTTTGGGAATATGACTTTGTCGCCTGTAGACTTTGTTTAAGGTCGCCTGTCATGTTGTTAAACGCTGTCACTGGAAACAGAAAGAAAGGGCAGAATAACCGAACACTTTTTAATTTATTTTAAAGACATGCTGATAATTTGTTAGCTATGGTCACCTATTTCTTAGGTTTAGACCAGGCAAGGGCAACCTTTTTTGAGCAGTGAGCCGCAGGATCTATGGGTCATTACAAGGTAGGCCACCCTACTAAACAGATACGAGATAATTTTTCGTCATAGATACCTCAACTATTTTCACTAGAGAAAACAGTTTGCGTAAACATATAGCTTAGAAAATGTAGGAAAGTTTTACTCTTTAGAAAATATTTTTTTTAATAATAAAAAAGTTGAAGTCTTGGTATAATATTATCACTGCTGATAACGCCATTAACACATGTGGCTTCGTTTGAAATATTTTTAATTTATTCTTCTTTAGAGAAAAACATTCTTATGAACGTTTCCTGTTTTAAAAGCAAAAGATGTTTACACTTATGATCTTTCGTAGTGAAAATTGCCGATGATATAAAACGTTACATTCCACAATGTATTTTTTTTTTACAAAATTCAAGAAATATTGTACTTAACGTAGTTCCCTATGTATAATACGCATATTTTTTTCTAAACACCTATCCCTGTACGATTCAGCAACGTGGAACCTGGTTAGTACCTAGATGTGTGCCGGTTTGGGAATATGTGGTAAGCTTGGATGTGTGGGTTTGTGAGGGAGAGTCGAGTTCAAATTCCCGCTGGGTTCGTTATATTCACAAATACTCTTGGGGAATGTATGAATCCAACCCTTATCCCTCCAGCTATGGGTTAATTAATACGACTTGTATCACTAAATCATTGCTATCATAAAAAAATTCTTACAAATTGGAAATATTTTCTAGATTTTAATAATCTACAAAGGGTTAAATGTTAGTGAAGGAAAGGTGCAAAAAATACATTCCACATGTATAATACGCATTTTTTCTAAAAAAAAAAATAAGCAAAAGTAGGGGGTGCGTATTATACACAGCTACAAAAACATCTTTAAAAAATTGCCGTTTCATAGGACAATTTCAGTTGCGAAGTGACAACTCACCACAAATATACAACAATTTGACACTAGTATTCAGGGATTGCGACCCCCATAAGGATGTCAAATACAATCATATGTACCTAACAATACTTACGAATGTAAAATAAAATAAGAATTATCATAAAAGTAAATTTGAATAATATTCTATGTTTCAAACCGTTTTTTTTTATAAATGTAGGAAAAACTGACCGTAATTAAATTGGAAAGGTACAATTCATAGCGTTTGATTACCAAACAAGGGGTACGTATTATGCGTGACTAGAAGCATTTTCCCACACATTCAGCGCAATTTTAGGTGTGCGTATTATGGATGAAGGCGTATTACACAAGGGGAATTACGGTAATCCTTGTTTATGTATGAGAGAGAGTGTGAGTGAACAAGTGAGAGCGGAACAAAATAAAATTTTCAGAAACGCTATTTTTCTTATGAAATTAAGTGTGCCATTCAGAAAAACGAAACTAGCCGTAGTTTCAGACCAAAGAACTCATTAATTCTTTCATGTAGAATAAGTCAAATGACAAGAATATCAGAAGTTATGTATGGAGCGTTTTTATTTGCCTCAGAAACCTAAAGACTATCTAGGATTTCATCAAAGAACGAAATGTTTAGGCTTTGAAGAAGTTACTTGCGTATCAAACGATTTGCATCGATTCATTTTCGGTATTCATCACTTGCATATACGATTCGATCGATCGGATACCTCAAGGCAACAAGCTTCTAATTCACTTTTCCAGAAACATTAGAATCAGATTCATATCTTGAAAAATACACGAACTATCAAAACTAAACGAACCAGAATTCGTGTATATTATTCACTATAAAGCGTGGTTTTCGTTTTTGGCAAAGGACAGACGATAAATTTTGGGGAGGCACGGAGGTGTAATGGATAACGGCTCGGATTAGGGAATCGGAGAGACGAGTTCGAATTCCAGTGGAATCCATTACATTCACTTACGTACTAATACCCTTGGAACAGTGTGAATCCGCTATGGATAAATAGCAGGATAGACCGGGTTGAATGGCAACTGGTCTACCGCAGAAAGAAATGTCAGACTACTACAGGAAAAAATCTACCTCGTTGGTCATGTATCGCCGAAGCATGTATCACGCACGGCACATAAATGACTAATGACTTTGCGATATTTGTCTCCTAAGCGTGCAATTTCTTTTTTCTTTAGTAATGTTTATCCCATACAAGGCTCAAGGGTTCATCAAGACAGAGGGTTACCGAAGGCGTTTGTTGCGTGATCACAGTTTAAGAAGATATGTGTAAAATGATAACAGTTAATTCTAGATCAGAAAAGGCTAAGATTTTAGTAGTCGGGAATGTATCCTCCTGGGTTTCTGTTTCAAAAATCAATAGGTTTTCCTAAAGTAGTTATCGGAGTGTAGCTTACTCATTACTGATTAAATACGACAGTGATGAGGGTAGCTCGTCTTAACGAGTCTTACTTGGCAGAGCTCGGGCTAAGGGAACACACGAACGTAGCTCGTCTGAACATGGGAATAGAAACAGAGTAGAGAAAAGCTTGAAACGTTTCGTTTGTTTGAAAGCCGTTGTAACGTAGAAAAAAACTCATCACCCACAAGGATGCGTAAAGGCTTCCGAATTCTATCAAAACTGGAAAGTGAAGACTGGCCAGCTGAAGCCTAGATAAGGTAACACTACTCCATTTTTTAGTCTGATCTGGCTCTTGCAGAGGTAAGGCGGAGCAGCAGGAGTCAGATACTTACTGAAGCATTGAACATTCATCGTAATTCAATATTGTCTTCTTCGAAATTTTATTAATATTGCGTTATTTAATACAACCGCAGTTGATGAATATATGCATCGTCAGTAGGCAGTGCATTTGTTTTAAGACGTCTCGAAAATTAGATTTTTAGCGTTTGTATTATAAACTACCGCTCAGTGACACATAATCCAAATTAGGCATATCGTAGCGTACAATATGAATCGATTGCGGGGTGTATTTTTTATTATACTTGGGTTTGGGAGTGTTGTCTAGCTTGGTCTGTACTGCGGAGTATCGGATCGAAACCAAAATGGCGGTGCTTCTGGGAAACTGCTGTCAACCTCTTGGTAATTGTTTATTTCGAGGAAATGATAATTACCTATTTTTCACAAAACGAGCCAGCACAGCCAGGCAATGATAAAATTGTTGCCGAATATGGATAATTGTGTAGGAATAGAATTCAGTACTTTAGAGTAATGATCAACCTTCTTAGTCTCGTAAACCATTACCCATCACCGAGGCACCTTCCGATCTAATTCCAGCAAATATAGGCGGGAATATCTTGAAATCCTTAGACATACTTCATTCAATGATAAAACAATAAAAAGGAAAAATCTTTCTTTTTTTTAAAAAATTGGTGACAGAAAAAATGGTCGTTCATACAACAGGAGTAGACAGGTTTGCCTATCGCCCGGCTCAGCTTCCTCCCCGGTTTTTTTTAACAAGAATAGAGTTTTACCCCTTGTTTCCCGTTTCTCTCAAAGTCTTTTCCTTCCTTTTCGCCTCCAATAGCCTCTTTGTGTCTTAGAGGCATTATCGCCTTGCTTGGGGCGAATTGTAACACAGTCAATTCTATTCAATATTTAATTACCGCAACCGATGCACCAGAACAATTCTAATCTATGCCAGAATATATTCAGTCAATCTTTCTTTGCCCAGGAAAGCGAGCCCACAGTAATCTATGTTAGCTTGACATTACACACCTGAACAAAAGAGGATAAACACAGCAGATCTCGAGATGCACGTCCTGTCACTTATACAACTGATAAGGGATGGAAATGGATCGGTCAAAACGTTATGACAGAATTAAGAAAACAAAGAAACTATTTGTCTGAAGAAAATTTCTTAAGTACTATTCTCAGCGTTAAAGACAATATTTCCCATTTAAAATATATTTTAAACTAGTGGATCCTCGTGATAGTACCCTAGGTCCTAGTTTCTTCAGTATGTGACAGGTTGTATTGTTTTATGTGTTATCGGGTTTAAGTTTGCACAACCTCTGCCAAAATTTGATCATAATTCGACGATTCCGTTTTCTTTCTGTGAGTTTATCTTTTAAAAATTGTCTTCAATTGAAACCGTTCAGCTTCCCCATTCTACAAGGCTTAACCCTGAATCTTGCTATTTCACATTTTGATACTTGAACCTCTTCGTCTATGTTTGTTCGAAGGAAATTTTTTTTTTTAACCTTTTAATCAACATTTTTCATATGAATGAATAGCCAGTTAATTAGCAACAACCACCTGACCCTTTCTTTTTCGCAACCCTACGACTTAATCATCTATTAAACCCCACAAGGACATTTTCCAATGTATGACAAAAATTATAATTAGAAGGCTTGTATTCCAAGGTGTTATTTTTACATTCTAGTTGAAAGACCGGGATCGCTGAAGTAAAAAAGAAAACATGAAGAGAATAAAATAAAAGAAGAATGAAGACACAAAAAAAACGAAGCCTCTGAAATTGTTCAATTCTGTGTTGCAGCAGTTCAGTGAACAAGTGTAATAGGCAGTCAGTCTTTATAAGAAGTGGCCAACTATAATCGAATATAGAACACAGTAAAAGAGATGTGAACGCATATCGGAGAACAAACAGCAAATCCGAGAGAAGATTTCCGTTGAGTTTGGCAATTTTTAGTTACGCCTTAGAATCTGGGATATTTAATGGCGTCCTTCCCTTTTGTTCAGTAATAGATAGAAAATCGCAGGGAAAACTGTGGCGCCAATCAAGTGGGTGAGAACTGCGTGACACAAGGAGAGAAAAGCGCCTCATTTGGATTGTATATTCGCAAACTATCTCTTGTGTAATTTCCTCGAGATATGAACATTTGATTGCAGCACTTTCAGATATACGTATCGCTCTCTCTCTCACACACACACACACACACATATATATATATATATATATATATATATATATATATATATATATATATATATATATATATATACACACACGCACAGAGTTCGTGATGGATAAATTGTCGTCTAAATTACGCAAAATTAAAATAACACTGACATACCAAAATTGCACAAAAATATCTTTAAATACTAAAGAGTAAATTTATTCAATAAAATGTCATTGGCTTCAACCCCTGCCTCCGGACAAATTCGGAATCTCCTACAACTCTTGTAGACGGACTCTATGTTTAAGTTGGTGAATGCTCCTATAATGCTTGGCTTCAGCCAATCTTTGGTATTACAAAGAGTTTTGTTTGTCTCCTGCTCAACTGCACCCCACACATAATAATCAAGCGGGTTGCTGTCTGGGGAGTTAGGTGGCCAGATGTAAAGGGTGATGCAGAAATTGTCTAACAGCCATGACTGGGTTCTCCTGCTTGTGTGGTTATGGCGCAGACACCTGTTGCCAGACACAAGGTCTTTCAGCAGCCACCCTCTTGGCCCAGGGCAGCAATATCTTTGATGTTGGATTCCGTGTTGAGTCTGAGACCCTCACCAGAAAATTCGGGAGTTCTTTTCTTATCAGAACGATCAGAGTAAGTTTAGCGAGCTACCGTAACTTCATAATCCCCATTAGACTCATCCAACACACACACACACACACACACACATATATATATATATATATATATATATATATATATATATATATATATATATATATATATAATGTGTGTGCGTAGATAGCGGCTTGGAATGAGGGATGGGAGAGCCGAGTTCGAATTCCAGTCGAGTCCATTACTTTCACTAACGTGCTAATACCCTTGGGAAAGATGTGAATCCTCTTCTTCTCCCTCCAACTATGGGTAAATAACAGGACAGGCTAGGTTCTATAGCCTTGGATGGCAACTGGTCTAGAAGGAGGGCAACTCTGAATTCAAAACCTGCGGAGGGTCGTTTGAGGACCTTGTGGCACGTAGTGCACCAGGTCTCTGTATTCGGCCCTTTAAAAAGTGTGGATGGCCCTGCACAAAACCTTCACCATTATAATCAAATCCCATGTGCTGATGTTTCCTAGGAACATATCTGCTTGATCCTCATACGTCGAATTCGACGTGAGAGTCGAGTATGTAAGTGTGTGTGTGCATGAATGAATGATATGTTTTTAACGTAAAATTAATTTATATAACGGAACTGCATCATGGTCGGCAGTTATAGCTGAGTAATTCAATACTTTGCTTTTGGATAAGATATTATAACCCTATTTTATATATTTTCAAGTGTGAACGTTTCAGCGTTCTTGGTTTCAGATTCTGGAGACAGAGTTCCACTTGAAAACGTGGATTTCATCAGATTGCAAAAAGAAACTTGATAAAGGATCACATTGCAGATGTCCGTCTTATTTTCTGTTATGAAAATCGAAGATTTCTTTA
>CAHIKZ030003752.1:1382500-1535000 GCA_903632075.3 Acanthosepion pharaonis | reverse complement strand
AAAAAACGTTTCCATTGGTTAAAAAATATTCTAATTTTAAAAGATGACGTTGAAAAGATTTTTTTACCAGTATCATTGTTTTTTTTTTTTTTTAAAATTCAGATGATTTCCATTCAAACCTGACGTCAGGTTGTCGTCTGTTTTAAAAAAAAAAAAAAAAAAATTGTTACCAAAAAAATTTTCAACGTCATCTTTTAAAATTAAAGATTTTTTTTACAATAAAATTTAAACTACGATTTGAGAATATTTTTTAATTTTAATTTTTTTTAGAACAGTTTGTAAATATTCTTTTTAAGGAAACAGTTTAAGGTGTTTTAAAACCGGTAAATTTTAAAAGTTACTCCAAAATTCGCTTGAAGATGAAATAGAACTAATGCTTTTAATTTATTTGCAAAAATAAAATTAGGGTTTTTAGCTTATTTTTGAAACATGGTTGAAACTGTGTAGCGAAAATAACCATATTTTTTAAATCAATTAATTTATAATATATATATATATATATATATATATATATATTATAATTTTATCAAACAGACAAAATCATTTTACTCACTACAAAGATGCAACTTCGTTTCAGTGCATTTCAACTGCACTTCGACGAGTGAGAATCGAAAATGGTTATGAAGAATCCTGCTTCTAGGCAAGCCGTATGTGAAACGTCACTTCCTTTTTCTAGTTGCTTGAGAAGAAAAATACACATAACGCAAAAAAGGTGACGGAGTTAAACAATAGTGCTTGTTGATAGCAGTTTGATGAAGAATGGATGGGATGTTAAATGTTGACAGGTCTGTGTTTAGGCCCATCATCTCACAAGGCCCCTAAGGGTGAGAGATAGAGGAAAGGTGGAAATAGGGGATAGTAATATGTTGGAGTAGGTCAAATTTTAGCGATAGTTTTAGTAGTAATTTGGAATGCTATTTTCAGTTTACTATAAATAGTCTGGAGCTGAATTGCATATATTTATGTTGGGGTTATCACTACTAATTCTGTAATCAATGAAAGTGTTTTTATGAATGTCTTCAAAACCATTTTCGATTGTCACCAGTCGAAGTGCAGTTGAAATGCACTGAAACGAAGTTGCATCTTTGTAGTGAGTAAAATGGTTTTGTCCATATGATAAAATTATAATAAATAAATAATTATCGCTCTACTATCGGTATCGGGCCCTCTTTTGGATTAATGCTGTGAACATTGAATTTATATATTACTTTCGTTCTCATATATATATATATATATATATATATATATATATATATATATATATATATATATATATTGTTAAATATAACAGATATTGAATTATCAAATTATATTTGATCATGAGCCGTTCTAAACTTTGTAATGTTGCGTTAATTTCGGGTGAAAATAAACACAAAAATTGTTCAACATTTGGATATTTTTTTTTATTAAGCTGTTCCTTGATCTAAGCTTTCGACTCACATGAGCCATCTTCAGAATGGTTATGCGGACACTTAATATTCAACCATCAAAGTTGATCTTCTGTGATGTTGACATAAAAGATTGCTATGCGATGATAACGGTCGCGGAATTATTTAAATTGATTATGGTTAAGGCTCTTATTTTCTGATATCGTGTATGGTCACCCGAACTTACAAAAATCGGCACGTTTATACACAAAAAATAAATTTGAAATTCTTTTTAAAATATTGGTGTTTTTTATGATTTGTGTTAAGCTTTACCATTTCTTTATAAATATATTTTTCACTTAATAATAATAATAATAATAATAATCTCATCTAAAAGGCTGAGATTAATATAGAATTTAAAGAGTTAAAACTTAATAAATATATCGAATTTAAAAAAATAAAAACAATTCTTGAAAAATTTCATTATTCTTCGAAATTTTTTAAGACATTAGAGTACTTAATATATCTTACTTATAAAAGCAATTAAAAGCTTTTCTAATTAAATAATATCATAGTTTTATTGTATTTATTTTCCGATTCTGAGTAGATTTTTGGTAAATGGTGTTTTTGTTTGACAAAATCAAAGGGATGATTGAAATTCTTCAAGGAGTCCTGCTTTTAACTAATATGAAGAAAGTGAAATTTTAATTTCATAAAATTAAGTGGGGGTAACAGATAAAAAAAAAATACACTTTTACCTAAATTTTCCTAACAAAAAATCAAAAATAATTTCATTTATTTGTGAATCAGTCCTGAAAATTTCATTAAATGCAACAATTATTTGATTTTTGCAAAAATTTCCAAATCAATGTGTTTTTAACGCCAAAAAAGACGCTAAAAATCTCTATACTAATCTTTGGTCTACCCACTGACGCAAATAAAACAAGATTTTTAAACAAAATTTCGAAAGTGTTCGAAAGGGTTAAAAAATTTAATAAAATAATCATAAAGACTTTGGTCTTTCCTCTTAATAACAAACGTTTTGTCGATAATATTGTTATCAATTTGGAGGCCTTTTTCATCATGGTATGCTATTTTGAAGAACATTTTTAGAGGTATCTAGTTGAAAGCAACGTGTATTTGTGACTTAAAAGATGTGTTTCATGGAAAGTGTTATGTGTCTAATCAGTTAACCATATTGTCGTATTTCACGCCAGTGACTTGAGCACGCACCAGAAAACAATCTTATTCGTTTGGTCTGAGAAAGATCAAAGATTTTCCTCATGAATTAATAGTATTTTTTCTCTGATGAATATGCTTTGGTATTCGTCCGTCTCAAGAACACATTACAGGTCTTTGTTCCATTGAGATGTTAAGCTGCCCAAAGAATGAGGGTTCAGCTTTCCCGGGTATTTAACTCATAGATAGATCAAACTGGATTCTTGCCTTTTCCGAGGGCAATAGTGCGAAGTGAACGAAACTAAGTCAGGATTTGAACTCGGCACGCCGATTCCACTACCTGTGCGGATAACCGTTACTCAACCCGCACATCCTTCGTAGAAGCAAAGTGACGCAGAGAAAACTCGAAAAGCGGAGGATAATCTATAATCAATTCTTATCTTGTTCTCCTTTCCTTTCTTCAAATATTTCTCTGAAATCTGAAAAATACATTTTCACGGGCCCACACTCTACGATAACAAAACTTTCGCTGCATCTTTCACAACTTGTTTTTTCGATCTTATCTTTCCTCTACGCTCCATTTTTTTAAATTCCTATTCAACAATTGGCAGAAAAACAGGTTCTTTTTATTTCCATTTACAACACTAACATTATCTCTCCCTAACTTCCTTTTGTCTATCTTCTTTCACTCCCTATTTTTATTGCTTTACCCCTCTGCCCTATTCTCTATCCATTCCTCCTTCCTAAACCATCTGCCGATGGCTATCATAGATAGCCTTTCTTTATCCCTGGTATTTTTTCTCCCGTCCGCCAGCATAGTCTTGTTTTACAAATATTGATTTCCAATTGAAAGGGAACAATGCATTTGTTCACTTCCGGTAATATTTGATTAAATAGTAGAACAATTTATTTTAAGTTTGGCCATTTTTTACTTTACTTCGTTATTCGTTTTTTTGTTGTTGTTTTGTTTTGTATTTTTGTTATGTATGGCGAGTAACAGTGTGCGCATGCTCACGACTAGAAATCTTACATGTTTTAGAGCAACTGGTTACTTTACAGACAGCATGCACTTAGTTTTGATTGACATCATCATTCTTAAAATCTCTTCATGTGTTTACAACTATCCTTCAGTATGGAGATGTATAAAACATATCTCTTTCGATGCCTGTTTGTAGCTAGCTATTTATATATGTTACTCTTTTCATATATCTATTTGTATACTCAGGTCTCTTTCTCTCTCTCTCTTTCTCTCTCAAAAATTACTTCAGACGTTATTTTTAGAGGAAACACATATTTGAGTAGAATGCCCCTCCCACTTTTTTCTTTTTAAAAAAAATAGTGCTTATTTCATCTACCGGTCTGCGTATTCGAGAAAAAATAACGAAGAAAATGTGCCCTCGGGCAGGACTCGGAATTGCGTTCCTCTTCGTAGAGGAAATCGATGCGCTTTAGAAAACTGGGCTACGGAGAACTTCACAGCTAAACAAGGTTCTAATTGCCTTAAAGCAAAATCGCATTGTTCAGATATTTCACGAAAGCCATAATTATAAACAAAGCAATTTCTAAATAATGGACTTTTTATAATTTTTAATCCGGCATATATCTATTACGTTAATTTTATTGGATACGCGCATTTGGTTAATCCATTATATATATATATATATATATATATATATATATATATATATAAAGAAAGAACAGTAAGATATATAATCCGGTGTTCTTATAGATATTTTTATTTTTACAAAATAGTGCTCAATGTAAATTTACTGAGCATTAATATTATAAATTAATTGAAAAAACCATATTTTAAATCAATTAATTTATAATATATATATATATATATATATATAAGAGGTTATAGTAGTTACAACGAGAGAAAAGAGTGTATATTAAAAAGGAGATATCGCAAACGTTTTTGGTTGTAATGTGGATTTAAAAAAAAAAATATATTATGCTTTATTTTCCATAAATTTTACTACACGTGTTTCTGGTCTTGCGGAGAGCGTTACAGAAAATAAGTTTCTAGTTTGCTTTTATAATGAAATCATATACTTATTATTATTTTAATATATACACAGTTAGGTATATGGTTTTTAATCTATAATTCATTACAATTCATGATTATACATGCGTTCAAGTCGACTGAATCTCTGATTAAAACTAGGGCCATCCTTTCATAGAAATTAAGGTTGACAAGTTTGTTTTTTTTTGCTCTGTCGAGTTAATCTAGGCGTTGAGCACTTTACTTTATTGAGTAGGGTAGGTAATTGCCTTTAGGTCTTTTTCTGATGGCTGTCTTTGTTTGAGATTTTTTTTTGTTTAAGGTCTTTTGGCAAGTTGTCCGTTTTTGTTTTTTTGTTGTTTTTTTTTAATAAAATATATCGCACGACAAAGTTTATTATTGTATTTTCTATTTCACATATTAGCCGGCATACATCTATTTCAAGTTAACAGATTAATTTACCAAACTTCAAAAACTTTATTAATTTGTAAATGTACATCTAATACGCAAACAGGAAAAAGTTAATAAAAAACAAAATGAAGCATATCTTGTTAGTCGATTTTGATAACATACTTGAATTAATTCATGCTATATTTCATTTTATTTATATATATATATATATATATATATATATATATATATATATATATATATATATAAATGACAATAGGAAAACTGTAGTTATTGCTGACGCATTTCCTGTTGTCATTTATATTTATAAATATTGTCTTTTCTACAGGTTAACTCTGAGAAATTTTAATATATATATATATATATATATACATACAGTGTAACCCGGATATAAGAGAGTTGTGGGGACCGGAGAAGAAGTCTCTTATATCCGGGTTTCTCTTATATCCGGGTTTGGTCTATTTTATATACATTAACACAGGCTCTAATTTGGGACCAGAGAAAATCTCTCTTATATCCGGGTCTCTTATATCCGGGTTACACTGTATATGTGTGTGTGTGTGTGTGTGTGTTTTGGAAACAATTCGTCAGGAATGGAAGTTTGGTAAAAGAGCGTAAAGAATAACTGCTCTACTTTACCTAAAATATATCCAGATATGCGTTCTCTTCTACGTAAACAATAAAAAAATATACATCGTCTCCTGTATTTAATCAAACTCCTGTGTACGATATGTCTATTGGAATATTCTATTTTCTTCAGCCAGACTATCGAATGAAAATGATTTTTTTTTCTTTTTTGTATACTTATTACGTATTCATTATTTATGTCTCGATCGCTTAATCGACCTCGGTAGCTATACATAAATATCGTGCGTCGATTGGAACTAATATTTTATGACTATATGAGAATATTTTTATATCACCATGATTTTTCTATCAGTCACTTGTTTTCATGTGTTTTTGTTGTGTTTTTTTTTCCATATTTGATTTTGAATTTTCCTCTCTCCTACTATTAAGGACAATAATTAAAAGAAATCTAACAAAATAAAATGTTGATGTTCCCAAAGCTTGTATATTAATCATTTCTTTAAAAACCTCTTCAATTAACAAACCAAGTACTACTTTGAACAAGAAAAAATAAATGTCTTGTCTCTTTGTTACATAAGATGATTGGTCGAGGAAAAAACTATTTCGTTAATGCTTTGCTATATGCATAAATTTTTCTCGGTCGATAACATTTCATAGTATTTATTATTATACTGCAAATCCCGTGTTTGTGATTGTGTTTTCTTGCCTCGTTCGAGCGTCTATTTCGGCGCATCATATTTTCAGTGCAAAGAGGAAAATAAAAGATAATTGGGTGTTTATATGTTTTTGCGCTCCTGATTTAATTTCAATGGGGTTCTTTTTAACACACTTAGGAGAAAATAGTTTACATGATTCCTGTTATCAGATTGTTCAAGGTTTCACCCGTCTAAAATCGTTTTTTCTCAATCACACGCAATATATATATATATATATATATATATATACACAAGTATAGGATTGGTTTATACGAAATAAATTCCAATAACCGACAAATGCTATTCATAAAAGAGTGCTCAATACAGAGTAGAGCAAATATAATTTTTTCGAAAATTGTAACTTAAATATGTTATAAAATCATTAAAAAAATAGCCATTTTGTTTCAACACTTCTGCTGTCTTATCAAGTGATGTTCATTCAACACCATCACTTGATAAGACACCAGAAGTGTTGAAACAAAATGGCTATTTTTGTAGTGATTTTATAACATATTTGTTATAATTTTCGAATAAATAATTATATATATATATAATGTATATATATTTGAAATGTAAACAAAGTAATTGCTAAGGAATTAATGGATTAGTAGGCTGGGTTTAACGGTGGATACTATTGCAAACGCAGGTTCGAAATCTGCCTAAAGGCACACTCGGATGCGTAGAGCGGTAGACGAATATTTAAATGATTAAAAAAAACAAAGAAAAACAGACCTTGAGCATGTGTATCCACTAAGTTTAACTTTTGAAGCAATAAGAAACATTATATATTTGTATGTACAGATCATTTGTTTAATAATAAAGGAGTTTATTTTCAATATAAATTCCCTAAATATTTATGAGTAACGAAATTTATCGTCGAACGAATATCAATTCTGTCTTAGATTTAAGTTTACTTTCGTGCTAACATGATTGGTAAACCGAGGGAATCTATCACTTCATCGCCCCCCAGTCTATGTTAACTGTTAAACGGACTCTCTCATCCTGAGTGGCAGTCTACCAAATGGAAGGCCATGATCTGCAGGCAGAATTGGTAACACATTTCAATCAAGGGAGAGAGCTGAATGATTTCTCAGAGACACTTTATGGAAAACGATTTTTTTTTTTTTTTTTTATTTGTTTTACTAATGACCGATCATCTCTGAACGCTTATCTAGAACAGACACCCGACTGGCCTCGCGTGCTCTTAATTCTTCATCATTGATTACATATATTAAACATTATGAAGTGAAAATTTAAACTAATATCTGTTAGGCTACTGACTTATTGATCAAACCTCATATACATATTTCTTTGTTAAAAAAACGAAATTCCTAGTATTTGATTTTCACCTGAATTGTTGAATTTTGGTTCAAGAGGAGATTATCGAAATGTTAAGGTTGCACGCTGGCCTTCGACATGTGTCTGTGGACATTTTATATCTCGGACTAATGCGCAATATTCCAAAAAACAACCGACAGTCGAGAAAGTCCGAAGAGTATATCGGCCGAGATATTCTGTTGAAATAAAAATAAATGAATGCATAAAACGAAGGAAGTATTTCAAGGAGTCAACATCCAATAACGACGGCTTCTTCATCGGGAAATTTGACGGAATTCTGTCTGGGGGGAAAATTGCTAAATTCTCATTTTCCTCATGTGAGCGTTTTTTTTGTTTTTTTTTAATTTTCTCAAGATTTTCCTCCGTTTCTAGAAAATCAGAATTTAGTAGAGGAAGAAGAAGAACTGATCAAAGCAAAAATGTCTTGTCAAAAATAGGCAGCTTTCATAGATTCTCGGACAATTACAGGTTTGACTGTTTTTTTTTTTTTATGTATACAGAAAAATAAGTTTCAGTTTTGTGGCAGGAAATAATACAATTGCTCTATTCGGCCAGTAACGCTTACTGAACATTGACAAATAGTTTTTTCCTGATTTTCAAAACTTTAACAATGACCTTAAATGAATCGTAATAGCCATGTTCTGTCAGTAACACTAGATGATCTTATTTTGCTTTTCAATTTACTCCTGAACACTTTAACCTGCTACATAACATTTTTAAGATAGAGTAGCGATCAAATCAGTGGGTACCTATAAATGTATATATCTGAAATTCGAATGCGATGATTCGACCTGTGATTATTACAAACGGATATATTTGGAATCGATCTATAGGGAATAGATGAACGAGATTAAAGCGAAGGCGCTTTCAAAAGTAGAAGAAACGCTGAAATATACGTGTAAAACCACAAGAAAAGGACTATGACGGAGAATAAGCTATCACTGCTCAAGATACAGCTACTTGGTCGTTAAAATAAAATAACTAGGTCATTTCCAGACCAACTGTGTGTGTGTGTGTGTGTGTGCGCGCGCGCGCTATCTATCTATCTATCATCAGCATCATTCATTTAGCGCTGTAGTGGTCACCGATCTTTTCCATTATACGATTTTGGTTCAGTCACATTCAAAGCAGAATAGCGCAATGGCTCGCAGTTTCCCTTTGCATCGGTGGATCGAATTCAGAATTTTCCTTCTCCTAGACTGGTTGCCACCAAAGACTATAGGGCCCAGACTATCCAACTATTTCCCCATAGATGACAGGGGAGGATGAATTCATACCTTTATCAAGAGTAGTATCACGTAAATGAATGCGACTCTCTGTTTCCTAAATCCGAGCCGCCATCCTCGTTATATATATGTGTATATATATATATATATATATATATATATATATATATATATATATATATATATATATATATATATATATATATATATATATATATATATATATATAATCACATCGGCATGGTGTAATGGTTAGCAAGCTTGTCTCACTAGATCAGTTACGACTGAAAAGTGAGTTCGATCTTCACTAGGCGCCCCATACTTTTATCCTTGCGCCACATCTAAGCTACGCTTGGAAAATTACTATCACGGTACCTCGAGGTGGTGCAATGATTAGCAAATCTTGCTAGAACAATTACAACTGAGTAGTGAGTTCCGTCCTCACTGGGTGTCCAATAATTTCTGTCTTGTGCCACATCTAAACTACGCTTGGAAAATCACACACACACACACACATATATATATATATATATATATATATATATATGTGTGTGTGTGTGTGTGTGCAACACGCTGATGGAAAGTTTCTCCAAAATTTTTTATCGTTTTTACAGTTGGGAAGGGTGAGAACTGTTACACTATCGATTAAAATCTAACGGACATTAGAAAGAGCAACATAGACTTGTTATTTTCACCTAATGCATTGGCTCAGAGAGATGATAGGTTAATCTTCTGGAGAGAAGAGTTGTAGAAAAGGTAATATATGTTTAATCAATAGAGACATTCGTCTAATGGACAGGAGAAGTCGTATGTGTAACCCGGATATAAGAGAGTTGTCGGGACCGGAGATGAAGTCTCTTATATCCGGGTTTGGTCTATTATATATACATTGACACAGGCTCTAATTTGGGACCAGAGAAAATCTCTCTTATATCCGGGTTTCTCTTATATCCGGGTCTCTTATATCCGGGTTACACTGTATATGATATTGCCCTTCTGTGTTTAGTGTTGTTACTGTCCGCCATATTAAATTTAAAGATGCTCTCGAACTGATGTCGTATTTGCCACGTGATGCTAAAATCTATAGCCAAGTATCAGCGCGTGAACCAAAGTTGATTTTCAACTCTGAACGCTTAGCAGTAAAATCGTTATAATTACGGTTTCACAATTTCCTACCTTGAAAATGGCAAACGATATTTGATATAAATCGAAACATGGGACATAATTTCAGCAACGCTATTTTGCGTGTTTGTTTTTTCTTTTAGTTTGTTTTTTTTAATTTTCCTTTAAATTGTTTACAGACGAAACAACGTCTTTCTGCGCAGATAAAATATCACACAAAAAAATGAATACTTGAAAAGTGAGATCAAAAACGTTGAATATTATTTACATTCAACGTGTCTAGGAATTAGTTATTTTATTTTAAAACGTTTTAATAATCCCTTGTACTAGTTCTTTAATCAAACTTGCATTGATGAAAGACTATTATATAAATACGCACACACACACACACACATACGGAACAGCATCGAAATAATGCAACGGAACTGTTTTGAAAAGAAACTATAAGTTTTTATTTCAGACAATATTTCTGTAAATCAGTCCAGTCGTTTCAACAAATTTCAGAAACTTAGTAAAACAAGGATGTGTCTTCTCACATTTTTTTCAACCTATACAGCGAGATGATCGTGAGAGAATTAGAAGTCCTACCAGGATTCATTACTTGCAGCCATAATTTTAACATATGATATGCAAATGACAGTGTTGATAGCAAATACTGAAAGGAAACTGCAAAGACTCGTGCAGAAGGTAATTTACTTTTTCTTTTCTTTTTTTTACAGTGATGTTCACCCCGTACAAGGCCCGAGGGTCACATGTCACACGTGGTAGAGGGTTACAGAGTAAGAGGAGTACGCAGGTGTGTGTAACCCTAGACTTGAACAGGTTAAGATTGTAGTTAACAGGAAAAAATCATCTTGGTAATGAAGAAAAGCGGGAAGAAACGGCTAAACATCAATTGTAAGAAAACAGAATGCATTGTTGTTAGAAAAAGGAACAGCCCAACATGCAACATTACTTACTGGAGATAGTAAAAGCAAACAAGTACAACTTTTGAAACCTCTGGGAAATGTTTTAATAGAGGACGGAATGTGCAACACTTGAATCCGCAGTCGAATTACGGTAGCAAATGATGCCTTCCAAAAGCTAAGCAAAGTATTAAGAAACAGGAAAATTTCGTTAGAAACAAAGCAAATACAGACCTGTTGCGCAATATTGATCTTCCTATATGACAATGAATGCGGAAAGATCTCCCCTGATCAAGAAGTAACTTGAAGCGACAGAAATGTGGTTCTACAGAAGGATACTGAGAATACCACGGACCGAACACGTGAGCAACAACAAAGTTCTCGAGAAAATAGAAACAAAAAAAGGCACTTTTAAAACTTCATTAGTGCTCACATGTTTGGTCCGTGGTATACTTAGTATCCTTCTGTAGAACCACATTTCTGTCGCTTCAAGCTTCTTGTTTATCTGAGAAATGTCCCCCACCTCTCTCTCTCTCTCTCTCTCTCTCTCTCTCTCTCTGATAAGTATGAGAAGGTAGAAAGAAAAAATGCATTTATACTTATCAGAAAGAGAGTTGACTTTCCTAGAGCACATAATGAGGTAAGAGAGCTTGGAAAATTTGATACTCATAGGGATGTGTGGAAGACAAAACAGCGCATAATCTATCTAGGGAACACGAGTAAATGGATGGCAGAACAATAAGACGCAATTTATTAAGTGCTACAAAACACAGGAAATTGTGGAAAGCTATGATAGCCAACGCCCTGACGGGACACGGCACACAGAAGTAGTAATTAAAACAGATTTTGAATGCAGATAAAGAGTTGAGACACGGAACCACGCTTATATCAAAATATATCACAATTATTTACTAGACAATTGTTTGCTATTTTAATGAGCAATTAACGGAAACTGGAGCAGGTGGAATTTTTCACTGAAATTAATGTAGGTTTTCTATCGAGGGACTATTGAAGTTTTCATGAATTGTTTAATTTGAAGCGTAATTTTTTTTTTTTGTGACTATAAATGCTGAGGAATACGAATTAGTGCCTCTTGCTTTTATGTCGTCCTCTTTGATGAGATTTCAAAGCCTCGAGGTAGGTTCAATCTAAAGGAAACAAATGAAACAAAATAATGCCTATGAAAGAAATTCCGAAATTAATATTTGTGGAAACTTTGTGTGAATTTCCCAGTCGTTTCTTTGTTCTTTTAAGTGTTCCTCCATTATCTGCGTGGACAAGGCCATGACCAATACGAACAAGATTTTACACAACTATTGATTTCCGAATATGTACGCACCTGCCAAAATTGTGTAATCTGGTCTGTTCCTATCAAACACTTCTTTAAAAAAAAAAAATCACTGACTTGTTTTATAACAGGAGAGACGACCTATATCGGAGTTACACCTGAACACAACTAGTTGGAAAATCCTCCATATACTCACAATTAGGTATATAATTATTATCAAGTACTAATTTGACTTATAATCATAATTTAGAATCTTCATGTTAATATTGCTAAAAAGGAGGAAGCTTACAATTATCAGGAAGAGGCAGCTGAAATTTCTGGAACAGGTAATGAGAAAGGAGGGTTGCGAAAATCTGATACTCACAGGGTGAATAAAGGGAAGGAGAGACAAGTGAAAGCAAGGCGTGACATAGCAACTGGGTGAGAGAACAAGGTCTGGGAGAAGTAGTAAACGGACAAAACTTACTGGGAGCTACAAGGGATAGGAAAAAGTGGAGAGCCATGATCGCCTACGCCCTGAAGGGATACGGCACATAGAAGAAGAATCATAATTTAATGTTAAACAAAATGTATATCATTAGATGATACACACACACATATATATATATATATATATAAAGAAATATAATCTTATTATGTGCTATATTTATGGGATAAAGCGCTCAGTATCAGAGATAGAGCGTGTTTAAATATATTTATATATATATATATATATATATATATATATATATATACATACATTGTTTGAAATGTTGTCCTAATCTTTATTGTCATAATCAAGACGTTTCGGCCCTTATACGTCCCGGCCTTTTTCAGGTGATACACGTCAGAATTTCGAAGCGTACTCTTTATTTCATCCACTGGGGTAGATTGTTCTTTTTGGGATATCTCGGTTTCAGTTA
The DNA here is from genome assembly GCA_903632075.3 of Acanthosepion pharaonis. NCBI lineage: Eukaryota > Metazoa > Mollusca > Cephalopoda > Sepiida > Sepiidae > Acanthosepion > Acanthosepion pharaonis. The sequence continues at coordinate 1,521,974 of CAHIKZ030003752.1, read as the reverse complement.
CCTCCCTTTAATAACTCAACTCTCCACGTTTTTATTCACCTCTGCTGTAACCAGGTATCGAACTCACAACTCTTTGAGCCACGTCATTGGATTGCCAACGCCTTTATCCACATGGTCCAGTGGATAGTTACAATATCTCATATCAGAAATATAGACAGATGAAACATCTAAGGCGAAATAGTTTTTGCTAAATTTTACGTCATTGTTCTATGCAGGTACGCGCATCTTTACGTCGAACTTGGTCAGATGGGTGACCGCTTATGAATGTAAGATGCTGTAAGCTTGTATGGGATGCTGGTATAATGATAACTGCTTGGAACTGGAAACCTGTGTCTCAATTCGAGTCGGGTTCGTCATATTCACTTATTCTCAAATACCTTTTGAGTGAGGTATAAATATACATTTCTCCCCCTAGCTATGGATTAATTAGTAGAACGTGTATCAGTAAATCATTATCTCATCCAAATTTTTAGGATCTAAAAAATATTTTGGCTTTAAATAACATGTTAACTGTTGATAAGCCGTAAAACAACAAATGAATCATAACTAGTGCTTTATATATATATATATATATATATAATATACACAACGCACTAGTTATGATTCATTTATATATATATATATATATATATATATATATATATATATATATATATATAATCACTTATTAAAAACGTTAACGAAAATTTTCGATACAGATAACTGCTAATCTCATAAGAACGATAACTCTAAATCTCAGTAATATAAGTAAATAGGTTCACCTCTTATCCGGTTCACACTCGATCCCGATCTTTTAAATAAATGTAGGGGTTCATCACTTGTTTCCTGTTTAGATTTGACCTTCCGGTTTCTTTTTAAATTCTACTTCAACTTTATACTTCTAACGTCTCCACCTAAACTGTAATTTTAGTTATTATCGATTTATTTATTCCTACTCAATAGCAGATGAGTTCACCTGTTCACATTGTTCCTGTTTAGAATTAGATTTCCTGTTCCTTCTAAAATCTTTTGCATTTTCTTTCACTCCCAGTAGCCCCTTTTATCCTAATGGCATTATCACCTTGCTTGGGGTGAATAGAGGAGTAGAGGTTTATCCCTTGTTTCCTGTTTAGGATTTGGTTTCCGGTTCCTTCTAAAGTCCTTTTCGTTCTCTTTCATTTTCAGTAGTCCCTTACATCTTAGTGGTATTAGCTTAGGGGGAATTCATTAAAATAAAAAAATCCATTTTTAATCAGTCATAGATCAACATCTAACTTTTTATTTACTGATAAGTAATACGCTTATATTGATATTCTACTCATCTTGATAGGTGTTAAATTGCAGAATTATATGTATAGCCATAGTGTGTGTGTGCATATGTTTATATGTCGGTTAGCATATAATCTTATTCAGTTGTTATTTACATTTATTGGCGCTAAGAGTTTTACGATGCAAATAATAGCCAAATTCTTAAAAAAAGAAACAAAAAATATTTCTCAGCTTTAAAACAGATTTCAACTCGCTGCAGTCTCTTTTCATTCTATTTGTAAGACGTAAGAAAAAGCAAAGGAGAGATAAAATATAAGTCAATGTATTTTTAGGAAAAAAATTACGCTAGAAATTAAGAAAAAAGACAAAAAAATAGGGGCTTATTAAAAACATCGCCATATTGAATTCCTCTTGATGATTTCTTTGTTGTTTATTTATTCTTAGCTTTTTTTTCCCGCTTTCAAATTTTGAAATTCTCTCTCCCTCTCTCTTTCTTTCTTTCTTTTTTTTTTTCCAACACTTTCGGGCATATGTCCACTCCTTAGCGTTCAACAGACTTGTTCGATGATTGAAAATAAGAATCTAATAAGACAGAATAATAAATAAATAAGCCACGAATTCCATTGAAATTAACACAAACGAACGATGAGTGGTCGGTTTAGTATCGATCGACAGTGTTCTTTTGTTTTGTACCGCCATTTTCACGACAGGAACGAATAAACCAATCAGCGGCGAAAAAGTTAAAAAAAAAAAATAAGTTTCGCGTCACGCCTCCGTTTATTTGCTGATATATATATGTATTTTCGTCGAATAAATGTATAACCAGCTGAGCATTTCGTACGAAATAGTTTTATTACTTTTCTTTAACAGTATATGGAATAAACGCTAAAACCGGCTTCAATTAACGCTGGAGATCTTTTGAAATTTAGGCCCTTGTATATTAGTCGTATGTTCGTATGAATAGGCTTCAAGTGAAATCAGTTATATTTACGTACTACCAGTATTAAAAGCAATTTATAGACCTGCAATGTAATCATGATGATTTCTGCACATCCCTATGCTTTCACTTCGACGTTAAAATGAAGCACGCTAATTATCAATTAGCAGAATGCTAGATCTATCTGTTCACATCTACAAAGACATCTACATAGGTTATATATATATATATATATATATATATATATATATATATAAAAAAAGAAGCAAAAAGAATAAAATCCGTGATACGTAATTGCACAGAACTTCACCTATCCAATGTGCAATTATTTTGAATTTATTGATAGATATATAAATATTCGGTCGTTGTGTTTTATAAATAGACGAATTTCGAGCAATTTTACATATGCCACGAAAACTATATTTTCTCTATACACATATGAAAGGTGCGACGGATCAATTGTCGTCTAAATTACGTAAAAATAAAAATAACACCGACATAACATTTACTATAAATAATGGAGATCAACGTGTTTTAGTGTACTCAGCAGTTTTCAATCTGCTTGTCTGAATCATCTTCAAGAAGCGAGAGCAAGATCTAAAAGGTCAGCCAATCTAACAATTATCTCATCTCACAATCCTCACTCTTGCTCCATATGTGGCCTCATTTGTAAATCACTAGCGGGTCTTAAATGCCACTTAAGATTATCGCACAAACTTTCATAACTAAATCAATAATCTGTCAGATCCTCATACATCGAAACCGACGGGAGAGTCCATTATATATATATATATATATATATATATATATATATATATATATATATATATATATATTACGCAAAAAACATATTGAAATACTAAAGAGTAAACTTATTCAATAAAATCGTCATTGGCTTTAACCACGTTCTTCAGTGGACTTCGAAATCTCCTGCAACTCTTCTGGGTGGTCTCCTTGTTTCAGTTAGTGAATGCTTCCATCATCCATCGGTTTAACATGGATGTTACAAGGAGTTTTCTGCGCACCCCCCACACTTAAAAACCAAGCAGAATGCAGTCTGGGAATTTAGATGACCAGATGTAAAGGGTGATGTGGTCGCAGAAATTGTCTAACAGCCATGACTATTCCATGCCACACAAGAAGGAGAATCAAGAGTCTCTGTTGCCAGAGATAGGGTCTGGCAACAGGACTCTTGCACTGTCTTTAGATTGACACCGAAACATTCTAAAATGATCGTATTGGAGCTTCCGGCGCGAATACCATGAAAAACAGAATGCCGTTTGCAAATTTCTGGCGGTGTGAATTACGTCATGGTGCTCTTTTTCTCACAGTCGATGCCCAACTAACTTTTACTGTACTGTGATGCCGACAAAATAAAACGCATGCGCGAAATTAAAAATATAAAACGGTGACAATTTATCAATCGTTACACTATATATATATATATATATATATATATATATATATATATATATATATATATATATAATTATTGGTGTTTACGGAATGAATTCAATAACCAACAATTACTATTCTTAAAAAGAAAAATACAAAAATGATTCAGATATAATTATTTTTATAAAAAAAAAAAAATAACATAAATGTTATAAAATCACTAAACAAAAATGGCCATTTTGTTTCAATTTTATAACATTTATGTTATAATTTTTTTTTTATAAAAATAATTTATATTCAACATCATCGCAATTGAGCTTAAAACAAAATTTTTTTTTTTTATAGTAATTGTTGGTTACTGAATTATTCCGTAAACACCAATTATATACTTGGAGAGATATATATATATAGAGATATATAATCCCTAAGAGGCCAGGCAAACCTACGTAGGTTTCACCTAAACGGATCTTCAGGATAAATCCGGATTTACCCTGACGATCCGTTTAGGTGAAACCTACGTAGGTTTGCCTGGCTTTCTTGGGATTATCTTAGATTTTGCCCTGCTTAGTGTATTGAGCACTTTACGTAGTTGTCTTTTTACTCGTTTTGGTTATTTTTTTGTTTTGCTTTTTTTTTTCTTTTGGACTTGGAACTTGAACATTGGACGATTGTTTTCCCCTTGGTTTAATGTTCTTGGTTCTTCCTTTTTTTTATTCCCTATTTTTCCTCAGGTACCGACATGTTCTACTGCATGTTGAGCTATCCGAGGTTTTTCCAAGCGAATACCACCATTCATACATACATACACACACACACACACACACACACATATATATATATATATATATATAGTGTGAGTGTGAGAGATGCTACTGGAGATATAGACAAAATGTGTCGCCATATTTTTTTCAATTACACGCTATTAATGATAAATATATAATCTTATTAAAGGGTATAAACATTTTGTTACTATTGAGTTTGTCCAACTTTCTCTCCAAATTACGAATTATCCATCGCAAAAACAGTATTTTCCGATGTACGTAATTTCCAGAACTTTTTTAATGGCTTCGTCTAAGTTTTCGATTCCCGTGAGTCACATGCATACTTACAAACGTGTGTGTGTGCAGTAGGCCGATGAAATAAATTCGAAAAAGACAATATTTATTGTATATTATTATTATTATTACTACTACTACTACTACTCTGTCTCTTTGAATTAATCATATCGGACTAGTACGCCTACATTCTGTAAGAAGCATTCGTGGAATATATATATATATATATATATATATATATATATATATATATATATATATATATAAAGACTGGTTAATGAAATTCGAGATATAAAATGACACAAATGATAATATTGTTAATAAGAATAATGTTTTATATTAGTAGGCCTTTTAACTGAAAGCAGGTTAAGAAGAATTTAAAGTCGGAATTTGCAGACACACCTGTGCCCTTTATCAACGAAACAAGAAATAAACAATGAAGTGATTTTTTTTTGTTCTGGGGATTTGTTGCTCTGGTGTTTTTTTTATATATTTTTTTTTTTTTTACTGTAAGAAATTTGATAGTTTTGGCCTAAATGCTTTCCCCAGTTATGATTGTAAAGGGTTTCTAGAAAGATTTTTGCCACGATTACGGTTTGTTGAAGGATTTCTGCGGAAACTAGATTCTCCGTGTCAGCCTAAATTCATATTTCTTCCTATGTATAAGTTTATTTTGAAAATGTATCTTAACTCGGATTTCGGTGTACTTGTTAGTTGTTTCCCGTTAGTGTCTTCCTTTAAATACCAACATTATCAATCGTATGATCCAGTTGGTTGAAATGTGCAGCTACAGTGAAATCGACTTTTTATGGTTATGAAACCGGAGAGCTAAGTGCGTCCCTGTTTCACGTATATAATTTCCATTTTTGCAAAATAGTAAATATATATTTGAACTGTCACGAGTCAACTTAGGAAGTCTGATTACTGTGTGTGTAGGCTTCTTTATTATTTCTCTCTCTCTCTTTACATTATATATATATATACAGATTTTTTTACACTTATATATATATATATATATATATATATATAAGTGTAAAAAATCTGTGGATAAGGTAAGTAGATGCTATTAATATAAAATATTAAAACTGATCCACAAAAGAGAACTCAATATAATTTTTATTATAGAGCATATAAGCGAATTATAATTAATGAAGTCCAAACAATTTACCTCAGACAGATGATCATTTCGTCCATGTAATTGTTCCCTGTACGTATCAATGCAAATACATTTACTAAAATTTAGTAAATTTATTTGCATTCATAATTCTAGGGACGAAATGATCATCTCTCTGAGGTAAACTGTTTGGAGCTCATTTACATAAACAAACACACACACTAGCTCAAAAACCACCCTATCGCTCAGTAATTAAGCTAGCTAATGCGGAGGGCATCTGATTAGGCCTTCGGCTTGTTCAGGAGTTTGGGAGTCCTTAAATCTGAGCATATTCTCAGAATTGGAAGCTCTCCTCGCTAACGTTTGATCTTGGCTTTCATTTGCATGAGACTTTCTTTTCCTCGCTGTAGCCTTGGCTGTTTTGATTGCAATCTGGTCCTCTTTTGGCGGAAATTTCTTTTTGCGAGGCAAACTGTTGCCGCAGGCGATAAGCAACAATAAACTACAGAACTCAAACTTGATCGCTGCATTTAAGCTTACCTTTTAAAAGTTCAGCGATAATCGTACAATTATTTTTTATTTCCTCAGTGACATTCTCTGAATTTCGCAATTAATAATGCTACAGAGAAAGATGATTTCCAAAATCTAAGCAAAGTATTAAGAAACAGGAAAACTTCATTAGAAACAAGAAAAAGAATACTGAACTGTTATGTAATATCAGTACTCTTATATGGCAGTGAATGCTGGACAATCTCTTCACAGATGAAGAAAAACCTAGAGGCGATAGTAATGTCGTTTAATAAAACGCTGTAGAGAAAACTATGGGATGGACGCGTGTGTAACGACGAAGTTTTATAGAAAATGGAAACAAAAGGACACTTTTATTTAATATCAGTTTAAATTTCTATGGCGCATAATAAGGAAAAAGAGGATAAGAAAAGTTGACACAAAACATTAAAGGCAAACGGGACAGGGTAAAACTGCTCATAACTTAACCTAACAAGCTTGTGGACATTATTGAGAGAACAAGGTTTAAGAGAGATAGCAAAAAGACAAATAATTACTAAAAGCTAAAAAGGAAAATAAATTGTGGAGAGTCATGATCGCCAACGTCCTGAAGGGATATGACAAATAGAAGTAGACTCATTTTAGTCCCAATAATGTAACTAGAACGTTATTAATCAGTTTAGATGTGTTTAGTATAGTTTTATATTTCTTGACTTATCGTTACAACGTTTCGACCGTTTTATCTTCTGTCCTTCTTCACCTATCTCTCGTAGTTTGCAAAATGGAATATTTTTTTACAGTTTTTAGGAGAGGAATTATTATTCTGTATTTATATTGTCGGAATAACATGTTCATCTTAGCTGTTCTAAGAACAAAATCTCGATTGCGTAAACCTTGTCGTAAAAAGGTGGGAGATACAAATATTAATTGGTAAGAGGTATACTCTAACAGGAACAATCTATGTTGTAGATTCAATAAAGAGTTCAGGTTGAAATTTCTAGAATTTTACCAACAACAGTTGAAGTCCGTAGCTGCTGTCATAACACAATCAGGATAATATTCTGAGTAAATCAGGGCTTGTTGTAGTTACTCTTTTTATTTTATTAATTACGATGGAGTAATGGATAGCGGCTAAGATTGAGGAATCGGAGAGCCGAGTTCGAATTCCAGTCGAATCCATTACATTCACTTACATGCTAATTCTCTTAGGAAAGGTATGAATCCTCTTCTCCCCACCAGCTATGGATAAATAACAGGACGGGTTTTATAGCCTTAGATGACAACTGGTCTACCGCAGAAAGAAATGGCAACCTACTGCGGGAAAAATCTGCCTCGTCAGTCATGTATCGAAAGATACATGCTCGCCAAAGCGTGTATCACGCATGGTACGTAACTGGCTGAATTCACACGTCGGAAAATAATCTTGAAAGAGAGAAGTATCCGGTTTTATTCGGCCTTTCTCTGATGTTCACGAGCGTCTTCTCAAGGAAAAATCTACGTTACGCAGGGATGAAAATAAAGGAATTAAAAAAATAATCGAATATAAAAAGCGAAGAGCACGTAAAATGCAATCAGCTCAATTGATACTGAAATATAAACAAGGAAAGAAATAGATTTTATCAAGAATTTCAGTAGAATTCATATGTTCGCTCGTTGCTTCCGCTTCAAACTTTAAAGCACAATGCGAAAAAAAAACAAAACTAACAAGAAAGAACCACATTCCAGAATATGCAAAGCACAATAGATGGATGCACTAGGATAAAGGAAAAAATTGTCCAAGACAATTAGGACTGATGAAGGAATGTTCCATTTTGATTCTTCAATATTGTTGCATAGCAGATTTTTTTTTTTAAATCGAGAAAGTGATATGAAAAAAACAAATTTAAAAAATGAAAAAAAAAAAACATAACAAAAACGTGCTTAAACATGTTCATTGAAATATTCTCGGTTGATTAAATTAAATTTGAACTTAATTAGCTGTCAAAAACCCACATCAGGTCACGTGAGCGCATTTTCTGGTTGTTTTTTGTTTGATCTTTTTTCTTGTCATTTTAGTCAAGGTGTTGATCATTTATTTCACAAATATTCGATTTTACCGAAATACTTCGACATAAACTATAAATAACGTTTCGGAATCGTGTCATCAATGTATTCGACATCCAGATTCTAAAATTTACTTCATATGTTTTTTGCCTTACTCTCATCTTTTCGACTAAGACATCATATTTCAGTCGTGTCACAAGACTGAATATGAAGGACATTTGTAGATTAGTTTATTATAAATGTCAATCCATTCGAATCATTTATTGCCATATTCACGGCATTTCGGCCGGTGTGCGCTCCGACCTTCATTATACTTTGCAATTTTTACCCGAACCCTTTATTTCGTCCACAGCTTTAGATTGTTCTAATTCCACATGACTTTTTTTTTGATATCTCAGTTAATTCCGTTTAGTAACTCAGCACTCCAAGTTACTGTTCCTTCTGCTGTGGTCATGTACTGAACACACAACACTTTGGGTCAAGTCACTTGGTATTACTCAAGAAACTCTTGGGGGACATGAGTGAATTTTGGAACCTATAAACCTAATGTCTCAGTAAACACTTTTACCAAACTTCATATTACAATTTCACATTGTATTAGTGTCTATACTTGACCGGCTTCAGGGATTTTTGTGACCAAGCATCGTGAGTTCAATACCAGGCCACAGTAGAGAGGACAAAATCTTGGATAGTTGACTTACTAAACGGAATTGACTGAAACAGATATCCATAAAAACGCACGGCACGTGTAATTAGAACAATCTATGACCGAGAACTAAAAGGATTCAGTTCGAAATTCTAACGTATATGACCTGAAGAAGGTCGGGGCGTATAACAGCCGAAACTTTTACAAACGGTCAATAAAGATAAAAAGGACACTAAATTAAAATGACTGAGTAGTTACTTGCAACAACTTCGCTTGTGAAATTTGAAAGTTGGTGTCTTTATCTGAACAAAAAGACATCTGGAAAAATAGACTGACATTTGGTAACAGTTGTTAGAAAAAGGTGAAAAGGCACAGGTTAGTAATAAGTAAAGTATTCTATGTAATATTAGAAGAGCTTCGGGTAAAATAATGAAGAGCCTCCAACTAACCCTCCAACTAAAGAGAGCCTCCAACTACGAAGAGCTTCAACCCTCCAACTACGGTAACTACGCCAACCAATCCAACTACGAAGAGCTTCCAGCCAGTACCAACCAACTATGAAGGTTCAGGTAAGCCAACCCTCCAACTACGAAGAGCTTCGGGTAAGCCAACCCTCCAACTACGAAGAGCTTCGGTAATTGCAAAATACTAAGTAGGAACTGAAAATAAAAAAAGTTAAATACCAAATATAGAAATAAGAGAGAAATCGCCATCAGAATGGTACTGCCTTGATTTTTGACCGTATATATTTACCGGATTCAGTTTAGTTGATTGATGAAATAAGTTTCCTTATATTAGCTCTAAGAGAAGCGGTCATGTTTTTGGCTGAAGACACGCCTCCTCTAATTCTATCTTTCACGTATTCATATAACGAAACCAGATCGTCCCTTGACATTAGCAATATACGAAAACGTCAATAGATAAAGCCTTAGCATAAGCTAGCTCCAAAATAAATTCAGTGGACACTGTATAATTGCTTATGTAGTCCAGATGTTTCGACAAACGGGGAAACTTATTCTAATGTTATTTTCTTGCGAAAGCCGCGGAACTCGAAATAGGCTTCGAGATTTTACTGAAGCCGTTCCATTAATAAAACCTTTCTTAATCTTTGTCCTACTCTTTGTAATGTCTCCTGCCAAACGGGAACGCAAGCTGAAACTAACGCTGTTGCTTCGTTGTCAAAGAATGGAAGATCTTATCTCAGATCTTTGCCGCAAATCATTATAATCAAATATTCAATGCCAACGCCGTTTTTGCTTCACCATTTCTTAGTTTCATAACGTTCATTCTTTGCTTTTTTGTCACTGTTTCCTTTCTTCGAACACTTCCCCGCCTTTATTTATCGTTCTTTTTATACTATTCTTACTCCCATTTATTTTCGAAGACATCTAAGTTCTTCTCTTGCAAATAATTTCTTTCTCGTTTTCTTTAGCTAACTATTAATCTTTTACTTGTATTTTAACGTTTAGCCATATTTATTCTTTAAACTAATCTTTTAATCGACATTATCTACGATTTATTTGCACATCTCTTTTCTGTAGCTGTTTATTCTTACTTCTTTCTCTATTTTTTTGCCATTTCTACCGCTCTTCTTTACTTTACCCATCATTCCTTTTCGACTTCCGCCGTCGCTTCGTTTGTTCGATTTCTTGCTCTTACTGAAGGCTTTCTCTATTATTGACAACTTACTCTTCTTTCTTTCCTCCTTGTCACTCTCAAAATTTTTGTTGGCACGCTTTAGCGTCCACAAATATTTACCCACGTCTTCTTACGCGTTCATGTCCGAAGACTTCGTTGCAGAATTACGCCTTGCCAATGTTGTTGATGGCAGACGGTAACATTTCCTTGTTCTCTTTGATAGATTATCCGCCATAATAGATTCGTGGCCAATGCAATTACGAAACAATCAAGCCAAAATGAAAGACAGCAATCCGCACGCCTCTGTGATCTTTGTGTAAATACCACTATTTACATCCGAACGTTTTATACTGCATCTAATTCCGTTTCGTGATTTGCCCGGCTCGAAGTAGATTCTTATTTTTCGGCTTACGGTGGGTAATGTTACTTCTGTTTTTGCTTAATCGGGGAAACAATGGTTAGCCAATGGTGAGAGACTATTGGGTTTGGTAGGGGGAGCTGGATTTAGACAGACATTGTACCTGGATTGAGGCGAAATCAGAGGGATATAATCAAACAACGTGCTCAGTGTGGAAAGTGTAAAATATAGGAAGGAAAAGAAATATCTTAATGAAGAGATGATTGCTAAACGAAAATGTTGGGGGGGATTTAAGTCTGTCTTTGTTTGAATGCAAAATACCACGAGGCAAATGAACAGGAGACTATGAGTACGTGCCCAGTTAAAAGAACGTTAGTTTTGCAAATTTCTTATAAATAGATGCACACTAAGATTACGGCAATATTTAAGTAAATTTGTAATTGCCTTGGTTTTATTTTCTGTCAAGGTAATCCAGGATTGCTATCTAGAAATCAGCTGTTTTCACATGCAAGAAAATGTACCCCTATATGGCAGTGAATGCTGGACAATATTCTCACAGATGAAGAAGAGACTTAAAGAAACATAAATGGGGTTCTACAGAAGGAAGATGAGGATAACAGTCCGAATAATGTAGATAATGCAAGTAATCATAATACACCATCTCAGTGATATAGAGGCCGATACGTTGTGAATATGGCAATGAAGATGAGGATGACAGTACGAATAATGTAAATAATGCAAGTAATCATAATACCTCATCTCAAAGATATAGTAATCATAATACCTCATCTCAGAGATATAGTAATCATGATACCTCATCTCAGAGATATAGTAATCATGATACCTCATCTCAGAGATATAGTAATCATGATACCTCATCTCAGAGATATAGTAATCATAATGCCTCATCTCAGAGATATAGTAATCATAATGCCTCATCTCAGAGATATAGACAGATATAAACTATTTGTGTCAAACGAATCTCACCAGATGGTACATTTTAAACGACAAACGATTTAAACGATTAAAAACAATGAATAAACAAATGTCTGTTTTAATAAATATAACATGAAAGATATTTAATAAGGCAGGGTAGTCCGAAAGTCTTGTCACCCAAATCCTTGAGCCTGTCAGCCATCTGAAATAGTAAATTGTTATGTTGGGATGACAGTTTTCATAGTACCCTGGACAGGGTGCGGCAGAGATAACTTCCATATAATAGTAAGACATTCGTGGCAATGGTGAATTACCATTACGTGGGGGGGTATTTCTGCGGCATCATGTATAATAAAAAAAAATGGCTAGAGGAATAAATAGATATAACTTTCTTTTTTTTTTCATTTCTTTAAAAACATATCACATTCTTGGGGCGATGTTTAAAAAAACGTCCATTAACTCCGATTGTTGGCGTTCATGCCTTAGTCAATGTTTTGATATTGATTTTTTTTTTTTCTTTTTCAAATTGGGATAAATTTCAAATTTAATTGATGTTCTCGATTTCAGTCTCTTTTCAGCCGCCGTAAGGTTGCTTCCCTGTGCTTTTTCTATAAATACTTCCATGGTAATTGTTCGGGTGAGCTCTTAACCTAGCTAGGGTATGCATGCTTATTGGCCCCTTTTATTTCCGTCCCTATTTTTCTTTAGTTTAATTCCCCATCCCTTCCCTCGTTAGGTGGTCACTGACGTCATACTTTGGTGGATGCGGGGCGCCTTTCGTTTCGGGTGTGTTTTTTGGATTTGCTGTTGTGTCTGTCTGAGTGTGTTTTTGTGAATGCTTGGGATGAATGAATGTTTTATATTATTATAGACCCGCATTAATTTCGTCCAGTTAATTGGCGTTTCTGCGTAATTTAAGAATTGTGGGGAGTTATTACTAACATTTAGTTTCTTGTAAATAGAATGTATTGTAAATACACATTGGAAGTAGTTTTTAATTGTTGATTATTTTTATTCCCCCTCCCCCACAAACAATGAATTGTACATATAGAGGCTAGTTAAGATTTTCACAGAGACAATGAGGTATTATGGTGGATGTAGTAAGAAAGTTAAGTAATAATGTGTTGTTTTGGTGTTAGGAAAAATGTTTGGGTCAGTGTTTGTGGCTAGCTAAGTTTTATATTAAGACAGAAGAAGACCGTCCTTTTCCCTAATCCCCATTTTGGCTTTGCCACATTTCTACACATAGCAGAATAAATATCGCTCTTCCCCATGGTATTGTTGGTATTTTCCCCTCCCCATACAGACAAGAATTGTACATATGGGCACTAGTTAGATTTTTCATAGCGACATTGAGGTATTATGTTGGATGTACTAAGAATGGTTAAGTCAGAATGCGTTGTTTCGGTGTAAGAAACATTGTAGCATATTTGGATCAGTGATTGTGGTTAGCTAAGTTTAATGTTAAGACAGAAGACCATAATTTTTCTCGATTTCGGCCTTATGCCCCATTTTTTGTATTTCATCAGAAATAATTGCTCTTCACTCTGGTGCCTAGACTCTTTGAATTCAAGCGCAATTTGGCAGCAATGTTTCATCAATTCACAGTTGAGCTAACTAGATGTAACCGTAAATTCTATTCTAACCCTTTCTTTTCTCGTACTTCTCGCTTGTGGAACTCCGTTCCGGTTGTACCCAAAATATCTCACCAAAGCATCTGAGGACCCAGGTGCATCGACAGGTTGACGTGGAAGGTGACCGAAGGTACCGAATCGCGCCTGAAATTATTTCAGTGGCCGCCCTTGACATGTGTTCGAACCAGCTGATCTTACGGTATGCCAACGTGGGACAACGGAATGCCAGGAATTTATAGAAGCGTCTCACCCCAAAGGGGAAAAAGTTTCTCACATCCACACGATAAATTGATCAATGTTCATAGAAAGCCCCCCAAACTCCGCACTGACATTAACCGACACGCTCCAGAAGTCGATAAACAATAATTTAGTCTTGGATTCTTGTTAGGCATTGCAACGATAACAAGCATAATATCAAAACCATTTTTTTCTTTTTTTTTCTTTTTTTTTTTTTTAAACAAATGTCTTTCAGTGAAAATTCCACTGTTAAAATTAGTCTGTAACTGCTACGCATTTATTAATGTACTTTTCTGCCAAGAGCGCCGATTAATATTTATTGTTAATCGTCTAGACTTCATACAACAGAAGTTGCTACTGTGATGTATCATGAAGTACGCATACAGCTCAACGTCTCACGTACGAAGCCGGAGTAGAGCATTTTTGTTTCGCATATCGAATATACTTCCAAATCTTATACTTGTATAAGAACGAGTCACGTTGAAACTAAACTGATCTGTCTACGCAGAAAGAAACAACCAAAAGTTAATTATTCACTCTCTGCTTTTTTGACAACGGAAAAAGAAAATGTCCGATCAGTTTATACTTATTTGCGTCCATTTTCCTCTCTTTATCAAATAATTATTTGTACGAGTCAAACAAAATGTGGAACAAGTCTTTTCATTAGAAATAAATACTTCTAACTTGTGAACTTATTCTTTCATTATAGATTAAGTTATCGCCAGTCAAATTGAGTGATAATTTGGTCATTATTTATTTAAAGCTCTGTGTGAGAGATTAACGTTTTTAGCATTATATTGCTGGCTGAAAATTATCTAGAATTTTTATCAAGGGAAGCATTGTCAACTATTATCAATTTTCGACGAGTCTTTCATCTTAATTTGGTTCGCATTTCATTAAAACTACGGTGACAGTCATTCTTAGAGTATAAGTAAATAGCTCTCGGCTAGATACGAACCAGAATCCTTTTCTCTTCACAAAACATATCAACGTGACACATAAAGCAGCTGTCATGTTAAGATAAGCTTCCATAAACTTGTTTTGTTTTGTTTTTTGCCAATAGAGTTTCGAGAGCCGCCTTCCATACGCCGTGTCTCGTCAAGATCGCTTTGATCATGGCTCTTCACAATTCCCTGTCACTTGCAGCTCTTAGTAAATATTGTCTTTTTGCTATCTCTCCTAAACCCTTTTCTGTCATCCATTTACACATGCTTGTTATTTTCCTCTGTTCCTCTTGCTTTCAATATGTCCCGTGTGTCTAATTTACTAAGCCTTCTTTCTTCAGTATGTGAAATTTCAGCTGTCTCCTGATATTAATTATAAATGCCCTTTTTGTTTCCATTTTTCCTAAAACTTGGTCGTTACTTACATGTTCGGTCATGGCATTCTCAGCATCCTCCTGTAGAACCACGTTTCTATTGCCTCCAGTTTCTCTGTCATCTGTGCAGAGATGGCCCGGCATACACTGCTATATAGGAGGATTGATATCCCATAAAAACAATTTCCCTGTTAATAGTTTGCTTAACTTCTGAAAACCATCTTTCACTATCCCAGTACGTCTTCGGATTTCGGTGTCATTTTTTCGACCTCTTAAAACACTTCCCAGGTATTTAAATTGTTGTACTGGTTTGATTTTGGTCACTCCAATTTCTAATTTTCATGTTGGGCTGTTTCTTTGCTGACAACCATGCATTCCGTCTTCTTGCAATTGAGGCTTAGTCCTTTCTTCTCGCTTTCCTCAACTATCTTCTGTAAGAGTCCTTGTGGTTTCCTAAATGTGTCTACTATCAACATTGGGCCATCTGCATATCTTATGTTTAGATTGTGGCCACCAATAATGAGTTTTGATGGGATTTCTAATTCTAATGTCAACTCACTTTCTTATGTTAAGTAAAAGAGTACATAAAAGTTTCCATTTTCTCTAAACATAAAAGTTTCCATTTTCTCTAAACTTCATCGTTGCTCATGTATTTAGTCCATGGTATTATCAGCATCCTTCTGTAGAAACATTTCATTTGCTCCAAATCTTTTTCATCCGTGAGGATGTCCAGTACTCACCGTCATATACGAGGACTGATACTATGTAACAGTTCAGTATTATTTATTTATTTTGGGTTTGTGATGAAATATTCCTATTTCTTAATACTTTGCTTAGCTTTTGAAAAGCATCTTTCGCTATCTCAATGCGCCTTCGAATTTCAGTGTCGCAATTTTCGTCTCTTGTTAAATCACTTCCCAGATATTTATATTGTTGTACTTTGATTTTTGGTATCTCCAATTTGTAATTTGCATGTTGGCTTCACCCTTTTCGTAAGAACCATGGAACCTGCAATTGAATTTTAGTCATTCCTTCTCGCTTTCCTTTACCTGGTGGGACATAATTATATACACTCACTTTTTAACGATAAAACTTCGAGAGCCTTAACCTTGGTTTTGTTGTTGCTTTTTACGATGATTATCTTGTCGAAAAATAAATTGAACTCTTGTTAAAGCGTATTATTACTGGCTCAAAATCTCCGACTTTACTTTCCAAATAGTCATATATACGAGACGTGTGCCTTCAGCTGTTCAATTAAGTCTTGAACATTCGTAACGTTCGATAAATATGTTATGTACAGGCTGAATCGAATCATGATTGCGACGTTAAAACAAACATTGACGAACAAACGAAATTGAGTTTTACGTGGGAGTGGATTATTTCCCACTCGACAGCCCCTTTCCCAAAGCCTTATCGCTATTCTATCGCATAATTCCCGGCAAATGTTCAGAAGTGTTCTATTTATTAGTTCAGACTTTTACAGCTAAGATCCTTCATTCTGTTTTCACAAGGTGAATCATCACCGTTCTGTTCGTATTCCATATATGGCACCTTGCATTTATTGGAAATATTCATAGAAATATGAGTTAATTTTTTTTTCTTATTCAGTTTATTAAACAGGTTGTTAATTTTTTTTTTTTTAAAACGGAAAATAACTGGGTTGAAAATAATTCACTAAGAATGTACTAAACGATCCTAAAGCAAGGAAAAAAAAAGAAAGGAAAAAGGAAGAAAGGAAAGATAACAAAAAGGGGGAAAGAAAGGAAAAGACATGATATCAAAACAGGCCGCTGGGTGGGACCAGATGTCGGTCAGAGCCTCTGACTGACCTTTTTTTTTTTGTTGAAGGAATAGAATTGGAGATATCGGTCGCGAGCGCTGACCGACATTTTTCGTAGAAGAATTCTTATCAAAATAACGAAAAGGTAACTTTTAAATTAGAATAATAGAAATGAATTTTACTTTAGTCAAAGAGAAAGTGTCTTTGGGTTGGGGAAGTGACTGGTGAAAACGATATACGGAATTGACCTGTTAAAATTGGACACCCACGTTAAGAAAGTAGAGATATTTCGACCTAGATAATTAAGATTCTCGGCTATCAGGAAAACAAAAGAGGTAAAAAGAAGAGCAATTGTTTTTGGACACGGAGGGCGCCAGGAAGGCGAAAAGATCCTTTCTAAAAGTCAAGACTAATTAGCAGCGGGCTGTTTGACAAAGTCCAGGTGAGAGGGCAAGGATTGTCATTTTGCGTACGTGCAAAAGGTGCGAAATCGGATTTTGTTTTTTTAAAACCAGCACGATGTAACCACCCCGCCAACAAAAAGGGGAGAGGGTGTTCGGTCAATAACAATTGGTCGAATACAATCACGTGACCGCGGAAGAAGAAGGAAAGAAAACCTCGATCAATAACTGTTGGACGAGGCGGTCACGGGGCTGCGGAAAGAAGAGAAAGAAAGGTTCGATCGGGAACGATTGGTTGAGAGCGATCACCTGACATGAGAGAGACTAAATAGATATGTGTGAGAAAGTAGGGTGAAAACAATAACGATAATGGAAAGTCAAATTAATACGGCTTTTGAAATCATCGAGAAACCCCTGACGCCGACCGACCCACCCCGGTTTGTTGCGGCGTCAATATACAGGACCCCCAGTCGGCAGAAATCAGTTGGAGCTGTTGGGAGCTGAAGTTGGAGCTGAAGTTGAGTTGAAGTTGAGTTAGGTTGGGCGTGAGTTGCAGTTCACCCCGGACGACAGAAGAACTCTAACAAGAAATCCTTCCAGCCCAAGTTGAAGACAAGGAAATCTTCCACTGAATCGAAGCAAGAAATCTTCCACTGAATCGAAGCAAGAAATCTTCCACTGAATCGAAGCAAGAAATCTTCCACTGGGTTGAAAAACAAGAAATCTACCAGTCTAAACAAACGAAGAAGAAGAAATACATCAAAGAGAAGAACCAACTGCGAACGACCGATAGAAATTAGCCCCATCTGAACCACACCCGACATTCATGATTCTAGAAAGTAGGTAATTCGACATTTTCCTATTGTGTGATAGAAGCTTGGTGCCATAGTCCACAGAGCGGGTCAAATTCGAGAACAATTTTGTTTTTATGTAACGGACTTTAAGATATAAAGGTTGTTACCCTTTATCGGCATTGTTTTGGTGTCTGGGTAGTTTTATTTTATTTGTGTTTTGCCACCCCTGTGGACTCAACTTGTATCGGCCCCGATCCCTGCTGGTCCCGTCTGTCTAAGATCCAAACACAGCCTGGACACCCGGAGATCGGTATAGTTGCTTTAGTGACCAGGTATTGAAGAGTCGGAAAGGCGAGGCTGGTGATCATCTGACCAAAGGGTTGGAGCGGCACGCTTGGACCCGGAGGAGCGACCAGTTGGCCGTAACAAAGGATCCGACATGCCAGGTGTGTAACCGTCACACATATATAAAAAAGGAAATCACACACAGCTTCTTCCTAAGAGCCGTTACTTTGCAGAACGGACTCCCGCATGGATACTTTCCAGAACGCTACAATCTTACCCTCATCAAACGTTGTAACGTTCGTACCATAATATGCACTCCCTACTTACCCTTACTTTCTTACAACCACCTCATTCAGTAATCGTCTACCTTGAGTGGCTCTTGGGCCTTGTATTGGGTGAATTGTAAGAAAAAAAAAGGAAAAAAAAAGCGCAAACGTTCACAGATGATTTTCTTGATAATCGAGCCTGTGATTCTCACAGCCATTTTTTTTTTTTTTTTCATTAAACCCGTCTGGAATGGTGCCAGATGTCTATTACGATCTTGATTTTAAACAAGATATTTATCGTTAAATTTATTTCTTGAGACAAAACAAATGATGGGGGTCACCCCCACCTCATTTTAACCATGTTTAAATAGAAGAAACGCCAAGATTAGCAAACGACGGGATACTGAAATGTCGACCAGGACGAGTGCCTATTAGTACATCCTATTATATTCTGAGGTAGAGTACGGAATAAATTATTGAAATTGTCTCACTCTCTCAGTTGCTGAATCAGTTTAATGTGTTTTGTCGCTTGTAAACAACACTATTAAGACACCGTTTAACCTCAATATGGCACCAGTTGAAAAAGAAAACTAAAATATTATAGCACTTAAAATGGTTCTGAGAAGTTTTTAAAAAATGAATTAATGGACGTGAGACATTTTATAAATTTTAAGGTTATTTTCTATTCGTAGCTTAGATGTGGCACAGTGTCGAAAGTACGGGGCACCCAATGAAAATCGAACTCACTATTCAGTCATAACTGTTTTAGCGAGACAAGCTTGTTAACCATTACACCATGCCGATGTGCCCACTTATAGATTTTAAGAACGCAAACACTTTTTTTCGTTCTGAGACGTGTTTTTCTTGTACCTGACAAATATTTGTCTGCAGTACACGATACCAAACAGAGTAGAAAGTTGCAGAATGTATATTAGACATTTTACTGATATCTGTGCAATGTGAAGCAGAAATAAATGCGACTTTAACTCTCTTACATGCAAATCGTTATTAACTAACCCTGTTACGCAGTCATATTGGGTTGATTAGTGAATACAGAATTTCTTCTTACTGTGGCATGTAACACAACCTTATCAGTCATAAGCTTACAGCCATATCACATTGAAAGACCGGTTCTCATAAAATTGTAGAATAACAACACTTACCGGCGTAAGGGTCCCAGCTAGCGTCCAGCTGGCAAACAAAAATAAAGCAGATTGTAACTCAATACAAACCCCGCAAACTGACTGGTATTTATACAGAAATACCTTCACTCATGTACCAGCAGCCAATCACAGCCCAAGCAATGGACTATCCCACTTGAGCACAATGAGATGCTCCATGGCACCATAAATAGCTCTATTTCTCAAGGTGGAGGGGTCTTTTCTCAGCTTGTTCTACTAAAATAACTGAAGTTAAGCAACACGGAACCTTTTCAGTACTTGGACAGGTAACTCTTTGGGAATACCAGGTGCTGTAAGTTTAGAGCTATAGATGATAATGGCTTCCAATTCCAGTTGGGTTCGTTATATTCACTTACGCGCTAATACCTTTGGAGAAGGTATAACTCCACTTCTTCCCTCCCAGTTATGGGTTAAATAGTAAAACGTGTATCACTATCTCGACAAAAAAAAACAAAATCTTACAATCTAAAGACATTTTCTGACTTGAAATAATCAGCTGCGGATAGAGAATCAATCAAAAACTTGACCCTTCCGTGTGTAATAAACAAAATGTCATCGTAGTCGGGCAGCCAATATGATATATTTTGAAATTGCTTTTCGAAGTACAATAGCACTGCATGAGAAGTACGCGTGTAAACATTTAGCGTTGCCTAATATTGACACCAAGACAACTACAGGTCATCTAGTCAGGATCGAATTATGGTTTAGTAATAACCCGACAGGCACGGTAGAGTAATGGATAGCGGCTCGGATTGAGAAATTGAAGAGCCGAGTTCGAATTCCAGTCGATTCAATTACATTCACTTACCTACTAATACCCTTGGGAAAGGTATGAATCCTCTTCTATCGCCCCAAGCTATGGATAAATAGCAGGACAGACCGGTTTCTGTAGTTTTGGATGAAAGGAAAGTGAAAGAAATGACAACTTACTGGGGGAGAAAACCTGCCTGATATCGAAAGATACATGGCATATAACTGACTGCATAACCCGACAGACTAGCTTGTTAACCAGTACGCAACGACAAAGCGCCCTCAGTTAGTTATAAGATTAATCTGCTATAAAGTCACAAGTGCTGAGCACCTAGTGGTAATGGTTTGCTAGACTAGATTAAGGATTATCGCTCCATGGTCAGGCTTATCAACCGTAGAGATATAAATATAAATCAAATCGGATTTTCTTTCTGAGAAAGACTTTTAGAACACGCCAGATCGCCGGGGTGCCACGATAAAGTCTTTATAATATTTCTAATGTTCGCTGCACTTACCTGATCCCAGTAACCGTATAACCTTTGACCTGATCGAGAAAAACAAAATTCTAGCGATATGTCAGGAAATATCAATTGTTTATTTTCAATCCAATAGTACCCCACCGAGAAGATTAAACAAATTCAAACTTTCAAGAACATTTTTTAGCTTTTTTATTTTTGTGATGGCAATTTATACTCCGCCCATCGTTCTTAGAAGATCGAATTTTGATAAATATTTATGCTTTGTCATGCGTAAGTTTTTATTTGTTTTAGACAGAGCTTGTCAAAAAAAAAAAAAAAATGGAGCAGATCTTTAATGATAATATTTGTCATGTAATTTGATTACTTAATCCAAGTATTTACCTACAATTCTGTGTGTAGATCGATAAAAGGAAATAAAAATTTGGCAAATAGTGGAAATCCTCTTCCTCGTCTGGACTGGATAGATTCAGAATTAAGCCCGGAGAGAACGAATTCAGAAGGAAAAAAGGAAGATCGATTACCGCAAGCAATCAGTCTCGTATCGATAAAAAAAAGTGATATTTAAGATCAAAAATATTTGCAATAATTCTTTTTTTTTTATTAAAATCTTTTCGAAAACTCCCCAACCCTCGCGGGAATTTATCGATTCTTGATTATATTTGATCTTTATTTAAAAAGAAAAAAGAATATGAAGGAATTCAATAAAATCCAATTTAAAAAGAAAAAAAATATCACTGAAGCGACAAATTTCCAAAACGCTACAATGTAGCCAGAAAGAGAAGATATGACGATATAATAGGAAATGCTAAAAATTGTAGCTTCTTATGAAAATAATGTAATTCATAGAAAAATATATATTTTTTGTTTTCTAATCAACTTTTTATTATTAGATTGCACAAAAATTCTTGCTCTGTGGTTTGTTCTGAAAGTTTTCCGAGACTACATATTTGGATGTACTTCTTGCAGTTTGAAATCAACTATTGATGGTCAGCGATATGTAGGCTTTATATCCATTTTCTTTCTTTATTTTTAAATTTTCAC
Organism: Acanthosepion pharaonis; assembly: GCA_903632075.3. NCBI lineage: Eukaryota > Metazoa > Mollusca > Cephalopoda > Sepiida > Sepiidae > Acanthosepion > Acanthosepion pharaonis. The sequence continues at coordinate 1,499,931 of CAHIKZ030003752.1, read as the reverse complement.
CATTTTTCTATGCTATGTTAGTGTCGATTTTGTCGATATACTCTTTGATGACAACGATAAAATGTGCCATGTCGTAAATGAAGTTTTCAAACTCACGTGTCAACAAGGCCCATCTAATTTCCGTGGCTGAATTGGTGAAAGTGTTGTTCATGGAAGAAAAGCTCTCAAAGTGATATCTGATTTACGATTTTTAACTATTTACTCAAGCACTCGAATAATGTATTAAATCTACATTATTTCAAATAGCTATAAATAATTTGTCCAATTTTGTACAAAAAGCGGATTACACTCTGTTTTTGAACATATCCATCTTCGTACATATTTTCTAAAAACTCGAGTTCTAATTGGTCAATAAGCAAACAAGTGGGAGTTGCGATCTACCCATGCACAAGCTTTTTTCCAGTGCGTTACCAATTCAAAATTTGGCGCCTCTTTTTTTTTTCTAAGCCTATCACGTGATTCACATTATTTATAAATACTTAAGGACATTTTCAACTTCTCATCTTTTAATGTCTTCTCAGACACAAGCGATGTAAGCTCTGTGGAGAAATTGCGTTTGGCCCTTTAGGGGAAAACGCTATGACATGTCATGTCACGCACACACGTAAGTACGTACATCTACGAACATCTATTCAGTCCTTCAACTACAAGGTCACAGAAACTTATCAACTTCTAACAGTGAGATTTTTCATCAGCGAACAGCATGACGTCCGAGAGAATCTGACTTTCGTCTCTTATCAGTTTTTAAAAGCGAGAAATTTTACGTCACATCTTCTGGAGCTAAAAGTTTCTTATCAACATAATCTCAACTTTCTAGAACACACTCACTCAATTCAACTCAACCGATGTCACTCCTCTACGATGAACGAATTTGAGCATCAAGATACTTCAATATATTTATGCTAATTTCCTCTCACTCAACAAATTTCTTTGAACTCACCTTAAGTAAAACAATTTAGCAGTTAAAGGTAAATAACTCCTGTTATATTTAAACATTGAACTTTCAACTGCAGAAACACTTAAAATTGTGAGTAAAAAAAACTGTTTAATTCTCTTAGAATTAACAATTCACCTTACCAAAGTTCTTCAATCTCACATACTTTTTAATACTAATTAATAGTTTATCAACAGGAACATTTTCCCCACTCAAATTCCCAAGGACAAATAAATTTCAACATTGCAAACACAACTGAATTACTATCTGTACAATTGTTGTTATGAATATATAAATGCTATATACATTGTGCAACTTTTCATGTTGAATGTTTCTTTGTATAGTTTCATATTTTCTGACATTTTGCGTTAATATAAATGCAACAGATCCTAGTGACTTCTATAGTGTATTCTGTTATGAGTTTAAAAAATTACAACGTTTCGATCGTGGTGACAAAGCTGTGGACAGTAGACCGAACGAAAACAGTCCTAGAAATTCAGGTAGATTTTTATTATTGTTAATCTAAATACAATGCCCAACAGTCACTTAAGACTACTAAACGAGTATGTGGTGGAAAGACTTAAGAGGGGGACCGCTTAGTCACATCAAGTACTATAAATAATTTCTAGTTTTTGAAGGAAATTCTTTCAATATTAAAAAAGACCGATAACAGTTGACTTGAGAAGCTAATTTCCTGAAAAAGTAGTTTAAGAAAAAAATCGATCTCAGGGTGATTGAAAAATAACTCCCCATTTAAAAATACTTATAATTTATTTATTAACTATACTTTTTACAAGAAATGGATATGAGAGGAAAGCGTTTAGCATGAAGTTTTATTTAAAATTCGATATGGGCACCAAATTTTGCTACCAGCTTCTAGACCCGCCCAGGAATCGCGTCAACGGTCGGAACTCTTGTGAAAGGGAAGACAACTTATTGTATTCGCCCTTCAAATCCTTCTAGAGATTTTCTCCTTTAACCAACACCAAAGAAAAAAAATCACATGGTCTTCAGTCAGGACTCCTGGCTGGCCACTAATACATCAAATAGGAAATTACTTTTCAATCACCTTGTATATGAATTTAAACGTGCTACTAGGCTAACATCTCGGTACCACGCATTCACTATCGAAAGAGTTAAACATATTCGTTTTTTCTACTTCAATAGCTTCATGTCTCGCACCTACTGTCTGTGGAATCCCCTTCCTATTATTTCTTTCCCTGATAGTTATAATATTTAACTATTCAAATGTAATGTCAATCGACATCGCCTTAATCTATTCCCTATCCTTCTCTTCATCCTTTCCTCTTTCACGCCCCCTTTTACTCTCGCTCCCATTGTCTGTAACCTCTTGCATGGTAGTGGCATCCCGCCTTGCTTGGGGTGAAATGCTTATATATATATATATATATATAATTCTGTTAGTCTGTCCCTCACACCCTCTAAAATAGCCATACAAACCGGTCGAAACCAAATTTTGGAGAGAAGTTCAAACAGGTAAGAGGGTACAAACTACATTTGGTTTTACTAGAGTGTGTAGCTTAGTACTATAAATTTTCATTCATTTTTTTAATTCAGTGTTTTATTATTTAACATACAACATACTTCCACTATTTTAAAAATAATTTAATGATTAAAATACTTATTTAATAAAAATGCAATACTGTTTTTGCATATATAAGTCTTAATGCTTCATCAATTGGTTTCCAAAATGTAAACGAAACGTACTTTTCAAATATCGATCAAAAATGTTTTCGATAACTTCGACAATACTAAATACAGTGACTATATATTTTTTAATAAATTTCCAGCGACAAGCATTAAGTTTTCGGTCTGAATATTTTTTGCAGAGAAAAGACTAATTACCATTATCATGATGCCACACAAATGAAAGTTAAGTGCTAAACACTTCGAATCCCCAAGAGATTGTTTATCTTGTACGAAACTAAAAGTTTAGTGAATCAAACCTATTTGATATTTTCCGACTTCAACTTATAAATTCTGCCAGTGTCTTTGTGGTTTACATGGCGAAACTCTCGGCAGTCGAAAAATGTAACACTTTGTTGTTTTTTTTACCTCGGTTTTATTTTAGAGAAAGTCATGCGACAGTGACGTTCTTTTTGTATGCTACTTAATTCAGTAACCCGATGAAAATAGAATGTTTTGTCAGAACGTATTTCAATGGAAAATCAAACAAAACCAGAACAAACAAACAAAAAAAACTAATTTTGTTTTCTTCCCGCGTTAAAATCTAACATATGAAAGATTTTGTTTTTAGTTCTAAACAAATTGTAGGATAACTAATTGATGAAAATTTAATTTTTCCCGCTTATCGACAGAAAAAAAAACTCAAGCCAATAAGATAATTTGGATTTGACTCTATATCTCAAGGTTGATTAACTAAGTTTAAAAGAGGTAGATTTTGGGAAGGCTTAGCATTTTAAACGGGATAAAATATAGATTTATTGACATAATGAAGTTGAAAATGCGCCCGAAAAATATCCCATCATAAACTGACGTCATTGTCTAACAAGAACTGTTTTATTATATAGCTAAATAAAATATTATTTTTCAAGATAAACTTGTTGATTTATAAAAGTCACTCACCGAATCAATTCAAACTTTTTTATTGTACGCTCGCGTTAATAAAATTTTTAATAAAATCAAAACACAGGTTCTGAAATTTTTTCTTCGTAAATTTTCCTTCCGTTATTGCTTTTCTGGCATCATAAATTTTACGAAGCTTAAAACCTGACGATCTGCTGCTAAAAAAATATTCTAGACCAGCGTAGTAATCGTTTTGTATGCTGTAACAATTTCTTGACTTATATTTGATAATTTTGTTTTTACACTTCTCTGACATGTCCTTTCAGGACGTGGTTGCTTATAGCTCTCCACGTCTTCCCTTTTTACCTGCCATTTCATTATTTTTGCTCTTCGCCATAACATATAACAGTCTCTGATATATAATGGCATCAATTTATTGAACAATTGTTTTCTCGTATTTCCTAAGTCGAGTCTGTCATCTTTTCCAAAATATAGCACATTGTTTGTTTCTTGGCAAAAAACGATTACTACTTGGTCGATGTAATAACTGACAGATACATAGGTCTAACCCAGATTGTCGAGCAGTTTGCCCCCCGTACGTAAAGTTACCATCAGGGTGCAAGGAAACGGAGTTTTAAAATATACGCAGTCAAATCTGAAAATTTTATGATAACAAAATGTTCATAGTCAATTCAGATGTTCGAAATGATTTAAACCATCACGGTCTTATGACAAACTCAGAGAAAAATAGTTGAAAGAAAATCACACCCAGAATTTTCCCTGATCTTCATAATGAACAGAAAAACGCTTGAAAATCGTTGTTTGGACAATACTTGATTCATATATACATCTATTTGTACGTCTGTGACGAAAAAGAAAAAAAAAGTGTCCTTTTTAAATTTCGTTTCAGTTAATATAACAGTTCAAATACACACGTATACAATGAGTGTGAACGTTATATTGATAGTGTTTTTTTTTTCTTTGACAGTAATTAATGTCTACCGGCTTGGGCATTTGAGAATCTTAAAATAATGTACCTTTTGTTAGATCAACATGCGTCCCTCTTAATTGGGGAAACGACCTTAAAGACTTTTGTGCTTAAACCGTAATGTTCAATTACTCTTTTTAAGAAATACACACCTGAAGTAAATTATCGAGAGACAGGACATTATGACGATGTTTGATGTAATTACTGAATTGTTATTCTGTTTTAAGAGCTTATCAACTTTATCGGTTATTTAATGTCAAAAAGATATGTTTTCTTTTTAAATACAGGGCTTATAAACAATCTTTAAGGTAGTTGTTGATTCTAACACTCTCCACTTTCTTCTCTAGAAAGAATTTATTTAGTGATACAATTTGTGGTACAGACCAACCTCCTTCAAGTAGGTTAGGATTGTCTGTACATGATGTAACAATCTGTCCAAATATCACCATTATGGTACTTATAATTGATGCCAGGCCTTAGTAGACGATGCTACAATATTAAAAACTTGCAAATTAGAAAAGAAAATATTGCAAATGATAGGAGCTGTTAAAAGACATGCGACATTGTATTAACAAGATTTATTTAAAAAAAAAAAAGAAAAAAAGACGCTCACGTGCTGAAGTGTTTACAAATCTCAAATGCGAGTCGACCACGTGACATCACGTCACGCTATATTGCATTAACGACAATGTGTCATTTCAAATCTTAATCGATTCATTCATGCTTTTCAATAGACTCAAACAAAAACCTGTAACTTAGATTTTTCTGAGCCTCCTCCTTGATAATGACCCATGGAACGGTCGAAAATACTAAGACATACCCTTCCTCCCAACTTAGTTATAAAACTTTTATTCAAGGATTTCTATCTTAGAGAAAAAAAAAGTTTATTACAAAAAAATAATAAACGTCTTTTATTGGCTGATGCATTTAATAGTGTTTGTGTACGCGCCCGCACGAGTATTACATAAAACTATGAGACATGCGGTTTAATCCGGGCATTTATCTGCACGCCTACACAAACGAAATATACCTTAATACAGAATTCAAAGTGGGAGTGCGAGTGGTTTAGTGGTTAGCGACTCGAAACGAGTAAACGGAAAGCCGAGTTTGCATTCCAAACGATTTTTTTTTTACATTCACTTTCAGGCCAAATAACACTGGAGAAAAGTATGAATCCCCCCCCAACTATGTGTTAAATATTTCAGGCTGAGTCCTTCAGGCTTGGATGACAAACAAACTACGAGAAAGGTCACTCTAAATTGAAAACCTTACCTAGCCTTGGCGAAACACATACTTTGCAGCCAATGAAAAACAAAATCATGGATTTTAAAAAGAATCTAATCCCTATCTGCCCTCGATTGAATAGATTCAAATTGCATGGTAGTGATTTTCAAGCGTAGCTCGGATGTGGCACAAGGCCGAAAGTAGGGGGCGTAGTGAGGATCGAACTCACTACTAATAAGTCAGAATTGTTCTAGTGAGACAAACTATGTTAACCATTGCACCACCTCGAGGTGCCCAGGTACCCTGGTATTTGTACTTCAACATTATTGTTTGTACAGAAGAACGGGGTTACTTCACATGTTTGGGAATTTCTCCCAAGAACAAACCAAATTGATTTTTTGTAGGTGGGGGGGGCGGTGGTATTTTCCCTTCCATTATATCAAACAGACAGGACTCGAGATTAAAGGTTCATTCCACTTGGCACAACAATAGAATCATTTTGTGGAATATTTTAAAATGTTTAAACTGTGGTCATCTTTGTGTATGAAAGAAAGGAAATCTTAAATAAACCATTCTCTAATATTTCATGACACTAACTTGAGAAATGTTATATTTACTAGGATTAAATGCGAGTGATTGAGAAAAAGCTGAATTTACATTTATTGGGCTAAGGTTTCGGAAAGCATTAGACTTGAACTCTACGCGCATGTGAATAAATATAGTTTTAAAATTCACTAAATTTATAAGAAAAGCCTACTCACTATCGGAAATAGAATTGTGGATAATGGCCACGTGAATCTAGAAATTAACATTGGATGATTAACGCCTTTTTCACGCCTACCCTCAAGCGACCGACATATCATGTGTCAGTAGTCCTTTCTTTCTTTCTTCATCTGACTTTGCGTAGTGAGAAACTTGCCCCTCCCACTTTTGTTTACGGCTAACGTTTTAGGTTATCTATATGTCTGACTTTCAGTTTGTTTTAATTTTTTTAAATCTTTCGTTGTATTTGTTTATTTGTGATAATATTTCATATATTTTTTAGAATATTTTCCTCGGTGGTAAGATTTAGGTTACGGTGTGTCTTGTGAGTTGTTATGTCACTGTAGGTAGAGTAGTAGTAATTTGTTTTTGTATCTGCATTTTGAAATGAGTTCTTTCTCCTTGTTTATGAGTTTTTTTTGTTCAGGGGAAAATGATTATTTCTAATTTACCCTTGAGGCAATATCTCCATTACTTTACAATGTTGTTCTAAGAAGCCAGTACATTTTTCTTATTTCATAGCACTAAAAAATAAAATGTTTATAAAAAAAACAAAAACTATTCTCATTCGTAAACAGCAAAATTATTTCTTGGTATAATCAAATTTTTTTTCTTTTTTTTTTTTTTAAAGAGTGGTGTAAACATTTTCATCTACGAAACGAGTTGTCCCTTGGAATTGTTTTACTGAATATGTAAAGCAGAACGAAGTCTATAATAGGGAAAACACTATGACAATTAGTATCTGATGAAGATAATAATTTTAGAAATAGCGTAATTAAGAACGTTTGTCACGGAAACAGACTACTTGAAAGTGTATTTTTCGGAAATACTTTCTTTCTCTTCAGCGCTGGTTAGTAGATAAGTTTTTTTTTTTCTTTTTTAAAATTATTTTTACTTGTATTTTTTCCCTTGAGATTGAATATTCTTGTATGTACAGATCACTGCAAATAAAAAGCTTCAGGTTAATGTGCACCGTATAAAAATCACGGAATCTAAAGAAAATGGTAAAAGTTTATATATATATATATATATATATATATATATATATATATATATATATAAAAAGAGCGATTGATTAAATTATCTACTTGTATTGTAGGAAGACTAGACGTTTTGTCCGTATGCTGTCCGCTGTCATCAATTTTGTTGTGAAATTTTACTCTTGCTTTCCATATTGTCATCAGATATGTTTTCAGTAATAGCACCATCAGTATTATCAGTATTGCTGAGGAGGCCTGAAGTATTCATCGGCTCCAATGTAATGTTTAGCAGCAATAATTCCCGCCGATATAACTTCAGTCAATCCTATCCCAACAGAAGTGTTAATGAATTTTTTGTCTGCAGTCCAACTACCAATGCATAATTTTTCATAATCCAAGTCGTTTTCTTGTACCGCTTGGTCTGTTGCACGTTTTGCTTCAAAGTACTTTTTTATCGAGGTCTCTTTCTGGTACAAAAAAATCGTATCCTGGTAATGTCCAGAGTGGTCTGAAAGTCTTTTCACCCCCTACCAAAAAGTAATGACAACAATAGAACAAGTAATACAGTAAATACAAAGCACATGTACTGGATTCAGTTTATTCACTTTCATTGACGCTGTCACACATGAAGAAAGTCTGTATGAACATCATCATTTTTGTGGCGCCATGTTCTGTGTGATATTTTACAAAGCTGTACTTTGTTGGCTATTGCAAAGACACTCCGAACAGCGAAACTCTATCCTTAATAATACCCCACGGAGCGTTGTCACAGGACGTGAGGTCTAGACTTCTGAAATAGAAAATAAAATTGTATAGAGGTGACAAGTCTTTCGGACCACTCTGTATATTCAGTTAAATTCGTCGGTTTTATATCTGGTGAATGTCCATTTTTTTTTTTATTTAGATATATGCAACAAAACTTTCTGTATGGCATCCACGTCAATGGCAAACATCAGTAAATATCTTTATATATATTTTATAAATCAATACTGTTGTCTTTTACTATACTTACTGGCGTAGGCACTATCTTTTTAGCAACATCAGCGCCATTGATTTCCAGTGGTTAATTAACGTAAAATTAAATATAATTCAATTATTGATACTGGCAATATCAGAAAACTGGCTTCGTCTGGTACAACGTCGTAGAATTTCTTATCTACCGGTGAAATATTTATCGCCCGCCATGTCCTTGTCTTTCTGCCAAATTGTTTAAACTTCTTTAAGAGTGATATAAATTCGATCAAGTCTTACTCTCATATTTTTGAAAATCTTGTACAAAGAGAATCAGTATCTTGTCCTTCCGGAAGTTGAAACTTAGCCGCGTTCATGTCTCACGACAAAAGCTTTGTGCTATTCGAGTCGAATATGTCGGACTATAGGAAAACACTTACTTGAACCGTCTAACTGGTTGCTTTCTCTACGTGTTAACTGGGTCAGAAGGTTGCTTAATTGACAGTCTCCTTAAATCCAAATTTCCGATGTAAATTTCGGAAATGCCTAAATTTTATTTCCAGAAACATTGGCGTTATTAGATTGAGGAATTTGAACCGGAAGAGGAAATTCATCAGAGATAAATATCGAAGATACAAGATCAAATTGAAAGAGTTTTCACGTGGCGAGTTCTTTGTATATTTAAGTTCCGTTCGCAAACTGGTCTCTGTGTACAAGTCGATAGTGCGTCATACAAGATATGGGAGACAAAGTTAAATGGTCGTAGAATGTAAGTCGACTTGAATGTGGCAATAAAAATAAGCTTAAAAGAAAGTCTAAAAAGCCAGTCTATCACAATGGCTTTAGGGCTATATAGGATGCTAACTTTAACCTGTAGTAACAACGCATTATGATCACTGTAAATACATTCTACTGACAGGTTAAGCAAGAGATATATGATATTACTGTTATGAATAATCAAGAGTGGTCTGCCCTTGTTTCGTTACTTTCCTCTTTGAGAGAGCTATTTCTGTTTAGTGGGACTATAAAAGGACACTACGCGAATCTTGTTTTCTCAGTTGAATAAAGCTTTCTTAAAGCCTACCCCTGCGTACTTTTTTCATTACAATTACTATCAGTAATACACGCGTAGGCGATCGTGTATCTTTGGATACATGACTGACGAGGCAGATTTTTCCCCCGCAGTAGGTTGCCATTTCTTTCTACGGTAGACCAGTTGCCATCCAAGACTATAGAACCTGGTCTGTCCTGCTATTTACCAATAGATGGGGTAAGAAGAGGAGGATTCATACCTTTCCCCAGCGTATTACCACGTAAGTGAATGTAATGGATTCGACTGGAATTCGAACTCGGCTCTCCGAGTCCTCAATCGCTATCCATTACACCACCGTGCCTCCACCTATCACAATGACAATTTTTAATTAGTCTTTTAAAATATGACGATACTGATCGTGAGATTGCAACTTTTGGTCATCAGCTAAAATGTCTACACCGGACAAATTTTAATTTGGAATGATATCTACATCGTAAACTATATATATATATATATATATATATATATATATATATATATATATATATATATATATATATATAGTCTTAATGTATATTTATGGGATAAAGTGCTCAATATCAGAGATAGAGAGTGTAAATATAAAAGTGAACATAAAGTTAACACTTAGAGGTTGTTGTTTCATGCTAGGTGCAATCGTCAGGGAACGAGTGCTCTTATAGCAAAAATAAAAAAATAACAGCACTCATGGCCTGACGATTGCGTCTAGCATGAAACAGATTGTCGCCTCTAAGTGTTGACTTCTATGCTCACTAATATATATATATATATATATATATATATTAGAGATTAAAACAAAAACATGTTCAAAATCGCTACACAACAGCAATCGTGTTTCGACACTACAAATGTGTCTTCTCATGCGATGGCAAATTACTGGTGATTGAACGATTAATTTCAAAAGCAGAACACTTTTTTTAACTGGATATATATATATAATATACATATATATAATATATATAATTATTTATTTAAAAATATGATTCCGACGCTACATAAGAGTTCTCATGTTTCAAAAATGTTTTTAAAAATAATAACAAAAATCCTAAAGAACTCTGGATTATTTACCTAACGAGTTCTTTCCTATTTTTTATATATTTTTACACGCACATATATATATATATATATATATATATATATATATATATATATAGAGAGAGAGAGAGAGAGAGAAAAAATGTAATTGAAATATTTTCTATTAATATTCTGACGATAAACAACACGTTCATCGGCTAAAAATCCTAAATAGATATCAGGTGTGTAGATTTGATGACCTGTAGATAACCAACCAAAGAAGAACCAGGAAAAGTATATTTACTAAGTAAAAATAAAAATGGTATTTCTTTCGGTGACCAGGAAAAGACTTTTGAAAGGGAAAGGATAAATTCGGTTGGTGAATACGAAAAAATTCAGGGAAAATATTTTAATTTGAAATAATACTTTCATTTAAGAATTACAGATTAAATTTAATTAATTAAAAATGAAATAATGATTTTAAATGTTGGTTTATTAAAATATGTTACCTACTTGCTACAATTGCTAGAGAACGCCCTAATATTTTGCTTCAAATATTACTTTCTGACTTTTTGTCGTACGTCTGTTCCTTAAAGTTCAACTCATTTTCTCCAAATGATCGATCACTGTCCACATTAAACAATTGAAATGCGTCAGTTTAAATTTTAAATGTCTTAAGATAAGAAAAAAAAAAACAATAATTAAACTTTAAACAGAATTGTTGTCTGTCAGAACAAAATTATTTATCGGCTCTGACTTTTATATTTCAAAACAAAGTTCCTCGGTGAAAACAGACAAAAATTGTCTTTAGAGTTCTATTTTTGTTAAGAATTTACTGTCACATACTGTTTAGACACGTTTAAAAGACATAGACATACAAAAAAAAAAAAAAAAACGTTGAGAAAAAAAAAAACAAAAAAAAACACGATTGTCATCGCGAAATGTCTGTTATAAATACTTCCTGCAAAAGAGAACTATTTAGTCAGTGGGAAAAGAATAAAAATAATAATATTTTTCGAAAGTAAATGTATAAAGAAGACAGATTATTATTGAGACACACAAGAATTTGTAGCAAATGACCAAAGATAAAATATCTTTGTTGGATCATTCTATTTACCCACCCCGCTCACCCTTATGTTTCATGAAAACTAAATGTAACGTCATGATTCTATCAGATCACGACTACTACATAGAATTTTTTTTTATTGTTTATTTCTACTCAGATATACTGAAGATGTTAATATTCCAAAGAAATACTTCAGTAGTAACATCATTCGAATATCTTAGTGTTGTCAATTATTCTTAACGTTTGATAGTCTGAAAGTTGCGACAAAAAGCAGTAGATGAAATACTACATAAATAATAATTAACAATGCTTCAGTACGAAAATCCATTACTAATAAAACTCTTGTATGTAAACGTAAATGGCGGCGTATGAGGAGTTCAGAGAAGTAGGGAAAAATCGTTAAAAGATGCCATTAGAATGCCGGCTTAGTTTTTGTACTCTGTTCAGTGCAACATACAGGCTGACTGTATATAATGGATTCGGGTTCGAATCTTGTCAAACTCGACTATCCTCGATGCATGTTGCTGACAAGCGATCGTAAACACTAACAGAAATTAGATTAAAGCTTCTCAAAAATTATTTTTACGGACAAGGTATTCTCGATGTCTCTGTCCAGATAGACTGTCATTAAAGGACATATTGTGATAGACAAGGAAAATAGCAATTATCAAATTACTGATTTTGCTGTTCCATAGGTTTAAAGAGTGGACACAAAGAAACTGAAAATATCGAAAAAATAGCAGGATCTGGCTCGTGAGATGAAGAAGCCATGGAATATGATTGCTGAAGTAGTTCCTGTAGTAATAAGAGCGCTTGGAAGATCGCCAATAAATTTGAAAGTGTGGTTAGATAAAACTAGAGTTAAGACCATCGAAAACCTCCACTTTACAATTATTCTTTATTCTACGAGGTTTATCTTAAAAGTTCTTGGGTTGTGAGAATATAAGTCAATGTAAGCAAGGAGGAGGGAAAGCGAAAAGGAGGGAGAGTAAAAGCATTTTTCATAGCGTCTATCACCCAAGTCGTTGTCCAGACTGTCTTCACCGACTGACCATTAAGGGTCATATGATCGGCCAAGGGCTGGGCAAACTAAATAGAGGAAGGGAACTTTAATCAAAAATTTCATTATTTAATTAAAATATTGCTTATTATACACAATGACTGTTCCCAGCTCACAGACTTTGGGCCCTTCCCAAACAAACCCTAACCTTTTTTTATGCATTTCACCCTAAGTAAGGCTGGATTGCCACTTAGCACGCGAGAGGTTACAGAAATTGGGAGCAAGAGTAAAGAGGCGTGATAGAGGAAAGGATGAAGAGAAGGACGGGGAATTAGATGAAGGCATCTGAAGATGTCGATTGATATTGCATTTGAATAGTTGGAGATTACAGCTTTCAGGGAAGCAAGTAAGAGGAAGTGAGTTCCACAGACGAGAAGTGCGAGACATGAAGCTTTTGGAGTAGAAGAGACGGTTATATTTAACCGTTTTGCCAGTGAAAGGGTGGGACTGAGATGACAGCCTAGTAGCACGTTTAAATTCATGCAGCTTGGGAACCAGCGAAATTAGCTCGTCAGGAAAGACAAAGGGAAGCGACGCCACGTTTGTGAGTAACTGGCTGTAGACGTGATGTCAGATCAGGGCCAATCACATTGCATATTCGTTGCTCCTTTTTCCATGATGACTTTAGGGATAGCCTTTTGTAAATGGCAAAGCGACATGAAACAAACATTCGAAAAGCAGAACATATTTTTATTAATAAAAACTGTTTTTGTACATGAAGACACATGGAGATTCTATGTTGAGTTTTCTTTGGTACAATGATCATTGTAAGAGATGGATGATATCGTTTTTATTGTCAGGCGGTATATTTTACTACTGTCAGAGAAATCGGGACTCTAGCAAATAAAAGCGTTTTGATTGGCTGTTGAAGTAGCTCTTCCAAGTCCGATCGACGCCTCACAAAATGTCAGCTCGACCGATGAAAGCCTAATAATACGGTGGCTTTGAAGGAGCAAAATAAAAGAACGATGTAAAAATAAAAGCGGAAAGCAAAGACGGTTTGGGTAATTTTTAAGGTAAAATATTACAAGAACGAACAAGCAATAATGAATGAGAGGGAAAAAAATAGCCTACGTAAAAAAGCTAGAATTATTTATGTTGATCTTTGAAAGAAGCAGGTAGGCATTCTCAGCTTGGAAGATTGGCGCAGCATTTCTTTATGATGGGCCACGTGTTGAAATTCGCTAAGCTTCGTAAATGTCAATAGAAAAAAAAGGGGATAATCTATCTTGCCTACTCACAAATATGAAGTGTGGCGCACAGTCATTGTTGTTGAATACCTGGGCTCTTCAACCTTTGCGGCAAGCATGAAGGCGTATCCCTGATCCTACTTTTCTTAGAGACAATGGAGATAGTTTCTCAAAGGCGGATTATATATATATATATATATATATATATATATATATATATATATATATATATATATATAAATAAAAGTGCTCAACACCATACAATGTGGTAAAGCTTTTCTAAACAAAGAATCACCTTTCAGGTGGACACATTCCGACCATAAGTTTCATGTTTTTAAACAATCGTCAGGCGGCAGGCAGCTGTAATGCGAAAATAGGGGCTTTTATACCTCACAAGAAAGACCAAGATGGAAAAAAATATGAACGGTGTTTGCGCACCATTTACAAGCCAACAAATCTCATCTGGAGTGGGGGAACTACTAAAAAAATATCTGATCGTTGCATGAAAAAGTGTTCAATGCCATAGAGAACCCGATGGTAGATTTCTCAAATGTAAACGGAAATAAGCAACTCTTAAACAGTTTACCGTGTATGTACATCAGAAAGAAAAGTGCTCAACACTCTGTTGATTGCTTAAAGTAGTAGTAGTGGTCGGACAACGTACACGTGAGAGGTGGTTATTATATATGTCACCTGCTCCAAAATATTTTAAAAGAAAAAAATAGTAGAAAATAAAGGCTTCAAGCATAAAAGAAAGGAGTACTAGAGAGAAAAAAAAACGTTGTTTCCAAATCTGTAAATAAAAGAAATTAAATATAAGCACAGAATTTCTTTCTCATCCGTACATTAAAACCTAAAAAAACAAAAAGGATTGAAAGAATCGATAAAATAAGAAATCACAGAAACAATATCTGTTTCATACTTTTTTTCCATATAAGAAATAGCAGAAAGTAACGAACGTTGTACAACCTGAGCTTACATAAATAAATCTCACCAACCACGAAGCAGCGTCCTCTTTTGCGAGGTCAAGTCAACAACTGCAGAAGATGAAGTGTTGAATTTCTGAATCCATTGGCTTTTTAAGTGACATCTTTTCGAAGGACGTGGGAAATCACGGCTCTCCACAACTTCCTGTCCTTTGTAACTTTTAATAAATTTTGTATTTTTGTTATCTCTCCCAAACCCAGCTCCGTCGTCCATTCACTCAAATTCGCTAGGTAGGTTATACATTGTTTACCTCTGTCTGTTTAGTCTCCAATCTGTCCTGTGAGCATCAGATTTCCCAAGCCTTCTTTCCTCATTATGTGATCAACTCTCTTTTCCTGATGTTAAAAATAAGTGTTCTTTTTGTTTTCATTCTCTCTAGAACATTGTCGTTGCTCAAATGCATTCTCAGCATCCTTCTGTAAAATCACATTTCTGGAGGTCCAAGTTTCTTCTTCATCTGTGAGAAGATGTCCAGTACTCAAGCTCACTATGCCTAGTTTTCCTTCTGTCTCTATTGCTTTCAACCTGTCTTGTGAGTATCAAGTTTTCCAAGCTTCGTTTCCTCATTATGTGCCCGAGGTATTTCAACTGTCACATCCGGGTGTTAAGTATTTTTTCGTTTCTATTTCCATTTTCGGGAAAACTTCGTCGTTGCTCACATGTTTGGTCCATGGTATTCTCAGCATCCTTCTGTAGAACCACATTTCTGTTGCTTCAAGTCTCTTCTTCATTTATGAGAAGATTGTCCAGCATTCACTGCTATATTGATTTTCCAAGCATAGCTTAAATGTGGCACAAGTCCGAAATTAGGGGGGTGCAGCCAGTGAGAATCAAACTCACTACTCAGTCGTAATTGTTCTAGCGAGATAAACTTTCTAACCCTAACACCACCTCGAGGGGCCCCAGCATTCACTGCTATATAGGAGGAGTGATACTGCATAAAAGATTCAGTACTGTTTTCTTTGTTTCTAACAATTTTCTTTTCTGTTTCTTAATACTTTGCTTAGCCTTTTGGAAAGGCATCTTTCGCTATCACAATATTATAACAGTTCCTAGATTCGTAGACGCAAATTCTTCTGAAATAATTTTAATTTGTAAACCAAAATAAGATAAGCTCAATGAAAACGAAACTTATTAATTCAATGCTTGGAACGATTAATTTTGAAAAAAAAATTTAAATAATCCAATTTGCATTTATGTATATACATTTTTCTGTGCCCGTAGGATTATTTTAATGCTTTTTAGCCGACGATTTCCTCGTTGAAGTTTTTTCTTTGTTGATAGACTTAATTTTATAAAAATTATTTCCATTTGACAATATGATATCTTATGAATTCTTTAATTTCTATCCGAAGTTGATCTGGGGAATATATAAACACGCCAGATGCAATTTTGAAACTTTCAAAATTTGTTTGCCTTTGAAAAGTTCGTCTCATATTATTCTATAAAAGAAATATTATTGTCAGGTAATACGAACGTGTAGACATAAAAAAAATCATATTTAATAAGTGCTGCAAAAATTATAAAAAAAAATATGAAAGTGTATCAATTATTATAGGATAGAATGTAATATCATTTTTACTGTGTAGCAGTGAGTACTAGACAATATTCTCACAGATGATGAAACTTGGAGCAACAGAAATATGGCTTTACAGAAGGATGCAGAGAATACTATGAATTAAACATGGGAGTAACGACGAAATTTTAAAGAAAATTGAAATAGAAACGAAAAGGATAATTATAACACCATGATGAGACAGTGGAAATTTCTAGGACACATGATGAGGAGAAAAGAGAGCTTGGAGAATTTGAAACTCACAAGACAGATTGAAGACAACAGAGATATAAGAAAACAACCCATAACCTACCTAGCGAGCTTGAGTAAATGGATTATTAATTTATTAAGAGCTACAATGCGCAGGAAATTGTGAAGAGCCATGATCGTCTATGTCCTGAAGCACATAGAAAAAAATGCTAAAAATATTATGAGAAAGGGGTAGTCTTTTTTAAACTGAATATAGGGATTTATTTTTGAACAATAAAAGCAACACAGAATTGAATTAGACAGAAAATAAACGAATCAGCCCTTACATTTGCAACCTCTTTACCCGCAAGCACAACGTCGAAAATCTATTGCTACTCCATAGAAAATGAAGAAGAGCCCCATTCGTTAGTTCTACCAATTCAGAGCTTTACTAATAAAACACGCCATGCCACTCGAATTCCACGGTGTTCAAACTTTAAGAAAGTTCGACTCTGCCAATTCCCACCTCCGCTAATAACTGCAACTTTGTTGAACAGACTTCCACATAAATGATTTTCTTACCACTATAATCTTAGCTTCTGTAAGTTAAAGGTCAATAGTTATCTATCCTCCTTATCCTCATAATATTCATTTTCTCTTTCTTTCATATCCCACACCTCATTATCATTTTAGCAGTAATGTAATCGATCCTGACCTGGCATCTCGGCTTTAGTCACATTCTCACCGCCATGACATGGTTCCAGTCTGTCTTTTCTACAAAATATTATCATGGCAACTGAGGTGCTTTTTCCTTAGTACATTACTTTAATTGTACTACTAGATTGCTAACTAATGTATCACCGTTTTACTGATGAACTAGCAAAATGCAACCGTCTAATAGTTTCTTTTCTCGCCTGTGTAACTCCCGATTTCTTGCTTCCCTTTCACCTATAATTATCAAAAATTTGATTGTCACATCATCTCCATTTACTGTCTTCATGAATCCAGTTCCTTTATTGTACTTTCCCCACTAAAGTCTTTTCATTCTATTTGACTCCATTTATCATAGTGGCATTATCACCTTGCTTGGGAGTGAAATGATTAAAAACCCTAAAAAAAAAAACAAAAAAAACTTGATAACTTGACTCTTCATTATTTATCGATTTTTTTTTTACTAGAGTTCACCCCTAATTAAGGCAATAAAGCCACTAAGACAAGGGGTTACTGGGTGGGGAAGAAGTAGAAAACAAAAACATTACTAAGGAGCGAGAATAACAGACGAACAATTAGGAAGAGAAGAGATAGTGATTGACATTGGAGTTAAATAACTGCAAAAATATATGCATATATTTTTTCTGGTAACGCTACAATGTTGACAATTATATATATATATATATATATATATATATATATATTATAGTATTAATTTAATCTCTCCTTCTGGCTCAGGGCCAGACTATGTGTTCTGGAGAATCTTCCTGGTAAGACCTTCCTACCTACATTGAAACTCAGTATTAAAATGTTTTTTATCACGAATGTTGGTTACGATTATATCGGGCACCTAGAAAATGTGTTAACTCCACTATTTTTGCAAATGAATTCCAACAATTTCTAAATCCCTCTGTCCTGCAGATATAAGTACATACTCTTGAACCAAACCCTTTAAATATACTGTTAAAGGGTTTCCTGATACCCGGATTCACACACACCACTCAGTTATAGGCAAATTATTCATGTACGAATATTAAGGGAACACACAATACGAATCTTAGATACAAAGCCAAGTAAAGAAATACGATTAAGAAGACTTTATAGCGCCAATCTTCCAGGTAGGAATCACTTGCCTGACAGTCTATACTCCATAAAAAAAATAAAAAATAAGCATGTAGTGAACTACTACAGAGGGTAAAGAGGCCTCAGTTGGAGTTTTTTTTTTATTTATTTTTTTTTTTTACAACGCTAAAATAAAATAACCTCCAGCGTGAGCAAAGATTCGAACGTAAGATATTGTCACGCGAGATTAATTTTGCAAATTTTGACTGTCGGTAATACATAAAAACCGGACGGACGAACCTTGATACACGTGTCACGGAGAGAGAAGAAACTGGCTGTAGTTTAAAGCTTTCTTCCACCGCCCCTACAAAAAAAGAAAGCATAAAAAGCTGCATTTGAAATTGACTCTCCGCTGAGATCGATCACGAAGCAACTGTCTCAACCACCAAACAGGTCCTTTGAAGCGATATAACTAATAATTTAGTAACTTAAATGAGATTTTGAACAAATTTCTGAAAGCTTTCATCATTTCGTTAAAATATGTTAATTTGGTGCGGAGGGGTATTCTTGACTCGGTACCATCCGTGTAGGAAGAAATGTCGTCCAATTTAATATCTGTAGATCCAGTATTGCAAGAAACGTTAAAAAAAAATCAAATTCCTACTTCTGCTAATTGTCGTCCAATACATGTCACCGCAAAGCGGAATATTTAACTGCTCCCAGGGAAATTAAACCTCGAGTAAACAAAGGTATTTTGATTGGTTGTGGACATATCTCGTTTCGAAGCGAGATATGTCTGATCGACGCCTCAGTATATGTCAGCCCGACCGATGAAATCCGAATAACAATGCATCCACTCTTTGCAAGCCTTAGAAGTGCGGGGAAAGACCAAATAAACGTAGAAGAAAGCTAAGAAAGTGAGAAAAGAGATTGGAATGATAAATTCGGGAAAGAAACCGCAAGAGAACAAGAGCAACAGGACTCTGCTTGGTAGATAAGAAAATTATTTCCCATCAGCAACAGTGGCTGGTAAAAGTCAGAATTTCAAATGCTGATTCAAAAATAATCAGCTCTGTCCAATTGGAAGATTTGGGCTCCACAGTTTATAAGTCGAGTAAACTTCGTTTTTTTTTTTTTTTTTTTTTTTTTTTTTTTCGGACGAGCTATACCCCGAGATCTACAAGACTAGACATTTTCTATGTGGTTACAAATATATATATTGGCTTCCGCTGCTAACATCAGAACATATCGCTTAATAATGCCGTTCCGAGTACAATGAGAAATGATGTCTAATGGATGGATTCTCGTTGGGTGGGGGGATATTTTTGTGTCAGTTCATCTTCCAGAAGTTTAAAAATTGAAGATATTAAAAAGAAAGAAAAATTGAAACAAAACGTAACGAAAAATGAATTTATTGTGAGGACGAAAAGAAAATTGTGCTTAAAAAAATAAATGTGATGATTAGTATTACCTTCTGTCTATATTGTAACTATTTACACTATGTCCTCATCTTTATTGCAATATTCGAGGACTAAAAGGGGTACGCTTCGAAATTCCAACGTATATCACCGGAAGAAGACCGAAGCATCAACAGCCGAAACGTTGTGAATATGGTAATAAAGATGAGGACAAAAGTACAAACGAAGTAAATAGAGTAAATAATCTTTGTTTTTGTTTTGTTTTGTTTTTTTTGTACTTTTTTTTTTTTTTTTTTTAGTTGAAATTAAAATCCGTTCATATTTATCTCGTTAAAATTTACCTGGAACAGCGACATCGTAGGACGAAACTAATTATTCACTTCAATACGAAAAGAGTTTTGACACCCGGTTTTTATTTTTTTTAACCCTTTACCGGTGGTAGAGAAAATGACGTAATGCCCGGTTGAACGGTGGGTAAACACTTGTAACTATTTTTAAATCTACCGTGAAACATTACAGACGAATTATTTGCGAATTTTGACTCCGGCAGAAGAGTTAAAATTGTTCAGGAATGCAGGGCTGAAAGGGTTAAGGAAGCACCAATATTCACATTTGCCCAAATCTTAAGCAACTCCGTCCTACTGAGATCAGTTTTTACCCAAGAAAAGAAGTAGTCTTAAAGAAGAGGTTATGAAATACGTTATTGCATAGTCTATTCAAGAGGGTGCACGTTGTGGTGTAATGGATATCGGCTCGGAATGAGAATTGGGAGAACCGAGTTCGAACTCCAGTCGGGTTTGTTAGATTCACTTACGCACAAATACCCTTGGGAAAGGGATGAATCCATCTAGAGGTTCTTTAACCCTGGTTGGCAACCAGTCTACATAAAGAAATGGCAACCTAATGCGGGAAAAAATCTGTCTCGTCAATCATGTATCGCCAAAGCGTGTATCTTGTATGACACTTAACTGACTGATTCAAGAATGCTTCCAAATCTATATATATTGTCTTTCTCCTTAGAGCCAAACATAACATTAAACAAGGACATCTGTGTTAATTCTTGCACCATTAAGCGGCGTGTGTACAAGTCAACACACCTATTGGAAAAGGCAAGAATCCATTTGTTCTCTCCAGTTCTAGATTAAATGGTAGGATAAACTGAGTTCTTTACCATTGAGTGGCAACTAAAACATGAATTTAAAACGATGGGAAAATTGAGAAACCATTTCATGAGCTTTTCCCTGGGAAATCGTAGCGTTTTACAAATATTAAAGCAGATGGGAAGAGTTATAATTACTGTTGTGATGTGGGGTCTGGCAAGACACAACAATTAGGTCGACTAAGTCAATCATGATAGTAGTATACAGCATTCGGCTCACTGCAATAGTATACAGTACTCGGTTCACTGTAATAGTATTATCTTATCTTTCGAGGCAATAACCCAGGACTACTTACGAATTGTATTATTTCCTGACGAATTTAACTTGTTTTCCAACCTAAGCAGTATTTTATTCCCCTCTCAAAAATGCGATAATAATTTCCGAGTAAATTTGTATTGATTTGATTCGTCTGAATATTTACTAAATTCACTTCATTCTGTCACAAATATGGTTGGGAGAGTTAAAATTTGCTTGTGGAAACCGTGTCTTGATGTAAAAGAGTGAAATTCCCTTTGATCATCTCAAGGAGTTTTGTGTTTGTTCAGCACCCACAGAGACAATATATGTGGTTTCTACAGCAACTGTACACTTTCTGCGAGACAGCGCACAATCTAACTTTTTTTAAATTTATTTTTACTAATATTACTCAATACAAGAGCCACTCAAGGTAAAAGGTTACTGTGTACAGTTACATCATCGTAGGAAAGGTCAAGTGTTAGGAATATAGATCTGAAGTACACTTTAGAAGAAATCGGAAACCCAATTCTAAACGGGAAACAACGAATAAATCTCTACTCCTGTTCAAAAGAACGGGGAGGAGTGTAAACCGGACGATAGGATAAAAAGCTTGAACAAGGTCAATAGGTTCAAACCCTCTGTCACGATGACTTGTAAACTTGTGTTATTTCAACCAGTGTTGGATTGCAAATAGTTCCGTCAACCGAATTTCTCTCACAAAGCTTGGGTCAACTTGTGATGTGGCTTTCGCGCGCTTTGCAACAGTGCTGCACGACGAGGTCCCTTCCCACGGTCGATAACATCAAGGTGTCACCTCCAGGACAAATAAACCCTGGTGAGATTCAAAAACAGGTCTCATGGTCAGAAAGCGAATGTTCTAACCACAAGATAATCTCACATGTAAAAGAAAAACAACGACAACACCAACAACTCTCCCTATAATACAGGGTGCCTAGTACAAAAGCGGCAAATTTATTATCACTGTCTTATCTTTCAGGAATAAATCACTGTGTATATTTTTTTTTCAATATTCATGACCTTCATTAATCATTCGACTCTCGTGTAATTACTTAACTCTGATTGGTTCTTTTATGCTTGATTAATTGCTGCTCGATCTTGTGACTCGTTATTTGAAGGACATTTGCAGACAAATTTCGTCTTTTGTTCTGTCCTTATCATATGGCTAAACAACTCACTGAATTTCAGTTGTCAAGTTATCGTGCTTTTCAAAAAGAACATCTGATGTGGGGATTGACGAAATGTACAGAAAATTTTCAATCTTTCAAAAGTTGTTACACGTCTTTCCGAATTTAACGCATCTTTACTGGGTACCATGGAATTGTTATACTTGTTTACACATATTGTACACTTAAATGTAACAATTTTATGGTACAGAGAGCGTATACAAAACTCGAATTTAAATTCAAATATTTTCATTCGATTTTGATTGGACAAATCCGATAAGGCTGGTTTAGTTTGTTTTTATCGTTAAACGCTGGCGGAATTGAGGTAGCAAGTACGCAATAATTTCCGGTACGAAGTAGACTATACACGGTAAAGGTGCGTTAATCTAAACTCCGTTTTAGCTAAAGAAAATAAAATGACTTGTTAAAATAAGTATTTCTTTTAATACATTTTTTATGAATTATTTGTGGATGTGAGATTTTTTAAATAAGCCGAAGGGTCGAGAAATAAACCAGAAAATTAATCTAAACGAAAAACGCGCAATAAGGACAGATATTTTTTTTTTCTTTTTTTTTTTTTTAATCTGCAATATGTCTTGTTTGAAGGGAACAAAATATTCCAAGAGAGTGACTAAATCAAAGTAACGGAATAAGAGCTGAGGAAAAAAAAAAGAAAACAAAAAAAGCTAACGCTGGATCTGAAGTTAGCGTTGGGCGTTTTTTTTTTCCTCTTTTTTTTTTTCCTTTTTATTGTTGTATCGAATTGCCTCTCGATTACCGCCCCCTGATATGGCCATCTTAAGTGGCTGGAAATAGCTGTGTCATTGGCTCCATTTCTGGCGCTGCTGGAGCGGCCGTTTTTCTTGCTCCACGCTCGTCTGCGCATCATTGCTTCTTTGCAGCCAATGACAGTTCCAAAGACATCAACAACGCTGTTTGCTTAGCATCTGGATGCGACACTGCATTTGAATTGATAAAACCGCGTGCATAATTTTTTTTTTTTGTCTCTTCACCATTAATTATATTACAGATTTCAGGGATTGAAGATCCGTAAAGAGAAATCGCCTTACACTTCACACTAAATCCAACTGAGAATAAACCTTATTAAAAACATTTGACATCATTTAAATCTGTTGTCAAACAAAAATACAACTTTTGGTATAAATGAAAATATCTAAAAAAAAAAAAAAAAGGAAAATGTTCAAGGAGGAGAAGAATTTGTCTTTTTCATAGATTTTTTGAGTCTTTGTCTCTATTTCTGAGATGAGGCATTTTAACTCTTTATATAATTTACATAGTTCGTCACTTGACCCAAACACTTGTGCGTTCAGTACCTGGCCACAGTAGAAAGAACAAAAACTTAGAGAGTTGAGTTACTAAAAGGAATTAATTAATACTGAGATAGCCAAGATAGGTATGGCACGTGTAATTGGAATAATCTACCCCCCCCCCACCGGGAATTAAAAGGGTTTGGTTTGAAATTACAACGTATATCACCTAAATAAGTTCAGAGCGTATGTCGTGAATATGGAAATAACGATAAAAGTCTGAACGATGTAAATAGTGTAAATATATATATTTTTTAGCGGTTGCTATGTGTATCAATGGCTTTTTTTGTATTACCGCCATTTTAAAGCAATCTTTAGGGAACAGTTTTATTAAAACATATCTGGGGAGAGGGATAGGGTAATCGATTGATGTCTTCTACTTAGGTTGTGATTTGAAACTGCTGACAAAGTATCGTCCTTATTTTACCTACTTAATCTTCAATGACGATGTTTGATTCGCTCTTTTTTTTACAGTAAGGTTAATTCTGTACAAGGCCCAAGGGTCCACTCGAGGTAGAGGTTACGCTAAAAGGCAATATATATGAATAGGTGAAGATAACTGCTAACCCTAGACTTGAATAAGTTAAGATTGTAGAGATCGAGGAAACATCCTGTTGGGAATCAGTTCCACAGAACTGTCGTTCGCGAGAACAAGCTGTTTGAGTGTAACTTACTTCTCATCGGTGGAATACGGTCGGAATGGGGGAGGGATTTGCTACAATGTAAATGGCATGGAGGGTTCTAGCCGTGAAGTTTAGGACTTGCGGAACCAAGGAATGTAGTTTGTCCGATCACTTTTCATGGAAGTAGCAATAGAAAGGCTTGCCACGAACCGCCTCTGATAAAGTGGAGGGTGGAAAATAATTTGTCACCCGCAAGGACACGGAGACGCTTTTGAACTCGATCGAGATTGGAAATATGATAACAGTACTCCATTCTCGACCTGATCCGGCTCTTGTAAAAAAAAAAGTTAGCGTGAGGAATCAGGTACTTACAGATGGGACGTGAAGATAACGGTTAACCCTAGACTTGAACAGTTTAATAAAAAGTGGCATGGCGCGTCCCAGGAATGTAATTCGTCCGATCACTTTCCAGGAAAGTAGACACAAAGCAGTGAGATACTTGCCACATCCCACCTGTGAGACAGAGGTTGGAAAATAATTCGTCACCCACAAGGACTCGGTGTTGCTTTTGAACAGTCTTGAAACTATCTTTCTTATTCTTTATTTTTTACTATGACCGTTCCTGTGTACGTCCATTATGCTTCCCTTTATCTTCTAAGATGTAATCTGTGAATTAATCGATAGAATACAATCAAATTCAATAAATATCTTAAGAAAAATACGACACAAAAATCCGAACGGTCAACGAACTGGAAAAAGATGCATTCGAAAAAAAAGTCCAAAGAAATAGGAGAATTTTGTTAGCATCTCAGCACCCCTTCTTTGTTTCTATGCGATTTCCCTCCTCTTGTATGGCATTGAAAGCCAAACAATCCCACTAGAGATGACGAAGAAACTGGAGCCAACATATGTGTGGTTCTAACGAAGAATACTGAGTCTTTAATGGACGGAGCGAGCAAACAACGAAAAGTCTCAGAGAAAATACTAAAAGAACACTTAGAATCGGAAAGAGCTAAAATTTCGTTGACACATAATGAGGAAGCAGATTTCAGAGAATTTAATACTCAGGGGTCGTATTAAGGGCAAGAGAAGTATGTGGGGGCAGTGGACAATCTATCTGACGAGTTTGTGTGAATTGATGGAGGAACGACGGAGGGATGTGAGGCTTAGCAAATAGAGAAACAATACTAAGAATAATGAGAGGTAGGAAGTTGTGGAGAGCCAGGATTATCTATGCACTGAATCGATACGGCGCAAGAAGAAAATGAACATACAAAATAATAGAAAGTGGAGTAAGACGAGGATAGGTTTCCTCACCGGAACTATTTAACCTATATAATGGGACAATCATAATTAGAACACGGACTAAAAATTATTATCGGCGGTCATAATCTTAACAACATATGAAGATGATACTGTTGATTATTACCATTCTGAGCGCATGATCCCTTCAGGACGTAGGCGATCATAGCTCTAAACAATTTCCTGTCCTTTGTTACTCTTAATAAAGTTTGTGATTTTGGAATTTCTCCTAATCCCTGTTCTGCGAACCATTTAGACGAATTTGTTTTTCTATGTACCTTGTCTCTTCAGGGCGTTGATGATCATGACTCTCCACAGCTTTTTATCTCTCATGACCCTTAGCAGTGTTTCTCTCTTTGCTAAACTTTACCCTCGTTCCGATCATAGCTCTCCACAATTTCCTGTTCTTTGTAGCTGTTACTAAATTTAATTTTAGTTTTTACTATCTGTCCTAATACCTGTTCTGCCAACCATTTACACAGGCTCGTTGGGTTGGTTATGCGCCGTTTTCAGATTGCCTTCAAGTTTTCCTGTGCATATCAAATTTTCCAAGCCCTCTTTCCTCATTATGTGCCCTAGAAATTTGAACTGTCTCTTCCTGATGTTAAATATAAATTGTCCTTTTTGTTTTCATTTTCTCTAAAACGCCGTCATTGGTCACGTGTTCAGTCCATCCTTCTGTAGAACTACAATTCTTTTAGTACAGACTCATAAAGAAATCTTAAATTACTCTGAGATAAAGTAGCAAAGGAAAGTAAGAAACCTGGATTAAAGATTGTAAATACCAAACAGTAAATAAATACTTACCGTAAGTAAACCTCATGTTTATTCTGCAAAAGATTTTAACTAGTTGGAATATTGAGAACGAGCTACAATAGTCTCTATTTATTCGTGGGAATGGTATGTTCCAAGATCGGCTGAGGATGCCTGATACAGCACACAATATTAGCACAGAATTTATGTCGAGTTTTTTTGTTTTTTTTTGCATAAAAATATTATTTATAAATTTATTATTTATAAATGGTTTTTCTATTGGTATACTAACAGTTTCTTCTCTCGAAATTCTCGCTTGTCGAACTCTTCTTAATTTCCATTCAACGTCCATCGTCCTCTTCTATTTCATCCAAACTTGATCTTTTATTGTTCCTTTGATTCAATAACGTTTTCATAGATTTTTTTTTTCACTCTCAGTGGCCCGCTTGCTTATTAGTGGCTTTATTGCCTTGCTTGGGTGGAAATGACTAAAAAGTGTTTGAATAAGTTCAAAAACACTAAATAATAATAATAATAAAAGTAAATATTAATAATAATAATAATAAAAGTAAATATTAATAATAATAATAATAAAAGTAAATATTAATAATAACAATAAAAGTAAATAATAATAATAATAATAATAACAATAAAAGTAAATAATAACAGTAATAATCAATTATAACAATATGCATGGAGTTTCACAATTTTTGAAACAAAATGATCGGGCATAAATCAAGGACCGCAAATGATAGAGTAATGGAAATTACATTTATTGAAAGGTAAAAGGATAACATTTTAAGATCTGCAAGCATTTAGTCTCAAATATGAACGAAAAATGTCAAGAGGAGCCCCAGAGTTAATGACTCAGATGTTCGCTGTTGAGTTGAAGACACAGTTAAATGCAAAGTTGTTGATAAGAGCTTGTTGGGTTATTGCTTGAATCTTTTCAGTGATGGCTGCCTTCAATGGTGTGAGGGTTGCTCTGGTAGATGAAAAAATTCTGGTGTCTTCAGGTCAAGTTTTCCATTCCACTTTAGCTTTTTCGGCTGATGAGACGCTACCCAAACTTTTGACGGAGCCATACCATGCTAACATTAGCATTGTGAGTAGGAGCACCATCCTGCTGCAACCACTGTTCCTTCTCATCAAAGTTCTCACCTTCCCTGTCTGAGAGACTGCTGCTTTGTTTCAACAATTCTGAAACACCCTGTGCTGCAATGAACTTTGTAGGATCATTAACGATTTGTTATTCTCGTAGATCTTAGCAACCTCAGCAGATGATTCATTCCTTTGCACATTAAGCCGAGCACTTTCAGTTTTTGCTTGAATCTGAGCGCCTTTAATCGTTCTATTTACTTAATGCAAATAAACAGCTTCACTATTATTACCTTTGGGGGCACTTGTTAAGCAAAATTTATGAATTGTCTATTTATGACGACGGCCACGTGTCATGAAACGTCTTTATACAGATAAAAACTTTCATATACTCTAATAGTTGTATGTACAGTGAAACGACATATTGCGAGCGTGTGTCAGTTGTTCTAAACCTTTGACCTTATTGCTATATCCACCATTCTACCCCAACTTTTATTTTTTTTGTGCTAGAAACACATACCTGTTTAGGTGATTTTTCAAAGCCTAGCTGATTATATATTTGATTTTACTTCTTTTTTTAAAAAAATAAAATCTGTTTTAGCAAGTTTCAGAGCTCACTCTACATATCGAAGATCAGGAGAAAGAAAAATGTCGGTGGTCAGAAATTATCGCAAGTGCCATTTATTGAACAAAGCCATTATTAAACATTTATGTAACTGTGTTGCAAAATATTATCGAAAAGCATTGCGATTTTAAAAATATAAGTATTATCAGGATTAAGGCGTTACTGACAAAAGAGTGAGTAATTATATATATATGCAATATATACATACATTATTTATATATGTAAAATATACAAATTTATAATACAGGAGGCGCAAAAGTAGATATACAGTAATGAAAAACAAAATGTGTTGCATTTATTATACAGACATCAATAATAAACATCAAATGTTCAAACTATTTGACCTCTAGCCTTACTGTATATCTACTTTTGCAACCCCCTGTATATCTATGGATATATAAACGCCTTATACATACGTAATATATAAATGTATTATTTTACACTTCAAATGACTGAAAATTAGTAAAAAAAGCATTAAAATCAAGAGGAGGCTAGTGATGGCTCGGAATTAAGCCAAGATAGATCGAATTGCGCCGGATTTCGTTCAACTTTAGAAATCATAAGTACACAGAAAATGTATTGTACAATCAAATACTTTATTTCTTAGCCACATCGATAAAACCCCTTTTTTCCCGTGGACCATTATAACGAAGATCGAACACCATATACGATGTCTGATTCTCGGTCGTCTTCCTTCTGTTGGACAGCCACGTGAAAAAGAAATGATTTGTTATCGGTATTGTTAATGCTGGCAATAAATTAGACGGAAAAAATTCCCAGACAATTCACTAACTACCTTGAACGATTTTTATGAGTGTTGCCATCCCTTGTCTCTAAAGAAGAAACTGCTTCCTGGAACTTTTGCTCATAACTCAATGACTGAATAACAAGTGACTGTCAACAGTATTGAAATTTTATCCAAGTTAACAGTTTTAGAACGACTGACACACGCACACAAAAGCAGTTTAAAACTCGAAGGAAAGCTTTCTTGGATGTCTTCACTTTTATTACGAAAATCTTCCATACCAAAGAACTCGGTAAGTCATGAAAAAAATCTCCTTTGATATTCAAAGAAAAGACATCAAGTAGCTTGCTTCTTAAAGTAGAGATAACGGTGAATGAATTTGTCAAACAAACGATCACGTCTGAGACAGACAGTTCAACCCTCGCCCGTTGTTCTACACTCACCATCTTCTTCTCCAACTAAGCTGAGTTTTATATATTAGAGGAAAAGATAAAAATGTATCAGCCAGAGGAAGAAGACTTTTGACACAAATAATGAGCAGATTTTGGGAAGTGGTTAGAACCCCAGAGTACACATATTTAAATGTATCACGAACTCGATGTCCATAATACTAATCCAACCGGCTATTCGAACTTTAGAAATAGTTACTACCTTTTATGGGGAAATGTTTAACAAACAATATAATCTATCATGTAACAGTAAATACACGAGTTGAAATGTATGTCTTATATTGGCGTTTTTGAAAGGCTTTGCAAAACAATGATTTTACAGTTATAAGATGTCGTTCACAAGAAGATAGTTTGTCAAAAGTAGAAAACTTTCTACGAATTTGTCGAAGTTGAAATACAAGAGCAGGAATGCTGTGGAAATGGAATGGAAAATATTCTGAAAAGCAATTGGTGACAAAACTGGATAAAAAATTACATGGATTATACCTGGAAGAATAGTTACGCATTTTAGAATTTCCTCAAAGAGACGAACTACTGAACACAGACCATTATTTGCGCATAAGGCATAAAATAATTTTTATCAAATGCTAACATCCGACATTGCTTTCATTTTCTCCAGTACTGGTTATTCAAATGTACCGTGTAATCTTCCTTTCTTTAGTCTAAATTGTTTGTCCCATTAAGAATCTTTGCTGAAAGACAAAGACTCGATATTTTTTCAAACAATTTTTTTTTTATCCATGTCAATGACTTTACCGTAAAATTGGTTGGAACAAACATATGTCTACAAGATTTGCAGAATCTACTGATCGCTAAATGAGTCACTGTTTTAGCGGTATACAAATTCGTTATAATTCATTTAATGCCGAAATTTAATTTTCTTGGGAGCATTAATTTCTTTTACGAAAATGTATTCCTGGTATTTTTACAATAAAAATGTTATACTTTCATAGTGCTTTTACCCCAGACTGGGGGTTAGCTATCATCCCATAGTAGGGATCCTAACAGGTGATGCTACCCAAGATCAGGATGGACCTGGTAATAACAACAGTTAAGAGGTAGCTCCATGCTCCTCAAAACCTCCCGATTAGAGGCCTTGCTGCCGGGTGTAGTTTATCGTCATACCCAGGACGGCGTTAAATGAGTAACAGACCGAAAGAGTTTTAACTTATATCTAAACTTAGTAAAAAAAAAAAAATAAAAGTAACAGCTTGTTTTGCAAGCCACTCGTTTTATTATACAGGCATCAGGACACGGAAACAGTGGTTTAGTCAAGATAAAATATCATTATGCTTTAAAAAGGCTTAGAGATATAGAAAACTTTCACTGGGTCACTGGAATGTTTATATTCAGAAACTTAACTGGAGCTTTCAAAGACGGTCTTTAATATAGCGTTACTTTCAATTAAAAGGTAATCGATTTGTAAAACTTCTCATTTTCACAACAATTTATAATGAAGTAATTATTCTAACGAACAAAATCAAAACATTAAACTAAGAACTAGTTTTAAAAAAAAATTAGCCTTGTCAGATCTAAACCGATGGCGTAAAACTAGTTTAGAAATGTTTAAAATAAGAGCTGCATACAACTGTTTTTCTTCCAGATCAATGATTAAAAATGCCTTCAGGCAAATGATACATATGGATCTTGACTAGAGACCGCCTTCATCGGAACTTGTAGGCTTGTGCTAATGAATCAAAAACAGACATTTACCAAATAAATAGCGAATGTTTCCTTATAACTGTTAATCTCACCATTAACTTTATTTCGTCTTAGCATTGTTGCTTTTTATCACAAGAGTTACCATTCGGCCCTTGCGTCTTAGACACCTTACTTGGGGTGAATTGATTAAAAAAAAGAAAAAAAAACACTGGGTTTAATAGACTTATTTTACAACTATCGTTATTCAATGTTTTTGTATTTTAGTTTTACATTACATTTTTACTATTATTATTTTAATGTTAGTTTTACATCATCTAGTAGTTGCTTACCCACTACAACGAGTACTTGTTGAAAACCCACCCTCAAGATCAGATTTTAAGATAGCTGCTGTGAGGGCCTAAATAAACCCTGAGAGCAATTGCTCAAAGTAAAAATATAATCGATTTTTTAAGTGCTGATTTACCGATGAGTGGGTGAAAAAAAATAAATAAAAAGGTCATAACTATTTTCAGGCTAGGAAATTTTGACCTCTATGTCTGCCTATCTCTCTCACTTCCTCTCTCTCATATATATATATATATATATATATATATATATATATATATATATATATATATATATATAGCGTTAGCAAAGCTGACGGACACGAAGTAAGAGTCCAGTTACGCATTTACATTGTAAATGTTATTCTTCGCTAAAAGCATTTGTAATCGTCAAAAAAAAAAACACGCTAAAAACATCACTTGTATATCAAGACTGCTGTATAAGTTCAATCTTCATAGGGCTCACCATCTGATGGCCTTGTTCCAGGTTAAATTAAGACAACCGTGTTCAGTTCTCAGTTCGTATTCCGCAAATAAGACTTTGTACTAAATTCGGTTCGCTCAAAAGATTACCGACAAACATATTTTGAAGAATTTGGAAGAATATCAATTCTTATTTCCTACTTGGGATTTTATTAAATTTAGAATGAACAGGTTTAGTCGTTATCATTTGAGCGTTGATTATAGAGACAATTTTCCTTTGTCTCCAAGTATTCGTCCATGCATTGCATACTGTTGCCATATCTGGCCTGGTGCTCTTGCTGTATATCTTGAGATGCTTGACAAAATCCAAAGATGGGATTGTAATGTAATCGATCTTGTCCAGGCATCTCGACTTCAGTCATTTTCTTATCGACGTGACGTGACTTTTCTCTGTCTTGTCTAAATATTTTAATGGAAACTGTTTTGATAAATTTCTTTCCCTGCTGCCTAGATTACATAAATTTAAGCTAAATTGACAAATAGGTCACACCATGTTACTGTTGAACTAGTTAGATTCAACCGCCATTTCTACTCTGACAGTTTCTTTTTTCACGCTTCCCACCTGAGGAGCTCCCTTCTGATTTCTCGCTTCCCTGATAATTACAATCTTCAAAAATTTAAGTTAGATTTCAATAGACATCATCTGTTTTCTTTAACCCTGTTCCTTTTGGCCCTTTTTCTTAATCCTCTCCATTCTCAGTCTTCTCATTCCCTTTCACTCCGGCGTTCTAGTGGCATTATTGCTTTGCTTGAGGCTGAAATGAGTAAAAAAAAAAATACCATGTTGGAAACACCGAGAATACAAATTTCATCCATTAGAAATGGGTGTGACCCTCTCAAGGAAGTTACCTGCAAAATAAATACTTCCAAACTCAAATATAAAGGAAATATATGAAAAATAAAAATAAAAATCTTTCCTGCCGAAGTAAGAAAATACAACAGAAAACATAAAAGCTGCTGAAATGCCAAGTCAGTTAATTTATGTCGAACTTACTAGAGGATTATTTACAAATGTTTATTCCCATTATTAACGTACCCTTACTGGTATACTTAAATGGCTGATGGAAAAGAGTGCAGACAGTTCAAGAGAAATTACTCTGTAATCAGCAGTTAATAAACATCAAGTTATATATGTCAGCCTAAAACATTTGCTAATCTATCCTTAAGAATTCTTCGTAAACAGGCTATTGCTTTATATTTAAAGTTCAAACCATTAAACTATTACGTTCCTTGTATGATTTTCGTTGTAATGTGGTAATAAAACTGGTAATTATTATAAAGAAACAGAGGAGCAATAATCATTACAAAAGAAAAGAGTAACGATTCTGCAAATTTTCATAGGCAACGTTAGTTCTAATTATCTTATCTACATCACTAGAGACTGAAACCGCCTGCTTTAGTGTGCACGCATGCGCAGCTGGCCTCTCAAATCCTCTAAATATCGGACAAAAGTGAATCAACCGCATTAGTTTATTTTATTTAATTATTGTTTTTCTGTTTTGTTTTTTATTCCTAACATTTTCCGAACAAGATTTGTTTCTGTCTGTAAATACGAACTTCATTGGGTACTTTCGATGTATTTACTCTGTTCGAATGTCTTTATTCCCTTTCACCATTTCTATTCATCGATTTTCTCGGCCCCTATACATTCTGAAAATAATTGCTTCCCAAAACCGCCCAGTTATTAAGCCGATCGGTTCCATTTAATCAAAAAGACATTTCCAATTTGGCATTGCAGCTTCCAATATTCTTCCTTTTCTTAGAATAAAATTTGGAAAGCGGTACATTGCAACTGCTTGATGCGGACGATAATTTTGTACTTTTTTTCTTCTTTAAACTGGTGGAATGATACATAAATGCGACGATTATCAATGTACATAATCATGTGAATTTTCTGTTGCCTTTTTACCTAATTTCCTTATATCTCTTGATATCTATAACGATGGACAGAATCAAAAGACAACGATCTTTGTTTTTTCTTTTTTAATTCCTCTCATCATTTAAAAAATGATTCAAATTTCTTAACAGTTCTGATAAAATAGGTTGTTCTACCAATAAATATATTTCAAGTAAGAAACTTACCTATTGAACTTATAGCAGGTTTGGTCCAAGTGTTAGAATGAGCGAAACAGCTTGAGATCTGATAAAGGATTTCAACTGGAATTTTCCGAAAATGAAGAAATTTTGGAAAGAGATTGAAAACGGTTTCATTTAAAGCAGATATGAAACTTTCTTTGTCAAAAACACCATAACTTATCAACGAGAATGAAACTCATGTAACGTCTCTGTTATCCTCGAGAAAAGTGGAATCTGTAAACAAAGTTCGATTTCTGCTCTCGTCTGTTCCGTAATATTTTATGGTTTATTTTGTTGTACGGCTTAACAAAGTCAATGAGTTATTTAATGCCGACAAGATTTTCACGATACGTTCATATGGATAGAATACCTATTTTTTGTAAGAAATCAGTTTGTAGATCAGGTTTCATTGACGTATTTTTGAAAAGAGGGTTCATGTCGAGAGTCTAGTTTCATTGATGTATTCTTTTAAGATATACAAATTGTAGAGAAATTGGGAACTTTTATTTAAAATGAAGTTGAATATTAATCATCTTTTGTTATATGTGTTTTTCTTTTACGCCATATCAATGATTAATTTAAGAAATTCAGAGAAGAAACCTCGAGGAATATAAATAAAATATTATATGAGCACAAAACAGATCATTCAATGCCTTAGCCACCCACTATAGTCAGGCACCATAATTTCGAAACGTGAGTGTGTTTGCGTTATTTTTGGAGAAGCAATTGTCGGGATACAAAATACAATTATCTTCTTTTGGTCAATATGTAGTCATGTGACGGCTGCCTAGTGACGTTACTTCATAATGTGACAAAAGTGGTTAGTCAGTTGGCTTCTAAGAGTCAAACAGAGTAGTTGCTTTTTTAACCCTGGCCGAGGCTAAATTTGTCTCCCACACTCCCAGTCACGTGGTGCAGCTTACAAGCCTATGGTGTTGTTTTCCTATGCAAATATATCTTCACCAGATACAGAAAATATCTTAGGCTCGTTTCTTCATGTTGGGGAAAAAAAACAAGTTTGCAGTTTTCAGAATATGTCCTCGCCAGCGACATAGTAAATGAATGCGGCATGCTCGTATTGGGAATTCTAAACATGGCTTCTCCAGAAAGAAGGAAATTATTACACTTAGAGCTCTTTTTTCGTCCCCCTTTTCATTCTTTGTTGTTGCATTCATGTTATAGTTCTTCTGCGTGGGACACGTGTAAGTATGTATATATAATTTTATGTATGTTTTAGTAGCCTAAAACTCTGAAGACAAAATATGTTTGTCATTCTCTTTCCTTTCAACCAAACCATTCCGTCCGTGCAATATGGTGTTTTATCATGGAGATGAAAATGCCTATAATGGGGAAAACGAAAATGGGAGAATATTCAATTTCTTCCATATCTGATGACTTAACCGACATAAATTGACAATATATTATTAGACACCATTAATCATATATAACCCATTCCACTGCAAAAGTTAAAACTATTTATGAAGAATATTATAATAAACGATTGTACAAAAATGCTTGATATACAACTATCTTTCTATTCATGTGGAAAATATATTTGTTTCGAATTTGTATTATTTATAGAGGAAGAATACACAATATCGGAGTTATCATCATTGCTTAGTGGAACAGAAAGTCCTTACAATCATCATCATCAACATGAATGGAGTTGTTATAAACAGTAACTATCAGTTTTCCGCCTCAAAATGATCTTCAGGGGAATGTTATTGGGGTAAAAAATCGCCATTTCAGTCTTGTGTAGGAATTAACTTGGAATAACTCCTATTACACGATCACAGTGACATTCAATAGATATTATATTTCCACTATTTCTTGATATGTATTCAGTTTAACACAGGGAGAATTTGAAAGATTATGTCGCGCCAATATTTTAAGAGAAAATGGATGGTCTATTTTGAAAATCAGAAAATAGTTAGGCTTAGGTTATATCTTTTGGTACCAGCATAAAAGACAAGTATCTCAGCCACGTGTGACTAAATTCCCTTCCCCCCGACTCACACGTTGTTCGGCATTGATTACCCGTACATATAAGCGATTTGTAAACCTTTTCATTATCAATCATTTTAAAATGAAACAGTT
Organism: Acanthosepion pharaonis; assembly: GCA_903632075.3. Classification (NCBI taxonomy): domain Eukaryota; kingdom Metazoa; phylum Mollusca; class Cephalopoda; order Sepiida; family Sepiidae; genus Acanthosepion; species Acanthosepion pharaonis. The sequence goes on along the minus strand of CAHIKZ030003752.1, from coordinate 1,464,076 downwards.
ATTTTGATGCTCAAAACCAAAACATTAACCTAAGAACTACAATAATGTTCTTAAATAGTCTCATACGTTAAGTCAGGACAAGTGCCGTATAGCCAGACACTTTAATTCTTCACATCGTTTTTCTTGTAGACTGCCTTGGCAGTATTTAATAAAATATGAAACAACGTACATACACGTATTTTTTTTTTTTTTTAAGCAGAGACCACTCTCTTTCCTGGGTTCCTCTTGTACTGTATCAAGACATTTTTTTCTATGATCGATAACATTTGAATAATCTCTCTTGATTTGTGTCGGGTATGACTTGATCTTCAAGTAATGCCTTCATCAAATAATATTGTCAGTGCCAAGAAATCAAATAAACTGTCAATGTGATTTGTAACTAGTTGCCTCTGAGACAATATTGTCGTCATATTAACGCAACTAAAGAAACCTACTCAGCTTTGGTAACTATAAGCCTACCGTATTCCGTTCCAAATTAAATCCAAGGTATCTGTCTTTCTTTCAGAGATGAGGTACTGTAATTATTGACATTGTTCGGACTGTTCTCTTCATTTTTCTTGCCGTACAATGACCGAAACGTCGTGAATATGACAACAAAGATGAAGAAAACTTTCCTAACAATGTAAATAAATCTAAGGTAAGTCTTTAATCATGCGCAGAGATTATGTCAGAAATCCTATCTGGAATTCACTGTGCACTACATTTATTATTTTGATCTAACTTTTCAAGGACAAACATTTTATAGAGAACGAGTTTGTGCTTTTGTTACCATCATACAAAATGTCTGACCGGTTAAGTAGAGGGGAAAAGAATCAAATTAATTTTGATGGAGTGAAAACTGAAACCAGATAGCCAATCGAATCCGATGATTCAGCAAATACTTTTCTTGCTGATACCGAGTCAACTTCGAAATTCGATCAGGCCGAGATTAAAAATTAACTCTTCCCTTGAGAAAATAAAAAGAATAAGCTTTGCCCTGATTATAGACTGAATCATACTTTCAAGGTCGAAATATCTTCCCAGTGTAAAGAAAAATAAATAAATAAATAAAACAATCAATGAAATGAAATAAGATAGGAGATAACACTTGGTCATGTCAAGAGAAGCGCCATCTTTATTAGAAATTCCGTCAGAATGGATTACAATAGTTCTTGGAGCACCGAAACCAATAAACAGTCCCTGATGCCAATGGCGAAACATTAAACCGGAAAAGTTGGACTTGAGCACAAGTCAAGAATAGATTAAATGGCGAATCAGTCAAGGCCCTTACATATATATATATATATATATATTCCTACTAGCATCAAATAAATGATTGTAAATATTTCTAATAAAAACTGACGTAAGCTGAAAATCAAATTGCATATATATATATATATATATATATATATATATATATATATATATATATATATATATGAAATCGGAAAATAGTACTTAGTCTGCAGACGTATTTCGTCATTCGACTTTCTGAAGGTAAATGATGCTAAACAAAAGCGAAATGTTGCGTAGTTACATGAAATTAAAAAAAAAAGATTAAGACGCCCCTGTGTAAACTACTTTTTAAATATTAGTAACTTTTTTCTTTTCTTTTCATGTAACTACACATCATTTTGCTTTTGTTTACCCATACTTGCCTTGGTAAAGTCAAATGACGAAACACGTCGGCAAGGAATTAGTACAATTTTACCATTGTCTATTTGATTCAATATGTCTTCTCTACAGACATATTCCGATAATTTTAACACACCCATTATATATATATATATATATATATATATATATATATATATATATTTTAAACCAAATGGGTAAATATAGGTAGATGTACGAGCGAGCGATCGTATACAAATACGTATGTACACACACACACACACACACACACACACACATATATATATATATATTTTTTACACTATAGAGTGTATATATATATATATATATATATATATATATATATATATATTTACACTATAGAGTATATATCTACATATTCTATAGTGTAAGAAAAGCAGTGTTCAATGTTAAGTAACAGCTATTTAATATATATTAAGAAATACACGTAATACTTTACATTGATTGCAACGTAAGGTATTACGTATATTTCTTTAGAATCCGATTGGACTCTACTGTGTGCAATAAGAATGTATAATTAACTCTTTAAACTTAACAGAAGTGTCGTGATGAAATCTATGAAGAAAGAAAATGACATGTTCATAATTAATCAATCATAGCTAACGATCGGAAGGTCATAAAGGACTGAAATTAAATTCAATTATTCCAGGATAATTTTCCAACTTATTCAAGATGATCTTTCTCCTCTCTAACCTTCTAACTTTCTATCCTGGAATAACAAGGTGTCTCACATGTTTCCCGTATGATTTCATTTTCAAGTCTTTTCCCCTGCTCTTTGGACTGTCATAGCCGAAACTCCACTCTCACTTGCCTAACGTTTTATGAAGTGAGTTCGATCTTTTCTAATTGATCTCTTTAGCTCTAAATTGAAATGGTAACCTTTCTTTCTGTTGTCACCTCCTGATCCAGTTTTCCTCTCTACTGTCTCGTCTTTTTTTAAACCTATTCACAGTTCTTTTGATGGTTCTTGAATGGACTTTGAAGACGGAAGCCAGAGTGTGAATGTTGGTACTACTACTGAAGGCCTGATTGATCTTTTTCCTCTCACCGTCGCTTCGTTCGGAAAACAGTGGGTCTGACACAAAACAGTTTTAACCTGCTCTCTTTTTAACTGAATATCTGAAAGGGTTTTTCTGTGATTCTTACGAAAATGATGTCATGATGACTAAACGTCTTATCTGAAGACCCCGAAAACAGAAATTCAATTAATTTAATGGTTTTTTAGATATTAAATATTTTGTGGGATGAATAATTATGCTGTTACCCGATTTGGACAATTTTGCTGTTACACTCGGTATATATATATATATATATATATATAGAGAGAGAGAGAGAGAGAGTAGATATTTACTTGACCCCCCCCCCCCACTGAGTTAGGTTGTGACACAAGGTCAGTTTTTAACGTGGGGACCCGAATGTTTTCACTCGGGCCGCTGGTCATAGCTTGTCATAGCTGATCCAGGCCGAAGCCGGTCCAAGATAGTACTAGCCGTGATACCGCCGTGATTATGTCCTATTGTTTTTTTGGGTTTTTTTGGAGGGGGGTGAGGGATCGAAGACTTACTGTTGGTTTTCTCACTTTCCGAAATGATCCAATATTACAAGGTGATAAAACAAAAATGATGACGTCAAGACGAAAGGTCGGCAATACTTAGCTAAAATCAGTGAGTAAATAGTCTAATAAGTTATTTATGTGACCAGCTAAGGCAGGATATGGCACAAGGTCTTTTTATGGTGTGTGGGGGGGGGATTTGAATACATAGGCACATGGATGAAGAACAAAACTTACTCAGTCCCCGCGAAAACATTGTGAGAGCTCATCTCTCAATGCAATGAAGAAGGTGCTGCCGCAGGGGTGGAATCCCCGCGACTGGACGCCTTCTGTCGTCTCAGATCACGTGAACACATACTCCGCTTTCATCCCGTAAAATAATAATTGAAAAAAAAGCATTTATTTTATTTATACTATTTATATTGTTCGGACTATTGATATCATCTTTATTGTCATGTTCACGAAGTTTCGGAGTTTTACGCTCCGGCTTTCTTCAGGTAATATACATTGGAATTTCGAACCGAAATTCCAGTGTATATCGTCGTGAACATGATAATAAAGATGAGAACAATAATCTGAACAATGTAAATAGTATAAATAGTTAAATAAGTCATCTCAGAAATATAGACAGGATTTATTTTGCAAATCATTTTTGAGCAATCTTTGTCAATGCACTTAATTCAGTGTCGAAAATTAAGCATCGAATCAGGAATATACATTGAAAAATAAACTAATAATTAACTAATCTGACTGTGAAAAACTTCCTTGCTTTTTTCTTAATGCCATCGTCAACTTTGAAGAGACCGATAATTTTACTCTAAACAATACTAAACCAAAATATTATTCCAATTTCCAAATGATATCTTCTAAGTCGTGCTCAGTGACTATTTTGATGAAGGAACCAATTTCTAGTCATCCGATCAATTCAATGAGGAGCCATTGATTTTTTGTGATCGAATTGTTTTCCGTGTGTGAAGGCGATTTGATTATTCCAACAACACCATCGAACCGCCGTCCAGCGTTCGACGAGGCAAGTTGGTGGGAAAAAAACATCAAAAGAAACATGAAAAAAAGTTAAATTGATAATTACATACTTCAGTTCAGAATTAATTTAAGATCATTATTAGACTGAGTCATATTTTATTATCCACGTCAACACTTTTATAAAAATGGTATTAAACCGATATTGATAAACAATCTTCCGAATATACTTATCTTTGTCAATACAGAATTTGATTTTCAGCTTACATCTGTTTTTATTGGAAATATTCACACTAACTTATTTGTTGCAGATGTAAAATTTTATTATTCGACTCAGCAGTTGTTCATCAGATTTTAAATATACATATATAACCGTTATTGTTTTATATTGCAATAAAAACAGACAGTAAAAAGATATATATCATTGAATACGACAGACAAGTGCTTTTATTTAGTTAATAAAAAATATCAAAGCGCCTTGTATTCAATGAAAGGTGCATGAAAAAAAGGATTGTTGCTTTATATATATATATATATATATATATATATATATATTAGGAGGGCCTGGAGGGGGAACGATCCTGGCGTGCGGCACCTTTGGAAAGTGCCTGAAAACCATTCCACGGGCTGACCCAAGCTTTGAGAGTGAAATTCGGTAGACGAAACACTTGGGGGTCATCGATAGCTGTGCTAAGACGAAGTCACAAGTCATTGTGACCGAGGGCCTGAGTGTGCGCACCTTGTTCAGATTGTTGATCACGCTAGATAACATGCTCTCTATCTCCCAGAAACTGTAACTAAGGTCTGCTCAGCATAGTTGCAGTATAAACCACAGGTGGGCTCCGTGGGTGTTGAATAAACATAAAATGTGCCTGAGCGAGCGTCTGCAATAAGGATTGTCAAATACGAGTGGTCAGCTATTACACACACACACACACACACACACACACACACACAGAGTTCTTTCTTGCTTGCTTTTCAATGTGTCTGTTTACTACAATAGTGAAATTTTTATCCCAAGAAAATACTGTTAATGTGAAATCGATAAAGATTAAGATTAATTGCACAACTCAACAAAAACCTGAAGGAGGCTAGAAGGCACAACAGCTGCAACATTATTAGCAACAAAGATGAGAAAATTAGTTCGAATCTAAATAATATTTTAAGTAAACATCATAATGAAAAATAACTGAGTTAGTCGAAGCAGCACATGAAAACTGATTTCAGTAACAGTAAGGTTTAGTGATAGATGTAGATAGACATTGAATTTAGCTGATCACTAGGCTAGAAATTGGGTTCATTATTAAATTAGTCACTGAACATGATTTAGAAGACAACATTTTAGAATTGGAGTAACATTTTGGTGTAGCAATGTCGGGAATAAAATTGTCAGTTTCTTTAAAGTTGGTGACGGCGTTACGATAAAGGCAAAGTAGGTTTGCTCGGTTCTTGAACAAGATATCAGTAAGAGATTGCAGTTCATAAGGAAGAAACTTTAGGTTAATGTGTTTATCTATACAAAGCAATGATCCTTTACGTTCTGCAAAGCTGAATATTGCCCAACTTGAAATACAAAATAAATGACATGACTCCTAAGTATTTTTTGAATGTTTTTACCAACATCGGTTTGTTAATACTCATTTTACTGTGAAAAAACTGACTTAAATACAAATCTTACGGTAGAGGTCATAGAAACAATGTGAAGTTTTGATCAAGAAAGTTGGTAATAGATGGGATTTGTATCTTGCCGAGACATCAGTTTCATTCGTCTCATTCTCTCTACAAGAGAAGTGAATTCCACTCTTATTGGAAACATTTCTTCACGTTTCTTTTCTTCAGAGAATCCATATAGATATATAACAACTGTTACGAAACATGTATCAGTATTTTGGTTCGATTAATATACAACACCAGTGTTTTCTCTTTTATGTGACGTGTCCCCTCTGGACGTGGGTTATCTTGGTCTCCACAACTTCCTGTCATTTTTGCTATCTCTCTTTGCTCTCCCGATCATTTACACAATCTCTTTAAGTAGGTTATTCGCTGCTTCCTCTGTCTCTTCCTTTCAACATTTCCTTTGAGTGTCAAGTTCTCCAAACCCTATTTCCTCATGTTTTCTAGAAATTCCTGTTGTCTCTTTCTGATGTTAAATATGTGTCCTTTTTCTGTTTCCATTTTCTCTAAAACTTCATCGTTGCTCACATGTTCAGTCCATGATATTCTCAGCATCATTCTGGAGAACTATATTTCTGTTGCTTCAAGTCCCTTCTTCATCTATGAAGAAATTGTCCAACATTCAGTGCCATATCGGAGAACCGATAATACATAACACTTATTTAGCTTTGAGAATGCATCTTTCGCTATTTCAATGCACCTTCATGTTCCTGTGTTGTATTTTCTACCCTCTGTTAAACTCTTCCAAGATATCTAAATTGTTATACTTGTTTGACTTTGGTGTCTTCAATTGTTAGTTCGCATGTTGCGCTGTGTCTTTTACCGACAGCTATACATATATTTTTCTTACTATTGATGTTTCTTTTACAAATTCCTGTAAAAGTTCCTATAGTTTAAATTCTGTGTCTGCTATTAACACTGTGCCGTCTGCATATCTTACGTTGTTAAGCTTGCAGTTGTTAATAATGAATAATGGTAGGATTTCTAATTTAAAATATCGACACGGATTTTTTTCGCAGCAATTATTTTGGGCACAAGTTCTACAATTTAGATCAGGCTAAAATAATAATGAACTTGTCTTCAGTGCCGAAGGTTGATGTTAGAACAATTTTCGAAAATTGATATTTTTAATGCCTATTTTCCTTTGTCTCTCTGCCTGTTTTAGCCTCGAAATGTTGGCCTTGTACCGTAATGATCTAAACTGAAATATAATATGAGATACTTAAATATTTCCCACTTGTGGATCGTGGCTTTAATCCAGGTCCAAGATAAGCAAGATTTTTCATTCATATTAGTGCAACACAGTCTTCCTCCATTCAGTATTTGCCACTTTTCGCATGCTAAGCCTAGTAAATATCGATTTGGCCTTGTCTTGTGGATGAGACAATCTTTGGTGCCTCGGGTCGATATTCCAACTCAGCTAAAAACCAAGATTTCTAATGCCGATATGTAAAAACACAAAGACTTTACAATATGATTATTCCATTATTTTCCTCCATTTGTAACATCGACTGTTGTAAACTTTCAGATAAAACAGCAATATTCGGATATTATCGATTCATATCGACAGTCTTCGGAAAAGTCATAAGAAAAACCGAAAATAATACGAAACTTGATTGCAAAATAAGACCCGCTACAAATTTTAGACCGCATATAATAACGGAAGTGATACGGGAATTAAACAAATTTATTTATTTCCAAAATTACAATTTTATGTTTCATATCTACTATGCAACTTTTTAATATGTCCGTGAAGATGGGCTCTAAAGTAATTGTGAATATATAGCGTAAAGGGTCCAAATTCGGCAGCAAGTGAAAAATGTTAAACTTTCAAAGGCTTTTTTCATTTTTCTTTTTAATCATTTTTTTAAGATTTCTATATTTAGACAGCCTGTTTGTCAGTTTTTAAATTCAACCCAGGCAATGAACTTAAAATCACTGTGTCAGAGATCAATAGCGAGTGAATTAAAACTTTTCGTTTGTTTTACGGCATATCAACCTCAATAGGTTATTTTATGCCGACAAGATTTTTATTGTTGGTAATATTGTTTCAAAAAATGTATTGCTGGTAATATTTGTTTTTCAAAATTGTATTGCTGGTAATAATTTTTTTATTTCAAAAATGTATTGCTGGTAATAATTTTTTACAAAAATGTATTGCTGGTATTAAAACCTATATTTACACTTTCATAATGTTTTGATCCCAGTTTGGGGGTTAGCTATTTTCCCATAACTGGGACCCTAACAGGAGCTTCCACACCGGGTCAGGGTGGACCTGGGAACACCAGCAATTGAGAGTTGGTCCCACGCTCCTCAAAACCTCCTGATCCGAGGCTTTGCTGTCGGATGTAGTTTATCGTCTTACCCAGGACGCAGATGTAGTTTATAGTTATACCCAGAATGGTAAATTTCGATCCTTGATCCGGGTATTGTGTACTTGGAATCCGTGGAAATGGAGCGAGTAATAACTGGGCAGTAGTAAAAATAAGAACTAAAGATATACGTCGACATGGTCAACGAGAACACTCTAACCCTGTAGATTAAATAAAGAGTTCCGTTGGAAATTCCCTGTAGGTTAACTGGATCAGCAAATATCTGATGAATGCCGGAAAGTACAACAACTGAAACGTTTTGTTAACAAGGATAAAAATGAGGATAAACAATCAGTATGTAAATAATAAGATCTGATCCCCGAAGATCAGGCTGATTTTTTTTTAATACTAATCATGACAAATTACTCTAGAGCCTCTTTTTTACAAGCACAAAATTTGGAATGGTGCACCAATTCTGCTGGACAAAAATGTAGACAAGAAGATAATACAATGCCAATCATTAAAATCTACAGGGGTGTCCGAATGTTTTGTCACACTTTTTCAACGTTATGTAGGGGTATTATCAAGGAGAGAGTTTCACATGAATGATACCAGAATACTTATCAGTTGAAGGGCGCCGTTCGGAGAGCCTTTGCAGCAATCAACAAAGCACAGATTCGTAAAATATCACACAGGACATGGCGCCGCATCATTTTGTGTCACAAAAACAGACCTTCACGATGTGTGACAGCGTCAATGAAAGTGAATAAACTGAATCTAGTACATCTGTCTTGCATTGTTCTTTTGTTCTCATTACCTTTTCAGACCACCATTTACATAAATCAGGAATCTACCTGGTAGTGACAGGCAACCGTCAACTCTTGTAATATATATATATATATATATATATATATATATATATATATATATATATATATATATACTACCTCAGTAGATATTTACCAAACTGAGTCAAGTTTAGTACTGGAGCTACAATTCCTGGTATCTACTTAAGATCCATCTCCCTGCTCTGCATCATCTGTAAGCAGGTTCTTAACCAATATGCCTCTAAAATGTCGATTCATTTTTTTCACCTCTGTACTTAGCTTCATCTGATTTCAGATTCTCTCCTGCAAAGGCATTGATGAAATTTTGCATCTGACTTTCCTCGAGAAAAGTTATTGAAAGCATATTTAATTCGACATGCATAAAGCATCTATTTTTATTACTTTTTTTTAATGTTATTTTATTTATTGATGTTGTTAAATCATCAGGTGTGAAAAGTTATCAAGAGAGCATTTTTAAAGTTGACCGACATTATTCCCTGTTTTTCAATACGTTATCCGGACTTAATGAAGTTTTCAGGAACGCAACGATGCTTTATTATTATTAATGAGGTTTAATCTAAACCAACGACGTTTTCTTTTCTATTATTGAATGAGATTTGAGGAACAGCTTCATCTATTTTAATACAGTCGCCATGTTCTTTACTTTTGCTTAATCAGATTTTGATAATACCATCATTTTATTTATTTATTTATTTTATTTATTTATTTATTTATTTTTGTGAAGGGCTGCTTAAATGAACTTTGTGAATAGGGTAGCAAATTCTTATTTTTTAATTAATCAGATCTTGTGAGTAACTTTGTCTTTATGAATAGATCTGCCATTTTTGTTTATTCGAGGTTTTATACAGAATGTTACCATTTTTTAAAAATTTCATCTGTTTCTTTTTTTTTTTTTTTATCTGTTTCGGCTTCCTTTTAATTTGTTGTATTTTTCAAAGATTCACTAATTTCATTTTGTTTATAATTTTTGAATTGTATAATCTCATTAAATAAAACTCTCTCTCGTAATAAAATGATGCATACATCTACACGTGACGTGCGCATGAAAAGCTGACGTCATCGAAATTTGGATAATGCACTGTCGGGCTAAAATAACTGGATATCTTTTATATTTCTGTCCAATTACTGTGAATTCCAAAGAATGAAAGAAAACATTGCCAAGTATAAAAAATTGCTTGAAAATATGAAATATACGTAAAGATTTTTTCTTACTATGTACTTTGAGAGCTAAGAGAATTCGATTCTTAAATTGTTAGATTGATTTTTACTCAGTGCACATAACTTACAAGCCATTGTCAAAGCTTGGCATAAGGCCACAAATATGAGAACTCCGCGAGGATCTTACTCGATACTCAACAGTAACGGTCAACAAGATTAGCTCGTTAACCATTAAGCTCACGTCGAAAAAAAAAAAAAGAAAATGAAGTAGATATAAATCAAAATTTAAGAGAGATCATCAAGAAAGAATTTAGAACTGGCAACTCGAGGTGATCGAAACCGTAAAAATCCGCCCCTTCAAAAAGAAAGGGTTGATAAAGATTAAATATTACTAAAAAAAATGTATAACAATGTTATATATATATGTATCTGAAATATTGTTTAATAAGTAGTATTTTTCTAAACCAGATCAATTCTCGTACGACCACAGAAGTTCAAACAATGTCGGGCCTAATAAGAAGAATAGTAGATAGCAATAGAGATTACATTTAAATTTTTGAAGATTAAAATTGGTTGGAAAGCATGTAACTGTAAGTTCCACAAGAGAGAAAAGAAAGTGTTAGCATAGAATTTACGGCCACATCTAGACAGCTCAACTGTCAATTCATGAGATCTCAAAACCAGTCTAGTATTGCGCTTAAATTTTAAAAGTCTAGACATCATAGCGAAGATTTCATCCGAAAAATTAACGTGAAAATATTTATAGAAAAGACACAGGCATCCTTATGACGGTGAGAAAGTGACTGAAGCCGAGCTGCCAGATCAGGACCAATAACACTGCTGATTCTTTTTTATTCGTTATTCCGTTTCTACAGAGAAAGAGGAACGGTGAAGGTATACCGTTTACAAATGGTTTCCTAGTTGTGCTTCACGAAAGTTAGCAAAATAGTATTTCTCAAACTGTTAAGCCTAACGAGTGAAAAACAGGCTGATTTAAAAAAAAAGAAATAAAGGAGAATTTTTGTTCTACTGTCATCATCTGTTGCAATTAACTACAAGAATTCAGAAACGGCTTTTGGAATTTTGCTGTTCAACGTTACTGCTCAAGATGGGGGGGTTACCGTTAAAATGGAAATGATGAATGAGGTGGGTGATATGAATGAAAAGGCAGACGGTAGAAAAGAAAAATTATGAGGTTACGTTTTAAGAATAAGTAGCGTATCTGCCACATTAAAGTCCAATTCATATTATACCTGAAGCACAATATTGTTTTTAAAGTTTATTCGTTGGGTTTATGTATTGACAATTTACTCGTATTCGACGGCACAGCACCAAATATCAAGAAGCGAGGTTAGTTGGGTCGGTGGAGGATTGTCAAGCGCTATTTTTCCATTCATACTTATATAGAAATTAAGTAATAACGAAGTTCTGCAAGTATTAGTTTGGCACAAGGCTATGAGCATAGAGCACTTACTTAGGGTCAAATTTGCTAGTCAATTGTAATGATCCGTGAGAACAGATTGTGTTCAAAGATAAATTAATATGTCAGTAGCCTAATTCTGAAAAAAAAGTATTTTGCGTAACATTTATTTTTCGACATAATATCCACTTGCCAATTAACTTAATTCATGGGAGAATGTTAATCACATGCAACGTACGTAAAGACTTCTGCTAAAATGCATAAATACATATCAGGGTCTGAACATCGATGCGCCTTCGCGTAGGTATATATATATATATATATATATATATATATATATATACTAGCAGTATGGCCCGGCGTTGCCCGTGCTTGATTCAAAAATCGTACGACTCATACAGCAATCGCTATCACTTGACTTAAAATATTTTTGTCCTTCCTTGCCTTTAAAGGAGTTCCCTTTGCCGTGCTGATGTTGCTACATGCCTTACTTCACACTGCGAATTTTTTCTAAGCTCTCTACTAAACATTAAATCTACGAAAAAAGAACTAAACAAAATGAACACAAAACGATCAGCTTTAAAAAAGGACTCGTAACTGGAAAAACCGAACGAAAAAAGAATGTTAACAACAAATACTTTTTCACACCCAACCCAGTTCTGCGGAATCAGAATCAACGTTGAGTTTAACCAAGCGAATAAGCCAAGTGGAGTAAAGTGCCATGCAGATTTAAATTTTTCCCACTTGTGACAAATGCAGCTATCGATATTTTTTGCATGCTAGTTAACATTCGTGTCAGTCAGCTGTTGGCTCTCACGCTGGCCAATAGAATCTTCCTGCTTACTCGTGGCAGCCAGCTATTGGCTCTCACTCTGGCCAATAGAAAATGGTCGCAAACTACATGAAAACTGCCGAAGAAGCATGAAAAATCGATTATTTCCACTATCGATGGGAGTTGAGAAATGCAAAGTTGGTCTTGGCCTTCCCACTAACTTGGAGCATGTGCATGTAAATTTTGGTGCAAATCCGTCAAAAATTGCGGCCAGGCATTCGTTATACACATACACACATCCTGCCTTTATATATATATATATATATATATATATATATATATATATATATATATATATAATGTGCACAGTACTTAGTGGAAAGTGCTGAATATCACTAAAAGAGCTAACATATTCAGTTGTATGGATATGAGTTTTTTGACCTTGTGTTTCACGCTTTTGCGATCATCAAACAAAATCTTGAGTTTGTCTGACGATCGCAAAACGTGAAGCCCAGATTTACAAACTTATATCCATACAACTGAGTATATATATATATATATATATATATATATATATGTATTTTTTTATATATTTTAATTTTTTTATTTTATTTAACTTACTTTATTTTATTGATGTCAAATATTATTAATATTATCACTTTGAATTTGTGATGATGATGATAATGCAATGATGATTGTTTCGCTGTTGAAAATGACATGAATATCAGACAATTCAATGTATCTAGTTTATGTCTGATCACCCAATTTCCTTACCCTGTATTTTAACTTGTTCAGTCCTTAAAGAAAAATTCATTTCTAGGCCACTCCATCGGCTTATGTTTAATTCTTTCTTCTTTCCTTTCTTTTCCTCCTTCTCTCAATCTTTCCTTCTCTCTCTCCTTCCTTCTCCCCCTCTCTCTTTCTCTCTTCTCCCCCCTCCCCACAATTTTTAAAAACCTTATATTGAAATTTTTATTTTTCTTTCTTCTACTTTTAATATTATTTTTTTTTCCTTTTCTTTTACTTTTTTCCTCTTCCTTTTCCTTTCTTCTGGATACATTGATTCCATTTATTAAAAAAAAAAAAGTTTTATAAAAGAAATAAATGATAACCGAATGGATAGTCTGTACTCATATGTGTGCGCGTATAATATATATATATATATATATATATATATATATATATATATATATATATATATATATATATATATATATATATACACACAAATGCGTACGACGTTTGGAAAACATTCATCAAACAACCCAGCATTTGAACAAAAATAATTTCACCCACATGGAACTCCTACTCCTAAGTACCGACATTCATTTTGAATTTTGGTAAAATACGTCCAGATAAAAACGTGCAAAATCTGAAAAAAAAGGTTGTAATATTAGCGCACGGATTAAGAATCGACCACTAGTAAAATGGCTTTTGCGACAAGCTTGCTATCCATGACAGGTGTATCATAGAGCTCACAAAATAGACATATACCTTATATACTCGCGTATCATGCGACCTTTGAAAACCTAATTTTGAAGCTAATTTGACTACAGTAAATGGATTTATAGTTTGGTCAACGGCATAGTCTGGCAAAGCAGTACATACGGTAATTTTTTTTAATCTCGTGTACGTTGCGACCTCCTTAAAATCAGCATCAAAATTAGGTCTTCAAAAGTCACATGATACGCGTGTATATACGGTAATTAAATTTGGCACAAGGTCACGACCAAGATATCAAGACGCTACAACTTTTCCGTAGAGGCTGCAAAAACTTTTTTCTTTTTTTTCAGAGTGGATTCGACTTTGCCTTGTAAGGTTATATTAGCAGAAAATGAATAATAAATTCTAGGAAGACGTAGGAACGTGCATTCATCGTCTAAATAAAAGATGCTCAATTAGAAAATTACGAAAAATAATTTTATACGTTCTATATATATTGTTAAGCAAAGTATTGATCTTACGAGGCCATTTTGGAATTTTTCAGCTGCAGGACATCGCAGCATCTCATCCAAATTAAATGCAAGCAGAGTGCAATGTTTCAAGAAAATTCCTTGTTAGCTGGAGGTAACGGTGCAGTCAGTGGGCACCAATCACTCTAAAAACAATTGCACAGTGATAGATGCATTGTACAAATCAAATTCAAATATAATCAAGTTTGACACAAGGCCACAATGAGTTCACTCGATGTTCAATTTTTTTCTATGGCAGGTACTTGTACACAAAATCTGGAACATATACATATGTTTTCTTTTTTGGATACAGTGTGTGTAGAACACTGTCCAAATGTTCTATAATTCGAGCGCATTCGGCTCTACTTTTACCCATTATAAAGGATGATTTTATTTCTTAAGTTTAATTGAGTGTGTGCGTTGTGTGTATGTTTTAGTGTTATAGAGATGTTTTATTTCCTGAACACAGCACATAGTCACCATGTTCGTAGTTAATATTATTAAGTGCTGGCTTTTTCTTTTAATAAAATATATATTTTATATCTACTATCTTTTAATATCTAATAAATTAATATTAATTACGAACATGGCCACAATGTGCTGTGTTCGGAATATATGTTTATAATATTAAAAACACAACGCACACACTCATTAAAATCATCCTTGATACTGGGTAAAAGTATAGCCGAAAACGCTCGAAATTATAGAAAATTTGGACAGTTTATACACACTCTGTGTCCCAAAAAAGAAAACACTTGTTCGAATACAAGAAAAATTAAATAAAAAGCTTAATCGTAGTAACTTATGTATCGTTTTTAATGAAACATGCATAAATGAAGGATTGCTGTCTAAATACACTATATATATATATATATATATATATATATATATATATATATATGTGTGTGTGTGTTGCAATGTAACGTAAGAATAATCGCATGGTACCTTAAGGGATTCAAATATTTAAAAATGAGAAGTGAGTAATTTTGGCCACCTTTGCTTTGTTTAGCCTTAATTCTGTGTTCGTGCTGAGCAAATTAGATTGGTGTTTCTTGGTCGTATAAAAGAGACAATTAAGAGAAATGAAATTGAAGCCTTGTTATCTGAATGCAGATAACAAGCGCTACGCTTCAGTCAAGCCACACATGCGGATATTATTGACACAAATAGCAAATTAGATAAAGTTAATCTTTCTCCGACGAGCGATAACTGGCAGATATTTACGATTTGTTTTTTGTTTTATCATTTCATCAGTGTTAATGAATTTCACCTACTCAGTGAATGGAGAACCTCCACTGTTCTTCCTGTGGATCATTATAACATCTTTCATCTAATGAGTCGTGACGTTTGTATGCCTTTATTATTGACTGCAAAAATGGTATTCACGGTAATTGATAAGGATATTGGCGCGACTGTACTATATTGCGATATGCGATTACTTGGATAATAATTGCAATAGATCAACTCGCGCCCCTGGGTGGTCTGCGAAGGTTCTTCTCACGATGGCATGGCTTCCGCAAGGGGATGATTGCCCGATTGAACACGACAAATCAATATGACAAACCAGAAAAGCTAGACTACAGAGCAAAGGCTGACTAAAATAATCAGGATAATAAAGTAAAAAAAAAAAAACATGCAAATATCAGAGCTGTTTTGAATTTAGGGCACACTGCAAATCACTACCATTTCTTATCGTCAGTATGGCTACTAGTTTCCGTGCATGGCCATCTGCATCTCTTAAACACTGACAGCGTCAACCTGGGATACATACTGCAATTATGCTGGGCGGATATCAGTTACAGTTCAAGTATGGGCTGCATACGGCTTTAAATTCAGTGTTGTCCTTCTCTTAAACTAGTTAGCAATCATGGCTATAGAGCTGTGTCTGCCCTGTTATTTAATCCATAACTTGGGAGAGAAGACAGATTCATATATTTCTCAAATGTAATTGTGTGTAAGTGAACGTAACTATTTCTCTTCCCGAGTCCCTTGTCAGTACATTACAGATATGCAACGCAGACCCCAAAAGAAATTAGATAATTACGAAATTCTGAAACGATTCCAGGAATAAGGTCACAACTGCAAGGCGCCAAGTTAGGATCAAATTAACTAGTCAGTAGTAACGATAAGTGTGACGGTTACACACCTGGCCCAGTGTCGGATCCTTTGGTTACGGCGCCAACGGTGACGTCGCTCCTCCTGGTCGCTCCTCCTGGTCGCTCCTCCTGGGTCCAAGCGTGCCGCTCCAACCCTTTGGTCAGATGATCACCAGCCTCGCCTTTCCCGACTCGCTTCCAATACCTGGTCACTAAAGCAACTATACCGATCTCCGGTCTGTCTACCCACGCTGTGTTTAGATCTTAGACAGACGGGACCAGCAGGGATCGGGGCCGATACAAGTTGAGTCCGACGGGGGTGGCAAAACACAAATAAAATAAAAACTCACGACACCAAACAAAATTGCTGATAAAAAGGGTAACAACCTTTATATCTTAAAGTCCGTTACATAAAAACAAAAGTGTTCTCATTTCCCGACCCGCTCTGGGACTATGGCACCAAGCTTCTATCACACAATAGAAAATGTCGAATTACCTACTTTCTAGAATCATGTATGTATGTCGGAGTGTGGTTCAGTTCGACACTGGGGCTAATTTCTATCGATCATTCGCAGTTGATTCTTCTCTCCGACTTGAGTTGTATTTCTTCTTCTTCGTCTGCTTGGGCTGGTAGTTTTCCTGTTTCAACTTGGTGGAAGATTTCTTGTTTCAACTTAGCCGCAACTCTCTGTCGTCTGAGGTGGTCTCTTCTCACTGCCGTCCGGAGCTGAACTTTAACTTCTCATCGACTTTCGGCTTGTCTGCAGCTCCAATTCTTCTCAGGCTTTCAGGCAATCTTCTTCTTCATCTACTTGGGCTGGAAGTTCTTCTTGTCTGAGGGTTCTTTTCTCGCTGCCGTCCGGGGATGAACTCTTCCGTAACTCTGCCACAACTCTTGGCGTCCTTCGAGCAATCTCCTTCTTCGTCTGCTTGGGCTGGAAGTTCTCTTGTCTTCGACTTGGGTGGAAGGATTTCTTGTCTGAGGATTCTCTTGCCCGCAAAGGGGCGAGTGAATCGGGCCCGATGCCCGCGTTCAGGCTCTATCCCTGCCCGCGGTCCAGCTGCAACTCCAACTGATTTCTGTCGACTGGGGTCCTGCTTTTATTGACGCCGCAACAAACTGGGGTGGGTCTGTCGGCGTCAGGGTTTTCTCGATAATTCCAAAAACTGCATTAATTCTGTCTTCTCCATTATCGCTATTGTTTTTCCCCTACTTCCTCGCAGTACCTTTGGTGGGGCGGCGCACATCCATCTCTCTTAGTCTCTCGTATGTCAGGTGACCGCTTTTCAACCAATCGTTCCTGATCGAGCCATTTTATTTCCTTTTCTTCCGCAGGTCACGTGATCGTATTCGACCAATTGTTATTGATCGAACATTTCTTTCCTTTTCTTCCGCAGGTCACGTGATCGTATTCGACCAATTGTTATTGATCGAACATCCTCTCCCCTCTGTTTGCGGGCGTGGTTACATCGTTCTTGTTTAAAAAAAACAAAATCCAATTTTTGCCCCTTTTTGCACGTACGCAAAATGACAATCTTTGGCTTTCTCTCACCTGGACTTTGTCAAACAGCCCGCTGCTAATTAGTCTTGACTTTAGAAAGGATCTTTTCCGCCTTCTTGGCGCCCTCTGTGAGCCAAAAGCAATTGTCCCTCTTTTTACCTCTTTGTTTTTCCTGATAGTCGAAAATCTTAATTATCTACATTGAAGTGTCTCTACTTTATTAACGTGGGTGTCCAATTCTTAACAGGTCAAGATCTGTATATCGTTCCACCGGTAACTCCCCTCAACCCAAAGACACTTTTTCTCTGATTAAGATTGTTTCATTGTTCCCAAAATTTCTCTTTATCCAAATTGATAAGGTGTCTTTCCATGCAAAAGTAGGCCAAGTGCTCTGACCGACATTCTTATCAAAATGACTTTCGAAAATCGGCCAAGACGCTGACCTAAATCTCTTTCTGACTCCTATCTCCACCCTCAATTGGGTCATGCGTCATACATTTCTCTTTCTTTCTTTTTCTTCCCTTCCTTCCTTTTTCCTTTCTTTCCTTCTTCTTTCCTTAGGATCGTCTAGTACACTCTTAGTGAATTATTTTCAACTCAGTTATTTTCCGTTTTTAAAAAAAAATTAACAACCTGTTTAATAAACTGAGTAAGAAAAAATTAAATCATATTTCTAGGAATATTTCTAATAATGCAAGGTGCCACATAAGTGAAACCAGGTTGCTATTAGCACATATAAGCAAATCAATAAATCAGTGGCCTTATAATTAAAAAAGTTATTTGACATAACATTTACTTTTCAACATAATATCCTCTTGACAATGCGCTTCATTCAGTGGTGAATATTAATTCAATGCAACGTACACTATACATTGAAATCTTAAAATACATATCAGGGTCTGACATATCAAATCGCGCACAGTCGTGGCCGGCTACTCTCGTTTTCCGAGCAAGGCAGCTAACCAGTTTCTGTTGTAGACGCCCGCTGTGGCACATTTCGGTCTGTCCAACACTGACAGAGAGACCACCTGCGGTTTATTCCGCAAACGTGTTATGATCAGCAGTTTGAAAAACGTTACTACACTCATACCCTCGGTCATGATGACTTGTGAGCTCGTGTTAGCACAATCATCGATGGCCTCCGAACATTTGTCTGCCCAATGTCACTCACATATGATTTTCAGTCACTTCCCGAAAATTACCGCATGTTGGGGTCACCTCCCCAGAACGAAGAGCGCAAAAAGTCCCCTTCCTGACCAATCGACCCTGTTGACATGCCGAATGGTCAAAAAGCGGACTAAAAATAAATGTCAATATTCAACTTACATGAAGTAGCGTAAGTATGTTTTTACTTTGCCTGAGTCTGATAAAACTGAATTATCTGATAAGAATACTGATTTAACTGATGGAAATAATTTTGAAAGATATTACATAATTTTCTCAAAATAAATAAAAAAAAAAAAGAAGTTAACCTTTAATCTTTTATGATTTAACCCCAAGCAAGTCAATAATGTCACTAATATATAAGGATTTACGTAGTGGGAAAGGATATGAAAAAAAGAGATTAAAAGAACGGGAATTAAATAATAAAAAGATAAAAATTGAGATTGCATTTAAATTTTTGAATATCAAAGTTGACTGGAAAGCAAGAAGTGTAAGAGAAGAAACTGTTAGCATAGAACTTACGGTTATACGAGGCATTTCAACTGTAAATTGAGACCTTGATCCTAATCTTAATATACAAATATTCGTTCCATATTTCTTTGTCATTGTATAGTCTCAATTAACTAATCTTTGTTTAATCATTTCACCCCAAGCAAGACAATAAAGCCACTAAGACGCAACGGGTTACTTAATGTTAGAAAATGAGAAAAATATGCTATTAAGGAGAGAGAAAAATAAAGAACAGGAATTAAGACGACAGAAGATAAAGATCAACATTGCATTTCAATTTGTGAAGGTCAAAGTTGACTAGAAAGCAAGAAGCCGGAAGAGAGTTTCACATGCGAGAAGTCTGAGAGAAAAATCTTTTAGCATAGAACTTATGGTTACATCTAGAAATTTAAACTTTAAAATGATGAGACCTAAGGGCAATCTAGTACTGCACTTAAATTCTTCAAGTCGAGGTACCAAAGAATAAAGCTCATCAGAACAATTACCATAAAAATATTTATAAATAAGGCACAGAGAAGCTACGTGACGACCGTGGGAAAGTGAAGCAAATATGCCAGGTCAAGACCGATAATATTGCAGATTTTTCTTTAGATTTCATCAAGAATCCCTAAATACATAGACGTACCAAACCAGATATGACAATATTCAATACATGGATGAAACAGGGAAACAATTTCTAACGAAATTTTCTTGTTTCTTAATAATTTCCTTGGCTTTTGTAAAGCATCTTTCCTTATCCCAGATCGTCTTCGGTGTCGCACTTTCCGTTATCTGTTTAAAAACTTCCCAGATATTTAAATATGATAGTTGTACTTATCTGATTTTAGAATTTTTAATTTTTAATTTCATGTGGGGATGTTTCTTTTTTGTACGACCATATATTTGTCGTGCCCATAAAGAAATATTTAAATAAAAGAATTAGTGTCAAAAACAATTATAACGATTATAATTATTATTAATTCACTCTTTCTAAACCAATTAGAATCGAACCCACTTTTCTCTTCTGCACACACGCAAACACGTGACATTCACACACGGACAGGCAGTCAACACGTACGTCAACGAAAATTTCGACTCCTTTTCATTTTTCAGGCATTAATAATAAATAATCTTAGCACCCAAAAATTCCAGATAAGAAACCTCAGATATTTCTTGTATTTTCCAATTATCTGGACACTGATTACACACACCCTTAAAAATATACGAGAAAGAATGTATACTTTACTTATACTTTGTCTTATTCCGATCTATATTTGACCTACATTTGATCTATATTTGACCTACATTTGACCCCAAACTTAGAATTTTCTTCAGTATTAATGTCTCTCGTGTCTCCAACGTCACATAACATCCAAATAATGATACTCGTTATGTTGTTTTCACATCTGGCTGTTTCTCATTTTTACGAGTATTTTTGTATAAATGTTAGGGGTTTTATGATTATTTTCTCAGAGTGATAACTCCCATATATATTCTGTATTCGTTATGTCTATATGAGAGAGGGTTGTATTGTCGTGTTTGTCCTCAGGTATTTTGGAAGTAAATTGTTCTTATAAAATATTTCATAAGGACAAATAGCCTCAAGTGAAGAAACTTACAGTTTTTATGAGAAATATTTTGAGCATTGTCGCCCCTCTACAGAGAGAGAGAGAGAGAGAGAGAGAGAGAGAGAGAGAGACTAAAAAAAAAATACGAAAATACACTCAATATTTTCTCTACGACTGACAGTGCTACAACGATTACAGAAATGTATGAGGAATTTCGTTCCAACCTGCATACTTCGGGCTGGATAATCTTTGTGTCTGCCAAGAATTAAATGATAGCAAAATGCTTGAGGCTAAGAAGCCAAACATATTGTTGGATTTGAAACATTCCACAGCAAACAACGAAACTAGCTACTCGACATCGAGGCAGGCAGAGTTTAATTTAGGGATCTGGAAACGCACAAAAAATTATCCATATAAATCAATAGTCAACGCTTCGTCGCTTTAGGTCATTTCGTTTAGCGGGGAAAACCTATACAAAATGTATGGTCTTTTGCAAAAATGAAGTAGCGTAATATTGCGAACTTTCGGAAAGTGGAAATACCTCCGTTTATATTCACGTGTGTATGTTTGTGTTTAGAAGACGAAATCATCCATGCAAACACTTTCGAATCTGATTGATTCAAAACACTGTGAATACAGGCTCATTGAATTCTATGATCGAAGGTCTCACCAAAATGAGAATTCAATTCATGGAATAACACCATAAATACATTTCTTATTAGCCTTCTTACCAGGAAATAGAACTACAGTCAACCCTGCGTGTGTACTTCACAACATGTTTGTCTAAAAGTGAACTGAAAAGACCAGAAATTTTAAACACCTACTTAACGAGATTCCATCCTGGGTAACACGATAAACTACATCAGGCAGCAAGACCTCTGTTCAGGTTTTGAGGAGCGTGAAACAAACTTTTAATTGTTAGTATTCTAAGGTACACTCTGACCCGAGGTGGTAGCACCTGTTAGGGTCCCAACTACAGGAAAATACTTAACCCACAAACTGGGGTTAAAATGCTATGAAAGTGTAAAAATAGGTTTTAATACCAGCAATAAATTTGGGGGAAAATTATCACCAACAATACAATATTACCAGCAATACATTTTAAAAGAAAAATTTATACCATCCAATACATTTTTGTAAGTAATTATTACCAGCAATAAAAATCTTGTCGGCATCAAATAACACATTGAGGTTGATATGCCGTAAAACAAAATAAACCAAGTCTTACGAGATCATGTAAATGGATCGAAAAACAGGGTTTAAGAGAGAGAAAAAAGGACAAAATTTACTAAGATTTACAAAAGAAAAGAAATTGTGGAGAGCCACCAACGTCACTGGGGGGGACTCGGAACACAGAAAACTACTCAACGGCATCCAATGCAACAAATAAACTTTGAAATGTTAATTGTAGACTGATGGTTAATAGTGTGGTCACTCAGATCCTTTTTGAGATAGAGTTCTATCCTCATAATTGGTGATACTTTAAGATCCTAGTAAATGTATACGAACCGCAAGAGCATCCAGTCAAAAGCAATGGTTAGCAACCATTTTTCTTTCCTTTTACACGGTAAAGGGTACAGTTATATACTCATTGATTTTCTTACTACTGGGACCCTGAGCCAAAATAACATCAGAAATAGTTATGATCAAACTTTTTTGAAGTGGAGGCGGAATAGATCGATTTGAGAGTTAGATATAAAAAAAAAATTGTATTATATGCAAATTAGATAGACAAATATAAGTAGAGAACAAGAGACGAACATGGGGGTGGCTATACCTAGAAAACCTGGTTACTGTTCAGGACACGGAGAGCTGTATTACGACTACTACTACTACGCAGAGAGATATGCAAAACATAACAAACATAAAATTAAAAAAAACAAGTATAGATTTTTACATCATCATGCCTTCCTTTGTCCGGCAAATATCCAGATAGGTGACCTATCTGGATACAGTTTACAGTTGCTTGGTTAGTGGGAGAAGTCGCTTATATGTTTTTCGTCAAGAGCGAAGTAGGTCACATTTTAAAAACTAAAAAAACTAGTGCTACTAAATATTTTTAATTGATTTTTTTCTCGTATTAATAGCCTATATTTGTCGAGAGAATTAAAAAAAAAAACAGAAAAAAAAAATCAAAATTTAGTAGCGCTTGATTTTCAAAACAAGTCATTCCTCAATTTTGCGATCCGGCCAAACAACAGACAGGTGAAAAATGAGTGTCAACAAATCGATCTGTTATTCTTCTAGAAAAAAGTATATCGACAAGTTTTATATAGTTTATCAAGTCAGAAAAGTGATAAAGAAAAACCTCCCGTAAAAGGAATTAAAGGGTGTTTTTCTTTTGTCCTGTTATCGACGTTTCTCTTCATTAAACGCTCAAGTCGGACAAGTTTGGTAATTGACTTGACCAAGCAACTTCATGAAACACTTGCACATAATGAAGGTTTCATTCTGATTAATTTGTTTTCTGACTCTATATCCGATGCCAACATACGAATCTCATGAATAAAAGAAGACAGAGAATAGGTGATTTACGAGAAATACGATTTCAAAAGGTTTCCTGCTGAAGATTTTTTTTTTTTTTAGTAAGATTTGTTGATTAAAATATATATTAGTAAATCTAAATAAAGGGGGAAGTTCTGTCTGTCGGTCCGTGTGTCTGAAATCAGTCAGTAACTCGTGCCACACTTACTCTACAGGTTATACATTTTTGAAATCACGACGATCCCGGGATTGAAAATCTGACTTTCATCTGATGCTTGAATCTCCAGCTTTGGGAATTGTGTGCGGATGAGGATGGAACGTTAATAATTCAAATTTTAAAATAATTGAAAAAAATAGTGATTTTGACTTTTTAATTTATAGTGAGATTAAAGTAACATAAAAACTTTGATTTTTTTTTTAATTCTGCAGAATTTGGGATTTGAAGAACTCTGCTCAGTTGAAGTTCCACAGAGTTTGTGAAATGAAGAATTTCAGCCAAAATCGGTCTTTCGGTCGGAATTATAGTCTGAATCAGAGTTAAAGTGAGGTTTTAGATGTTCCAGGGATGGAATCCAAATTAGCTCTCCGCAAGAGCTAGTTTAAAAGTCCACACAGAGTGCGCTTTTTAATCTAGTTCAATATAGATGTGATTATTCCTCCCCAAACTTCAATCCTTGGTAATCATATTTCCGGCACTTTACACGTTTTGTAATAGTTCGCTTCTAATGTTGATTTTCTCAAGCGTCTTCTTAGAAGACTTTAGCTTATTTGGGAATTAAATATTCAATTTTAAGCTTTTTGAGAACTTTTAACCACAAATGCTACCATAAACGTATTTCTGACACGCACTATTTTCTTTCTGCTTCAACATTTTTGAAGCTTCAATTTACAATTTGTTTATAATGTCCCAAAGAGCCATCTTTGAAAATTGAAATGCGTGTCAGATTTATCCAGACAGCACGAACAAAAACTTAAATGCAATATATAGACGCTATTACATTTTCTCCACCCCACACCGCTTTCTTGTAATATTACACGCTCGGGTCCCCACCTTAAAAACTTACCTTGTGTCACAACTCGTCTTAGTGGGGACTCAGAGTAAATATCTAGTGATTTTTTTTTCATCATTTTTTCCCCATCTACGAAGAGTTTCGCCCTCTCCAGGGCGCAGGCCTGAGCAGAGTTTTTTTTTTTTTATGTGAGATCGTGAGTTGCCTATGCAGCACGTCTCCCCTCTCGACAACGAAAGGAAAGTCAGAGGCGAATTCATCTTGACACCGGTGTCGTCGCCGGAGTTGCCAGAAGGAAGCTGAACATGACATTCAGACCCTCTTAGGTACTTCGGATTTGAATTAAGAGTTGTCCTTCTCCTATCCTGGCTGCCAAACATAGGTGCAGAACGCAGACTGCCCTACTATATATCCATAGTTGGAGATTTTGAATTCAGAGTATTTTTGTTTTTTTAAATCTTTTTCTAGACCGTTTGCCACCCAAGGCTATAGAACCCAGTCTGTCCTGCTATATACGAATAATTGGGATGGCGGCTGAAGAGATGGATTACACTTTGGAAAGATATGAAACCATCTATTACTCAAAAAGACATAGGGTGATCTATGTTTAGTTTTTACTTAAAATTGTTCCGAAACGTATAAGAATTAAAGAAATCAACAATTAAATCTTCGTTGTTCTTCGACCAAACTTGCGTAAAGAAAAAAAATTTAACCGAAAGATACACAGTATATATATATATATATATATATATATATATATATATATATATATATATATATATATATGTGTGTACATTTAATAATCCGGTTAATGAAATTTGAGTAATAAAAAACAACAAAATGGCAACAATATTGGCAATAAGATTGATTATATTTATTATATATTAGCCTTTTTAACTAAATTGAAGGACAAAGAGAAAAATTTTTCAAAGTCGGGATTTTCGGACACGCCTGTGTCCTTTTTCAACGAGACCCAGAATAACTAAGAAGTTGGGCTCACTCATCCAAGAAATGTTGTTTTTGTTTGTTAGAAGCCTGCCTGGAGAAAGAACATTAAACACACACACACACGAAACAGGCAGAAAATATAATGAAGAATCTAAATCTCTTAATACATTAGGGTTAAAATTCAACTTTGTTGGCAATGAAAAAGTTTATATAATTCTAACAAAGTCATATATGTATAGGTTAGCGGCTAGCAGAATTGCACCACTTTGCCGTCGCCACAGAATACAGGAATGTAGACAGTGTTACAAAAAGTGACCATAAAAATTTATGAAAAACTTATTGGAAATGATTACTAAAAAAAAAAAAGAAACAAAAACTCAACAAAAACACATTCAGTCCCAAAATCAATTTCAGAAAATAAAAGAGGAAAAAAAC
The DNA here is from genome assembly GCA_903632075.3 of Acanthosepion pharaonis. Classification (NCBI taxonomy): domain Eukaryota; kingdom Metazoa; phylum Mollusca; class Cephalopoda; order Sepiida; family Sepiidae; genus Acanthosepion; species Acanthosepion pharaonis. The sequence continues at coordinate 1,438,076 of CAHIKZ030003752.1, read as the reverse complement.
GATACAAAATTCAAATTCTCTTTTCGTGTTCGGTAAAAGGTGTATGAGAAGAATTGTCTGGATCGTTTTAATGAAAAGAATTAAATTTTTATTTCAGGGAATCAGAATATATAATCATATCGGCAAAGAATTGCTTGTGGCGTGTCATTCAGTGTGATAGTCTGTCTTGAATGGAATTTGGTAAGATGCCAAATGACTTCTTCACTAGAATTTCTGCAATGTCCTCTACGTGTAGAAACAAAACTAAGAGGTTTTGTAGCTTTAAAAACTTTATATTAAAGGGTCATGTAAGATTCTAATGTCCAGGCTATGTAGTAGTTAATAGATATGATTTTATGAATTTAAACCCAAGTAGAGATTTATCCCTTGTTACCAATTCAAGACTGAGTTTCCGATTCCTTCTAAAGTGGTTTTATTTTTTTTACATTCCGTTTAGTCGCTTGCGTCTTAGTGGCATTATTGCCTCACTTGGTGTATATTGGCTAAAAAAAAAAAAAAAAAGAAACTTGGAAAAAAGCAAAATAATCTCGGTTTCAGGTGGAATATTTCCCCAGTGAAATTAATGTCGTCACTAGAATTGGCAGCAACCTGGAAATGTCGAAAACTCAATTTCTGTCCCAGAGGATTAAATCATTGGTTCATAAATTTGATGGCATAGTAATTGCGGGTTCAATTGCAAGGCCAGAGAAACAGAATAAGCTATAACTAAGCAGTACTAAGTAAAAGGCAAGACAAAATGGCCCTACATATGTTCAGCTGAATGCGGCTCCATCGATTAAATAAAAGATTTAGTTCAAAGTTCCAGGAAAGTTACTCGGAACGGTAGATTCTTGAAGAAGGCCGGAGGGCATAACGGCTGAAACATTATAACAAAAGTGAATTGACATCAAACAACATGACATTATAAATGATTTGCCAATGTTATTGCGATATAGCATTATCAAAGTTATCACCAGCTAAAATTCCATCGCCAAACTAAATTTCTTCTCTTCGGCATTCTTCATGTGGTTTTTGAAGAGGAATCAGTGTTATAATGAGTGTGTTGCCTCCTTTCTGAGGCTTTTTTTTTTTTTTTTTGACTATTTCCCATAGTTGGGACCCTAACAGGTTCTGCCTTCCTTGGTCAGGGTAAATGTGGAAACGGCAGTTATGAGATGTTTGCACATTCCTCAAAATCCCTCTGAACGGAAGCCTTGCGGCTAGATGTAGTTGAATCTAGGTAAATTGCTCGAAGTAATTTCGAAACTCGAAGCACCACGTAAACTGCGCCGTCTCACGATACGTCAACGGAGTTGGATATAAAAGGAGTCACAACACTCAACTTTAGCAGTCCTGATTTTTTTTTCTATATTTGTTTTCTGTTTCAGTAATTTTGGAGATCTCGAATCCTAGTGATGGACATAACTTTTGTTGAGAGCGAAAAAGGAAAGAAGAAATTGTGCTGAATGGGTATCTATATATTAAGGACAAAACAGAGAACAATAAGATTTACTGGAAATATGAAATGTGCAAAAAAAGGAAATGCTTAGCACGTGTTTTATTTTTTTTTTAACTACAGGTTTCGAGCAAACTGCCTTTCGAGAAAACAAATAAGACCTGCTATATAAATGTACCCATTCTTTAATTTTAACTGTTCAGTTAACAACAATAAAATTGTATTATTTTATCTTATAATAAATATTATAACAATGTATTTTTTATTTATCTTTTAACCACAGGTTTCGAGCAAACTGCTTTCGAGCAATTGATAGTTCGATAAAATTATTTTTCGACCAATTGATTTCGAGTAATTTACCGGATACGGATGTGATGTCGTTCATCGTCATACCCAGGACAGCCTTAGGGAAGAGATAACGATAATTGCGATAGACTTCTCGCAGGATATTTAAAATATTTGAGACACGGTAGAGACGGGGAAACAAGTGCAGTTGATGATAAAGAGCGACCTCTGGAGTGAGAGTTGGATTGAATAATCTTCCACTCCATGGTGGAAGCAGCTTTTATAGAAAGTGAGGTGACGTCAATCTTTGTTGGTTTCTTTAATGTAGAATTTTGTTTGCAGCACTCAGGATCGAACTCGTTACTCACGAATACTGTTCAATCAAACTAACCTCGGTAACTATCCTACCACACCGAAGTTTGTCTATCCTTTTCCGAAGCGACACTAATTGCCATTTCCTGTTGTGCGAGAAGTGACATGAAAGCACTTCCATTAATAAAAAAAAAAATTGGACTGATAGGAAATCCCTGTTGTATTGAATTCAGGTGATTTTTGAAGGGTAAATGCCAAAAAAGGAGAGGCATTTCTAACAAGCATTGCAATAAAATGAATGCTGAGAGGTTGACGATGAAAGAATTGGATGCCTGGGTGCAGATAGTTTTAAATGATTCATACACCGAGATGTCCAAAAGCTGAAGGTGCTTATCACAGAGGGGAGATAAAGAAAGCAAAGCTATGCTGCTGCCTTCAAAAATGGCCTTCTCAAAGAATGGAGAATCTCGTGATTCTCACAGAAAAATACAGGATGTTGTTTAGAGCATTTCGTACATAATACATATATATTAAGACATTTTAATGTTTATACATTCTTTTTTTATAGATATAAATATTTAAGTAAATGCTCTGTTTATAATAAAAAGTATTAACAACGGCCTGAATGTCCAAGAAATTGTCATAGAAAATATGCGTCCTCCGACAGGAATCGAACCTGTATCCTATACGGAACCGTCAAGATAGCTTGACGTGCTTTTATCGATTTCGCCACTGTGGAGCGTTTCAGTTATCAAGGTCGATTTTGTTGTTTTTACTCTACAATTTTCCATGAGTTTTTCACGTACATTCATATCTGCTCGATGCGTATCCAAATGTAAACAAATGACGTCACACATTATGAAATGGACAAAGTCCGACAATTATTATTTATAATTTGTTTATTTATAATAATTGTCGGGCTTTGTCCATTTCATAATGTGTGAAGACATATATATATATATATATATATATATATCCCTTGGAGCTCTCAACAAGTTCCTTTCCTCTGTCACCTCCCCCAGTTCACGTTCTGTCATCCATTGCTTAAACCCGCCAGGTATGTCATGCGTTGTTTTCTTTTGTCTCTCTTTCCCTCTATTCAACTCGTGAGTATCAGATTCTCCAGGTCCGCCGTCCTCATTATGTGTTCCAGAAATTTCAGCTGCCACCTCCTGATGTTAAGTATAAGCCTCCTCCCTGTTTTCATCTTATCTAAGACATCATCGGTGCTCACACGCTCCGTCCATGATATCCTTAGCATCTTTCTGTAGAACCACATCTCCGTCGCCTCGAGTCTCTTCTTCATCTTTGAGGAGATCGTTCAACATTCGCTGCCGTAAAGAAGGACACGTAACAATTCAGTATTCTTTAGCTTTCCGAATATTTCAAATATGAAATAAATATATCAGATGACATGTCAGGTTTACGATGTGAAAGAATCTTTATTAATTTTGCCAGATTTTTTAAGTGGTTGATTTGCAGTGTAACACCCGTACTCAGCATTAAAAAATTCCAGAAAACTTCCATTTATGTGTAAATGTACATGCTCCATTCGAATCTGGCTTGACAAAATCTATCGTTTTGGTGTTATCAACAGTGAAAGTTCGGATTCGTTCGCGTCGCGGGCATCCATTATTGGCGTTGTTTTTATACATTACACTGCAGAATAGCTATCAGTGTATGTATCATTGCGCAAATTGAGTGTGTCTACGTAAATAGTTCTTGTGCGCAGTAATTGAGACAAATTTAGACAAGAAAGATCAGTTCCGAGCTTATGTCTCCGTAGTCTTCCGCGTTTCGCTTTCCGCAGTGAATGTATGCAAACAACGCGAGTAATGGCTGCCGCCAACGACGCGATTGAATCCCAAATTTCACAGTCGATAACTCTAAAACGGTAGATTTTATCAAGCCAGATTCGAATGGAACATGTACAATTTCACATAAATGTAATTATTCTGGAAATTTATAATGCGAACTGAGTGCGGGTGTTACACTGCAAATTAACCTTTTATGTTTTTCTTATGTAACTTCAGTCTGAATTTAAATGAACGATTTTTTATTTTGCTTTTTGTCTGTTTTTGTCCGACCCTTCTGTAAAGAACTCGCTCTAAAAGGGTACTTTTATTACTACTAATACTACTACTAATCACCACGCTTATATTGTTATGACGTAGTCAAACCTTTTATGTTTGTTCTACATTCCTTTTTACCTAAGAACTATTTCTTATCACCATCTTTAGTGGAACGGGTGAGGTTCTTCTTACTAAGTAATAGGATAGTAGTTACGTTGGCGGAAGCTGTTAAATTCCGTTTCCGGCTTGTTAAGATTTTGACCAGTGCTGAAAAAAACACCACGTGTTATCTCTGCTTATCAGTCAGGTGTTAATATTAAATGTGTTCAGATTTTAATACAATATGTATTCCTTTGCTTCGCGAAGTGGTTGATATGTAATTCTCCCAAATTTGGAATCGTCTAGGGTGCTTCCTGTAACTGATTCTGAAATGGATTAGTCTGCTTGTTATATAAATTATTGCGAATCCTTTTTTTTTTTTTTTTCCATTTAAAAAAATATGGTTGGAGTGGTACCGTACTTCAAAAAACATGACGTACTCGCTTTTTTATCACGGATATACCCACTGATGATGTTAGCGACAAGTCCAAGAAGGAGGATCTTCCATTTTCCCAACCGTATTGGGTATGTTCATTACTGTTCTAAAGTCAAGTTTGAACTAATTTTATTAAATACTAACGAACTCTTAATAAATAATAAGTATTTAAGTATACTTTCGTCAATATTAATTAATTATTACCTACAATTTCAAGGAAATGAGAATTCTTACATTTTTTTTTCGTTCTGGCAATAATAAAAAAGGAATTATCACTGACTAGATTTTAAATCGGATTAGGTTGTTTTTATATTTTTAGTTTTATTAGCATAAAATAACTTTCTGAACGATCAAAGATCCAGATTGGCATTTTTTTTTTTTTTTTTTTGTATCATGTAAATTTTCGATGGTGAATTAAAGGTAGGCTTGTCCCAGGTAACGCTAAAAAGTGGTATACCCTGGAGAAAAAAGGTCCCCAAATCGATAAAAAAAATTTTAACGTGTAAATGTTTGTTAAAATTAAAGAGGGAAGACCAAAGTATTTTAATATTTTTTCAGATTTTTTAATCCTTCCTATAAATTTAAAAAAATTTTTTTTAAAGAATTCGTTTTTCTTGAATAAAAAAAAAAACTAGTAAATTCGATTTATCGGCCATTTCTGGCGGAATTTCTAAACAAAAAAATCAAATTTACTTCAAAAATCAATTAAAATTCAATTACACCTTTTTTTTTTTTTTTTTGTTATCTTAGGAAATTTAGAATGATTAAAGTATACTTAATGTAATTTGAAAGAAACATTACTTACTTTTTTAGCAGAAAATTTTTTAATAGAGTTATTTCCAACCATGGTACTCGCGCGGGTGCGTGATTGAAGGGTGTTAATTGATGGGTGTCAATATATTGACAACTTACGTCAAGGGAATTTATCGTACGGTAGCGCAGAAGTGATGTAATTCGTTCTAATTTTAAGTGAACCTAGTTAGTAAATTAAAAAAAAAAAAAAAATAACTTTCAATTTTTCTTTTTTTTTAACCTTACGTTTGAAGAAAAATTTCTGCACTGAAAATAACATTTAAATTGTGAAAAAAAATCAAATTTTACAAGTAAAAATGAAACAGTAACAACATTTTTTTAAATTGAGTTATACATATTTTATTTATTAACAAAATTAATATTGAAATGCTATGCAATCGATTTCAAATTTTGCTTTGTTGTTAACTGAATGAATGCAAAGTAATTTCTGAAGTAAAAAAACTTGCTTCTATCTATGGAAACAACTCTACCTCACGTGACGTTATTTCAAAGTTGTGCGTCCATACTTTCGTTGGAGATGATTTTAAATATAATTTTGGGATATTAAAAAATTATTTTAAAAATATTCACGGTTGTCAGATTTTAATAAGCTTTCAAATTTATGATCTATAAAAGTAGAGAACATAATGTCATTTCTATAAGGCTTTATAAAGAAACTTAATTTTAAAATATATAACAACATTTTGTCATATTGTATTTAAAATAGAAAAAAAAAAGAAAATTATTGTAAAAATTCATTTTTTCTCAATTTTTTTTTTTTTTTTTTTTTTTTTCAGATAAGAATTACCTTAGTATATGTTATTCAGAAAAGTCAAAGTTTTTTAAATTAAATATTGTCTCGGTTTTATTGGGTTTTGTATTTTTACAATTGAGTTAAAAGTTTGAACATTTTGCGCATTTACCAAAAAAATCGATGATTTAGAATCTTCAGAGTCTTGTGCATTTAATTGAAAAAAAATAACAGGCTTTGAAAATTAATTTTTGAAGTTTTCATAAAATTAAGTTCGAGGGGTGTAACAGATATAAAAAAAATATATTTATACCATGACTTTCAAAAAGACAAACATTTCTAAAATAATTTCATTCATTTGTGAATAAGTTCTGAAAGTTTCATTATAATCCAACAAGTACTTGATTTTTGCAAGATTTTCCAAATCAATGTGTTTTTTGCAACTGAAAACAGTGAAAAACAAGTAATGTTAATATGACCTAATTTTTGACCTAAAAAAACCCAAGATTTTTCAACCTAAATTTAAAAAATGCTGCAAATGAAAAAAATTTTTTTAAAAATAATTAAATACCTTGGTCTTCCCTCTTTAATTTTAACAAACATTTACACCTTACATTTTTTTTTTCAATTTGGGGACCTTTTTTCTCCAGGGTATACCACTTTTTTAGCGTCACCTGGGACAACCCTAATTAAAGGTGAATGAAACTAAATTGTTTATTAAAATTTAGCAGTGATTAAATAATTGAATAACCTAACAAAACCAACGTTAAAAAAAACCTTATTACGTACCTTAACTTTTAGGTGCTTTGGTCGCTAGGAAACAATATGGCCGAATTTTCGCGCTCAATTGGTTTGAATGTCTAGCAGCCATTTCGACGTTTCAGCCGTATTGAACCATAAAATACCTTACCCTGTTAAAAATCTTTTGTCTTTTAAACGAAAAATGGGATCAATTCAGCAGAAGTATTTATATTTTTAAAATAAATTTTAACTCAAATATTGTTTCATGCTGATAAATGTTAAACAAGGAAACCTGATCGATGAAAATTTTATTTCTTAGCCGAGAGACTGTTTTTTCACAGAAAAAAAGATAGCCGGAAAAAATATAGAAAAGTTATATGGTTTGCATGGGTAGGAAAACTTTAAAGGAAATGTTTACTTAAATGCTGTTAATATTCCATATAATAAATTTTATTTAGGAAAGAAGTAAAATTCTAATGAAGCACAAATTGTATTCATAGCAATTCAACTAAATATTAAAAAATAAAGTTATTATTCTATAAAACCTGTCTGCTTCCCAACTATTGTTTTATGGAGATACCTTCATGAGATTGCTAAAAAAAGAGCATAGTCTGATGAAAAAGACGCCAAACTTGACGAAAACAAAATTTTATCGTCTAAATGATTTTTTTGTTTTCGTTGACATTAATTTGGAAAATCTTGTAAAAATAAAAATTTTCGGATGTTAATGAAACTTTCAGAAACTATTCACAAATGATGGAAATGATTATGAATGTTTTCTTTTTTAAAGTCATGGCAATTTTGTTCTATATTTATTACCCCCCACCAATAACTGATTTTATGAAAACTGTAGAAATTCAATAGCATTCAGTTTAGTGATTATATTAGTTAAAAGCACAAAGCTTTTTTTTCTTTTTAATTGGACACCCCCTACCTGAAAAGTAGCTCTGAATTGTAACATACAAAACTCAAAAAAAAAAAAAAAAGATATTATTTAATTTCAAATGCTTTTATTTGCCTTTATGAATATGGACAATATTTTCTGAAAGCAAAAAAAAAAAAAATTTTTAATACAATTATTTGTTATTTCTTTAATTATTTTAGACTTTACATTTAAGTAAATATTTAATATTAAAACATTGTCCATATTCATAAAAAAGCAAATAAAAGCTTTTGAAATCAAATATCTTTGTTTGAGTTTTGTATGTTACAATTCAGAGCTGATTTTTCAGGTAGGGGGTCCAATTAAAAACAAAAAATGATTTGCATTCCTCAAAGCCTTGTGCTTTTAACTATTGTAATCACTAAAATGGACGAGATCGAATTTCTAGAGTTTTCATAAAATTTGTTAGGGGGGGGGCAATATAAAAAATATTTCTGCGATGACTTTAATAAAAAAAAAAACAATTTCGATCATCTGTGAATAGTTTCTGAAAGTTGCATTAACATCAGACAATTAGTTTTCATTTTTGCAAGATTTTCCAAATTAATGTGTCATACAAAAAAAGTGCTAAAAATTGTATGTTATTTTACTAGTTTCAGTAATTCGAAGAGAAACAAAGATTTTTAATCAAAATTTAGAATGTTCTAAAAAGAAGGAAAAATTTTTAAAAATAATTAAAATAAACTTTGGTCTTTCCTCTTGATAATAACAAAAATTTAGACGATAAAATTTTGTTTTCGTCAAGTTTGGCATCTTTTTCATCATGCAATGTTTTTTTTTTTTTTTTTTTTTTTTTTTAGCGATCTCGTGGAGGTACACACACACACACACACACACACACACACACACACACACATATATATATATATAACACAAAATAGTAATAAAGATAAAACCCCACAAAACTTAATTGTGGTAGTAACATCAGTTCACTGGACGAAATTAATGCGGGACTCAGTGATTTAAACCTTTGAGCCCTGGCCACCGGTTGAATAGTGGTCGTGAAAAATGACTTGATGCTCAGCTACCGGTTGAACAGTGGATAAACACTTGTAACTATTTTTATATCTAGCGTGAAACATTGCATACCATTTATTTGCTAATTTTGACTCAGGAGCTCAGGCAGAAAATTTTAAAATTGTTCAAAAACACAGGGGCTGAAAGGGTTAATTATTCGTCCAACTACTCATTCAAACACATCAACAAATACGAAAAGTTTCCTCGAAATATGAAAAGCGTCCACATCCACCATGGAACTGACATCTCTGGTCACCTAACCTTGGGAGGTTAAACTAAATAAAGACAAAACAAGCGTAAACTATGCTAATTTCGGACTGGATTACCAATGTTCAATCCAAATTAGAACAAATTTCTATTGCCTAACCGGCATCAAAGTGCTATTTTAAATCTAATTCGACGGATACACGAAAGAGTCACCCACGCTTTGACGAATTCTGATAGAGGGAGTCGTTGCCTTTCCGTCCTAATCTTGACTTTAAGCTAATGTTTAAAGTACATGATCATTTGGGAAAAGGTGATCTTCATGTCCGCATAGAATTCCTTCTGACGTGAAACCAGAGGGGGGGATTCGTTAGAACAATTGCCATAAAATATTTGTAGAAAAGACGGAGGGAAGCACGTCACGTCGACAATATTACCCATTAAAAATACTGTGTTTTCTTGTCGAAATAAGTTAAACCTAACTTAACTACTGAAAAAAGTTATTGAAGGTAAGTTTACAAATTATTTTCGCCGAGTAAACTAATCCATTTAAGTACGGGTTAATCATTGGAGACAATCACCTGAAGAAGGCTGGAACGTACAACGGCCGAAATCTTGTGAATATGGCAACGAAAATGAGGACAACAGTCCGAACAACGTGAATAAATACAATACCGCATCTTCGAAATATAGACAGCTATTTTATTGGTCTTTATCCATTGTTTTCATTCCGTAATGAGATTCAATATCTTTTAACATTCCAAATGTTCAAATTAAATTTGATGGCTTGTGAAAGCTTTGCGGTAAAATACATTTGACTTTTCTTTCTGTGCCAATTAAAAGGTTTTCCTAAAAATTCCAGCTTGCAAATCCTGGTATTCATTAAAAATAGTGCCATAATTTGAAAGGAAGGCCATAGAGGCGTAAGCAAAGAAACTATTAATATGTAACTTAGGGTTACATCTAGCCATTTCAACTGTAAAATGAAACCTTGCCTCGAATCTGGTATTACCCTTAAAGTCAAATTCTAGGTACCATATGGGGAAAGTTCGACAGACCACTTACCATGAGAATATAGAAAAGAAACAGGGAAGCAATATTACAGGGATGGGAAGGTGACTTAAGCTTAGATGCCAGATCAGGAACAATAAAATGGAGAATTCTTTGCATTTTATCAAGAATATCTGAAAACATACAAGTACCAGACAAGATGTGGTAGCAATATTCAATGTATGGTTAAATAGTAGTTTAGTTTAATAATTGTTTATCTAAATATTTACTAAAGACAATCCTTTTATTGCTACTGGAAATATTTCTACCCCAGTTGACACAACGATATCACAGGCAGGATATTTATTAAACGTCATTGTTTATTCCCGCTATTACAAATAGCCTCAAAGCTAAAATGCTAAAAGCAGTTATAGAAAGTCGATGAATAAAATGTTCTTGAATACCATAGCAGATAAGGAAAGCCTGACCAAGTTTTAAATCATAATTAACAAGAGACTGTGAGTAGATAACAATTATGGATTCAAGAAAGATGATTATCGAATACATTCTTCTGTTAGAAAACGTACGCAAAAAAATCTGTCAGAGGAAGGACGTTGTGGACACACGCCCCCACTTCTCATGAAAAAATTAACATGGCGGGAGAAATATAGCAGGGAAAGAAAACAATTTCAAATTGTGGAGAAAGCAACAGGAATACAGTCCAATATGTTTCTTAAAATGTCATGGCAATTCACTGATAAAGAGGCTCAGCCTGTGGCGAAAGATGATTGCCTACATCCTGAAGTGACATGGCATTTACAAAAAGAAAAGTTCGAGGTGGTCCTTTTTGTGACCTACCTATTCAATGTTCCTACCACCTTAAAAATATCCGTCATTCATATTAAAGACCATTTCAGCCATGCCCCTCATTGCCGCAAGAGGTGATTTCAGCCATGCCCCTCATTGCCGCAAGAGGTGATTTCAGCCATGCCCCTCATTGCCGCAAGAGGTGATTTCAATGCCCCTCATTGCCGCAAGAGGTGATTTCATGCCCCTCATTGCCGCAAGAGGTGATTTCAGCCATGCCCCTCATTGCCGCAAGAGGTGATTTCAGCCCTGCCCCTCATTGCCGCAAGAGGTGATTTCAGCCATGCCCCTCATTGCCGCAAGAGGTGATTTCAGCCATGCCCCTCATTGCCGCAAGAGGTGATTTCAGCCATGCCCCTCATTGCCGCAAGAGGTGATTTCAGCCATGCCCCTCATTGCCGCAAGAGGTGATTTCAGCCATGCCCCTCATTGCCGCAAGAGGTGATTTCAGCCATGCCCCTCATTGCCGCAAGAGGTGATTTCAGCCATGCCCCTCATTGCCGCATGACAACTTCTACAATTTCAATATGAGAGAGATTATAAAAAGGGGTAAATATCTAAGAATTAAACTATCAGGTCATCCCATAAGATCTGTCCGAATTTTGAATAAAGAAAACAAGTGACCAAATGTTACATTTAATTACAGATTCAATCAACAATGTATTTTCCCTGATTATCTAGGACTTCCTTCCATCTATTAACAAGCTTACTAATTCAATTACTGTAAAATTCTTTTGGTTTTGATTTGAAGAACTCACAAATATCAGTTTTAACCTCTTCCTGTGTTACAAAAACTGTTTCTTCCAAATGATTCTGTAAGCTACAAAACAAATGGTAGTCTGAAGGAGCAAGATCGGGAGAATAAGGTGGATGAGGAATTTTCTCCCAACCAAGTTCTTCTATCTTTTGTGACGTGATTTTTGCTGTGTGGGGTCGCGCATTGTCCTGATGATTCACTAAAGCAGGTATTTTTCCCCTCAAAGATTGGTTCAAATGCTCTAATTGCTGACAGTATATTGAGCATTAATTGTTGCATTAGGTGGTAAGAATTCAAAGTGGATTATTCCTTGGCGATCCCACCAGATTGGAAGAAGAACCTTTTGCCCATGAAGTTCCCTTCTCGGCTGTGGCTGGGGTCCTTCCCCTTTAACAAGCCACTGTCTACGACGCTTAACATTTCGATAAAAGATCCATTTTTCGTCGCCAGTCACAAGTCTATACAAAAAAGGTGAAACAAGTTGGCGAGAATGGAGAGAAGAGCAGATGTCAACTCGGGATTTGAGGTTGTTTTCTAACAATTCATGAGGAACCCATTTTCCAAGTTGTTGAAGATGACGATGAACAGTTGTATGGTTTGAACTGAGAACCACTGCCAATTCCTCAACTGATAAAGCAGGATTTTCTTCAAGGGCTGCTTCAAGAAGCTTTTCATTAAACTCAACTGGACGTCCGGTTCGAGCTTCATCTTCAAGGGTGAAATCTCCACCTCTGAATTTTGCAAACCATCTTCTGCAAGTTCTTTAATTCACACATTCCTCTCCATAAACTGAGTGAATGTTTCTAGCTGCTTCGGCTGCCGAGTTTCCTTTCTTGAACTCATAAAGCATTATGTGCCTCAAATGATTCTTGGGTACTTCCATGTTAGCAGGGTTTTAATCAAACAAAATTTAATTTTATTGTTCTCTGAAATAAAATTTGATCAGTTTAAATGCATCTAAACAAAAATAATGTTCAGCTTCATTAGACATTATAAAATACTCTATAAATTTCGTTCATTTTAACAAAAAGTTAAAATTCGAACAGAACTTATGGGATGATCTGATAAATTGGACATGATACAAGATGGTGGCGGTCATTCACAAGGTGTTAAATGAAACTGTTAACATTAGCATTTCAAAGTAATTTGATTTATCCGACTTTTTGCAAATTTTCATCCAATTTCTTCAAGTGAGATTTGTCATTCAAACTGCATCATCTGCTGAAATAATAAAAATCGGGAGTAAAAATGAAAAGTAAGAAACGAAGGCAATGGTTACTTGGATTATTTTATGGATATATTTTCAGTAAAAGTAATTTTCCTCTAAAACATTTAGTATAGAATTGAGTTGAAAAATGGAAAAGGATTGTCGAGGCTAGGAAATAAGGCAGACATTAAAGAATATGGCTGTTATCGAATACAAGGTTCGATATATGCATTGTCTATCGTATGGGCTCGTCGATGTGGGACTTGAACCTGTCATATGAGCTCGTCGTAGTTTTTGTTTTGTGGTTTTTTTTTTTTTTTTTTTTTCGGGTGTTGGTCTTTTTTTTTTTGACAAGAGAAGGCATTTTTTGGTACAGCTGTAAAATCACATTGGAAAAAAGTCAGGCTAGAAAGGCGATCTTTATCTTGGATAAAAGAAATAGCAACATACCAAATCACAAGCGTTGACGTGACACTTTTTAGAAGACGATTTCTGATTAAGGAGAGTTAATAAAAAACTGGAATTAAGACGAGGAAATCCCTTGAAACGTATCATCTGCTTATCTCTTTCACAGCTCCAAAACATTAATAATAGCATTTTTAAGGAGAACTCGGCCAGCTAACTTGGAATCTGAATCTTGATACTCGGATAAACAAAAGATCAAAACCCTGTACCAAAGCGAAGGACAATGCTGAGTGACACATCCAGACCATAATATCAAACCAGGAAAAGAGGGTTTCGTGTTCAGTTCTCTGTACAGTTTCGCCGGGCTCATTCAACCCTCTAACCGCCAAGAGCTAATCGGGAAAACTGAGAAGTGTGTCTCTCGCTTTACGTGTGTGTGTGTGTGAAATATATAGAAAAATAGCGAAGAACACGTTAGGTAAATAATCCGAAGTTCTTTAGAATTCTTGTTTTTATTTAAAAAAAAGTGCTCAATACAAAAGTAGAGCCTAAATTAAAATAAAATTATTATATATGCACCGCTAGCTACGTACTCGGTCGCACATGGATACAATTTGTACTCATAAAAAAATAATTAAACCATCAAAAACAGCGTTCATTCATTTTGTAAACAAATACTCTCTGGCAACCTCAACAAACTAGTTTATAAAAAGTCGGAGGCGGAATAATTGTAGTTTCTTTATAAAGAGACGGTTAGGAAGAAAATCATCACCCGCGTCTTTCTTTCTATCGCTCCAATCTTTTGATAGGTATGATGAACATTAGCGCAATTTATTTCATCGAAATTCAGATAAAGTATACAGAAATTGCCCAGTTGTTCAGGGGTCATATGGCTTCAATAATCACTAAAGATATAAAACAAATTTGGATTTATTTACGCAAAATATACAACAGATTCATTCAGATAACATTTTTCGAGTTGATATTAAAGACTATAAATTAGAAACAAACCAGATACGTTTAACACCTGATACAAGGTACATTGCTGGACTGGATTACACTGTTTTATCCTAACGATGGAATCTTTAATAACATATCCTAACTCTTTAATAGAATGGCATTTGTATTCCAACAAGATTACAGTAACAAAATCTATTTTTTCTATATTTCCTCCAGCGTTCATTTACATTTTTTTTTTAATTCTTTTCTCTTTTTCTATTCAAAACATTTGAGTTTTTGGTTTGTATTTATTTTTTTTTTTACTTGTCACTCTTACGATGATTTAAACGCGGAAAGTTCGAATCATCTGCGCGCCTTTTACAAACGTCCATATCGCCATCTTAGGCTTCATTTTTTTCTTCCATTCCTTTACACTGTTTGCCCTGAACCTTTTAATTCTATTTTTAGACAACTCTGACGTAAACATTTGGGCATTTCCGCAGTGATCCTTAAAAGCTATTTGTTTCACTTTTACTTTCTATTGTTAGATCTTTTTCTTTAGCCTCCCTTCAATCATTTTCCTGTTCTCTTGTCACTTCAAACTAGTCATTTTTATCTTTTTTTTCCAAAACCGACATTTTTCTTTTCATTCCCTAAGTAAACGTATTTTTCCTCTCTGTTTAAGTTTTTTCCTACAATGTTTTTTCCATTTTATACATTTATTTTTCTTGGATTTTCTTTTTCCACCTTATTCTGCCCTCACGAACAAGGGATTTTTATTTTTCCACTAAAAATTTGTATTCGAACGAACGTTGTCGCTTTAATAACCAAATAGATTGACATTGGCACAATATAGGTATAATCAAAGAGTCACCAAAACTCGACCTACACGGCGCCTTAGCATGCGGGTAACAATGTTTATCGAGCTAGTTGGGTTGACTATTATTAATGAGGAACGAGTTCAATCCTAACTTGAATGCTCGATACTAGTGCCCATGTGCTAAAACTAAGCTTGATAAAAAAAATACTATGGCCTCCCAGTTTACCGCAACACTTCATCAGGCCTGTTCTTAAAAAATGGTCTATTGTTTCTTTGAATATGTATTTTAATGTATTATTAACATTAATCCTCATCTTCATTGCCATATTCACAACGTTTTGGTCGTTGTACGCTCCGGCCCTCTTTAGGTGATTGGAATTTCGAAACGAACCCTTTATTTCGTTCTCCGGGATAGATTATTCTAGTTCCACGTGCCATGCCTCTTGGGGATGTCTCAGTTATTTCCCTTTAACTCTCCAAGTTTCTGGTATTGAACTCTCAACTCTTTGGGTCGAGTCACTAGATCTAACCAACGTCTTTATCCTCTGGGCCATGTGTCCTTGAGGACATCTGTGTATGAGGATAACAGCCTGAATAATGTAAATAATACAAGTAATCATAATACCTCATCTCAGAGATACAGACAGGTTTTTTTGTTTTTTTTTTTAATGTATTTAATATATTTATATTCTGATGTGTCTAATAGACGAAAGGAAGTTTTTTTTTCTTTTTTTTTTTTTTAATTTCCATATATATATAATTTTAAAGAAAAACAGACCACTTTAAGGTTCCATTATAATAATTTATTTCACCAGAGGCCTTTTAAAGGACGCTAGATCATCAGATAACACTTCCAAAAAATGAAACGAAAGATGAAATGAAAATTCACACTTTTGACGGGTAGTATTAAGACGGGTAGTATTAAGTTTATGTAATTTAACAGAGAGAGTAGCGAGGACTGGTGTGAGAGACATGGTCGAGTTTAGAGAGGGTTTAATTTAATATTTCTTTCAATCGTACTTAGTATTGGGGGGAGGGACCAAACCTGGACCTATTTCGGTTAAATATATATATATTTCCTTGGCCCCCCACTGACCTTTGCAACTGTGACCCGCCATGCCAAAAGAATGAATTCACTCCTCCCGTTCGTATTTCATTAGTAAAAAGTTCCACACGAACAGTTTGTTCCCAAGAAATACAGTGGGATACTCACAGTAGGATTTTTCCACAATCGCTACAATATGAACCTTTTCAAGACGAGGGCTAACCATTATCTTTCCTGCATAGCCCCACGAATTTCTTGCCTTTTACGCTTCTATAAGATAATAGTAACCTTTTAACTTAATTGACTCTTTGGTCTTGTATTGACTGAATATTAGTAGAAAAATATCATGGGTTACGAGATTTTTAACCATGACTTGCTTTAAGTTCTATAGGAAATAAGGTGAGTTTGAACATAGATCGCCAGTGAGCAAACACAGGCGATCCCATTATTAAGTAGACCACGTGACCATAGAGGAAACTCATATATGTCGGAAGTAGCTGACGACTAACGATCTCTGTTAATAGCCTATCCTTTTTTACTATTCGGATCGCATTTCTATTCTATCCTCTATTACTATACGGATCACCATTTCTAATCAATACTATTTCCCTACTCTATTCGGTGGCTAGTATTTTCCCTACTCTATTCGGTGGCTAGTATTTTCCCTACTCTATTCGGTGGCTAGTATTTTCCCTACTCTATTCGGTGGCTAGTATTTTCCCTACTCTATTCGGTGGCTAGTATTTTCCCTACTCTATTCGGTGGCTAGTATTTTCCCTACTCTATTCGGTGGCTAGTATTTTCCCTACTCTATTCGGTGGCTAGTATTTTCCCTACTCTATTCGGTGGCTAGTATTTTCCCTACTCTATTCGGTGGCTAGTATTTTCCCTACTCTATTCGGTGGCTAGTATTTTCCCTCTATTCGGTGGCTAGTATTTTCCCTACTCTATTCGGTGGCTAGTATTTTCCCTACTCTATTCGGTGGCTAGTATTTTCCCTACTCTATTCGGTGGCTAGTATTTTCCCTACTCTATTCGGTGGCTAGTATTTTCCCTACTCTATTCGGTGGCTAGTATTTTTCCCTACTCTATTCGGTGGCTAGTATTTTCCCTATCTATTCGGTGGCTAGTATTTTCCCTATTATTGGCTAGTATTTTTATTCTATTCGGTGGCTAGTATTTTCCCTACTCTATTCGGTGGCTAGTATTTTCCCTACTCTATTCGGTGGCTAGTATTCGAGCGAGTATTATCGAGCAAGTACTATTAGTGCGATTGTTATTCAAAGGCGTCTGACACCAGAATTGCTCAACGTCGTTACTGTAAGTTGTATCTGCGATTACAAAGTCTCTACTACAACGAGCATTACGAAAGTGACAACGCGTATTCTTTGACATTACAAAAGATAATACTCTAAATTTCGATGTAAATAGAGGCGGAACTTTATATGCTATCAAATACTGTAAATATTCGTGTAAAATAAATAAAAAGCTTAAAATAAAAATGTATAAAGTAAAACTTTTCATCCCTTATTTACTGTTTTTATACAACAATCTTTAAGAATTTTGAGTTCTTCCTCCCCGCTGGAGGATGTTTCTCCGAAATGTTGGCTCATAAAAGGCAGCCCAACATGCGAATTACAAATTGGAGATACCAAAATTAAACGATTTTTTAAAAAATATCTATGAAGTGTTTTACAGTTCATTGATATTTAAATATGGAAAACGTGACATCAAACTCCGAAGGCGCACTTGTATAGCGAAAATAGTGTGAAACTGGAAAATTTAATGGGAAACAAAGAAAAGAATACTGAATTGTTATGTAATATATGTCCTATTCTATGGCAGTGAATGCTGGGAAACCTCACAAATGAAGAAGAGACTTGAAGCAACATAAATGCGGTTCTACAGAAGGATGATGATGCTATGGAGTGAATCCGTGAACATAAGTTTTAAAGAAAATGGAAACAAAAAGAACACTTACATGTAGCATCAGAAAAAGACAGTAAACTTTTTCTAGAGCACGTCATGAGGAAAGAGAGGATAGAAAATTTGACACTCACGGGACATTGAAGGCAAGAGGGACAGCGGATAGTGGCTCATGATATATATGAGCTAAAATGGTTGGCAGAAGTGGGATAAGAAGATATACTTTATTAAGTGCTACAAACGACAGGAAGTCGTGGAGAACTGCGATCGCCCACGTTCTGAAGGGACGTCACATTGAAAACAATAAAGCCTATCGCTTATTAAAGTGTCTTTCAAAGCGGCAAGGGCTCTCAAAGGTTGATTTCTTTAACACATAAATGTAATAAATTTACAGTTAAATATTTAAGATGAAGTTCGTTAATAATTCTGCCTTTTTTCTATCCTCACGCCTATATATATATATATATATATATATATATAAAATTTAGATTGGGTCAGTTTTTCCCAGCGCACTGTTTTTCCCCTTCACTATTCAACTTCCTTGCCTGCCAGGTAAGATTCCGACTCCTTTACGCACTTCAAAATCTATCATTAAAAGAAACCTCTTTACTGAGACAAACAAAATCTTTTTCTGTTTCTACTTTAACATCTTTAATAGAAACCGTAAGGCAATGCATTTACTGCCGTCCATAACATCAAAACAGCAAGAAAGACAGAAGCAATAGTGTCTCCCGGTGCTTTTAACCTCGAGGGTTGGGCTGTTATTGGTTGACTAGGCGAAGCCTGTTTGCGTCTCTGATGATAAAATCGAACTGAACTGCATCTAGAATTTGCTATTCTGCAACTTGCTGGCAACGGCCTTTTGTAACACACTTTCCAATGAAAGTGGCAGAAGATGGCGCTTATAGTAAGTGATGTGGGGTTGAAAAGAAATAAATGACAAAAGTGAAAAACTATGAGGAGGGCAAAGATCTTTTTTAAAGAAAGTGGCCAAAAAACGATGTCTAATCAGATAATATAAATTAGTGAACGTCAAAAAAGGCAAATATAGCAAAAGTTGTAGACATTTTTTGTATCAAGTGAGTGTGTCCTAGAAAACAATTTAACTCTCGATAGTTGAGAAAAGAAGGCTCTCACTCCAATTTTGTTTAAAATCTTAGATATTTTCCTTATATGTTCTCTATCATTGAAATTGTAGAAGTCGTCTTGCGGTAATGAAGTGTATGGGTCAAATAGTCTTTATGTTGAATGACTGTGTCACGAAGAGGACTGCATGTCAATGAACTTCTTTTAAAAACCACATCCCCCTTCAGTATGTCGGCGGTTATAGTTCGCCACGGTGAACTCTCAAGACATCGAGCTGCATTCCTGTTGCTTTCTCCTTGGTTTGAAATAGTTTTCTTTCTCTTCTCAAAGCAAGGGATCCCCCGTCTATTTAACACATAACTGATGTAAAAACAATTTCGTCCCCATTTCCCTTACGGCCATTTTGAAAAATTTTGGTAATTTAATATTTTTAATTATATCGATATCTTACAGTTGCACCACGTTGAAAACCAGTTTCCGTACAATCATTGAAGTTAAGCAACGTTGAGCCTGGATAGTACCTAGATGTGTAACCGCTTGAGAATACCATGTGCTGTAAGCTTAAATGTGCTGGTGATGTGATGGGTAATGGCTCTGAATTGTTAATCGGCGAGCCGAATTCAAATTTCCGTGGAAATACACTTATGGAAAGAACCGAATCTATCTCTTCTCCCCTAGCTATGGGTTAATTATAATTATATGACTAAACTATTATCCTCCCCAAAAGTTATTATAATCTAAAAAGATTTTCAGGCTTTAATTAACCTACAAAGAGTTGATAAGCGATAGAAAATTAATCAATTATGTTCATAAATATCGATTGACCTTGCTATTGAATTGACCTCTGAATAATATCGGACGAATATATTTTGTCATTGAAACGGAGATGCCCCGGTTATCAACATGGGAAATGGAATTGAAAATTTCAAATTCAATCTGATGCAGTTCAATTTGTACTAATGTGTCTGCTTGAAGTTATGATTTCATCTCTCCCAAGGTCGAGGATTACGTCCTGATTCACGGACCTTACCTAAAACAAATTTCTTACGCCTAAGTAAAAGAATGAATAAAAATAGACGATATTACAGGCTTTTTTTTTTTTTTTTTGCTTTCGATTCTATCAGCGAGATATAAAGATTTTTTTTTTTTTTTAGATTTTGAAAGAGCAAAATAATTTTCTAAATACTAAAAGTAAAGTAAAATTAATATCGTACGCAATTTCACTCATTCTGAAAAGATTAATTTTACAAGTTCGATGCTTTTTCGTTTTTCCTGTTTTTACAAGACTCAGGGTGTTTTCTACAACCTTCCTAGGGTTTTTTAAATCCTGAGATATTATTATTATTAGAAATAATCAGACTCTGATTTTTCTATTATATTTCTATAGGAGGTACGGTGGAATAATGTATAGCGGCTCGGGTTGAGCCGAATTCGAATTCCAGTCAATCCATTTTATTCACTAATGCCCTTGGGAAAAGTATGAATCCTCTTCTTCTCCCCCAACTAGCTATGGGTAAATAGCAGGACAGACAGATTTAGCCTTGGGTGACAACTGGGCTAAGAGAATTCAAAACTTGATCCTCCATGTTGGGGATTGTGCAGTAGGCTAACAATCTACTTACTTAAAAACTGGCTTGTTAAAGAAACCGCAACGTTATCTTGCGGCCCTATGTTTCTCAAAGAATTTAAAGGCATATATATATATATATATATATATATATATATATATATGTGTGTGTGTATGTATGTATGTGTATATATGTATTCTGGTATGTATTCTTTGGACGAGGATCCTAATTTCTGCTACTCTCTTCATTCATTGCATGTTTTGACTTTCCGGGTGTGTCTCGTCTATCCAATCAGGGTTTCGATAAAAAAAAAGACTCATACTGTATGAGACGTGTTGTAACAAGCGACAATGACTCTATCCAAAAACACATCATTCTTTATGAAAAGAGATTATTGTGCGCCAGGAAGGGTTTCATAATATCACGCGGTGAAGAAAAATGTTTATGAAAAAAAAAAATTCAGATTTGAATGTTTGTTGGACAGTGAAGTCGACCACCGAAATGGTCGGTCACTTTTCAAATGCAGGCACCAAAAATGTCAGACTTCGGTTAATGAAAATTAATAGAAAAAAGCGACTAAAGTGTGCGATTTTCTTTTTCATTGACGATTTATGAATCTAAGGATTTAATATTTGATTATCAACAATAACAGTTGACTATTTTCATAAAAATTCCACTAATTTTAATTATACGAAGAATTCTCACTTAAAATAGGGTCACCATATGTACCGGTTTAAAAAATCTCTTCGTGATAAGCTATCAGTATTCTCTATTTTTTGCTGGTTTTTTTTTTTCATTTGGGAGGGTCAGCCCTGAAAACACTTCATTATAAAAGAAACTCAAATGGCATTAATTTTCCATATTTTTGAAGAGGAAAAGCTTTAATAAATTGAGTAATTCATGCCCCCAAAACTTCTTTAATATCAATATTTTTTAAATGCAAGTGTATCAGTCATTCAAATTAAAATTCTATTGATTTCTTTTAAATTTAACTTTCATATATAAATATTTCAATTTCGCCATGTTGGATGCAAATCATTTCCTCGTAGAATATTCTGGGCCTTTCTTTTTTTTTTTTTTTTTCTTTGAAAAGCATTGAATTTATAGAAGATTAATTTATTTCGAGATTTTAAATAGAATTTTCGTCACGGGTTTCACGCACTCAAATATCAAATGTGTAGCCGAGTGGTTAGAACGTTCGCATTCTGACCACGAGACCCGTGTTCGAATTTCACTATGGTTGATTTGTCAGAAAGGAGGCTTCCTGATTTTATCAGCCTGGAGGGGTCAATCCCAGCGGAAAGTGATTGAAAACCATACCACATGTTGACCCAAGCCTTGTGAGTGAAATCTGGTAGACGGAACCTTGGAGGCCATCGATAGTTGTGCTAACATGAAGTCACAAGTCATCGTGACTGACGGCTTGTTCAAACTGTTGAACACACTAGATAACACACTCTTTCCCAGAAACTGTAACTAAGGTCTGCTCAGCATAGTTGCAGTATAAACCACAGGTGGGCTCTGTGGGTGTTGAATAAACACAAATGAGCAAGCGTCTGCAATAGGGTTGTTTAGCCACCCTAGTAGACAGGTATCCTTGATTACGAGTAGTCAGAGCTATATATATATATATATATATATATATATATATATATATATATATATATATGTGTAAGAGAAAAATTGTCCAATTGTTAAATTAAGCTCTTAACCGTTATGTAATATTATCATATTCTAGTGTGTGTCTGTCTCTGTCTCTCTCTCTCTCTCTCTCACACACACATACATATATTCGAGGATCATCTTCGCCCTTTCTAATTTTTTTGTTCTGGAGTAACAATGTGCTTCACCGATTTTACCTACGATTTTATTTTCAACTCTCTTTTTTTACTGCCCTTTGGGCCGTCATAGCTGAAACTCCTCTGACGTGCTAAACGTCTTGTGGATTGAGTTGGATCTTTTCTAATTGATTTATTTAGCTCTAAGATGAAATGATGATGCCTCTTCTCGTTGTGACCTCCTGATCCAGTTTTCCGCTCTCTTGTTGCTTCGTTTTTAAAATTATTCACCGTTCACTTGATGGTTCTTGAATGGACTTTGAAGATGGAAGCTGGAGTATGAATATCGGTACCATTAGCAAAGGCTTGAATGATCCTTTTCCTCCCACCATTGCTCATTTGGGAAGACATTTGAGCTGACACAAAACAATTTTAACAT
This sequence comes from Acanthosepion pharaonis, assembly GCA_903632075.3. Taxonomy (NCBI): domain Eukaryota; kingdom Metazoa; phylum Mollusca; class Cephalopoda; order Sepiida; family Sepiidae; genus Acanthosepion; species Acanthosepion pharaonis. Next base: position 1,415,162 of record CAHIKZ030003752.1, on the reverse strand, counting down.
GCACTCTTTTTAGCTGAATAATTCCAATGGGTTTTTTCAGTGATTCCTATGGAAAATGGTGTCAAGATGGCTAAATGTCTTATCTGAAAACTCAGTTAGTTCAGTGGATTTTAGATATTAAATATTTTGTTTGGATGGATAATTATATTGTTCCATGTTTTGGACAATCTTGCTATTACACCCTGTGTACGCGCGTACACACACGCACACACACTATAATGTCATCCATAGAGAGACAAGATATATATATATATATATATATATATATATATATGCATGCGTGTTTGAAATCTTCGTTTCCGAGGAAAAATAAAACCACTGTTTTTCCTTAGTTGTGCCAGAAATAAACTAAAAATTTCGAACGTTCACAGTTCTATTTACTCCCGATGCTTTGACCATTAAACCATATCAACAATTAGCGGAACAATAATTCACCATTAAAATTTTTAATTTGAAGTTCTTTCTGTTATCGTAGAAGCACATATCTATCCTCAAAAACTTTAGTGGGTGAGTCATATACGGTTGGTCAACAACAACATACCCCAAAATATGCTGTATGGTGAATTTTGCCAAGGAAGTCATCTTCAGCACAATCCAAAGAATCACTTTCGTGACTTTTGAAGGAATCCTTTAAGGTATATATGATCGATGATCTGAACTGGGAAGCCAATGTTCTTGGTGGAAATACATGGAGACCTATTGTCCATTCAAGAAGCACTGAACATTTTTCAGTAATCCGCAATTTCAAGGTCAAGCGCATAGCGTAAGAAAGAGACAATCCATTGATAAGAATATCTAACCAATTGGTTTTTCCGAATACAGTTGCATCTATCTGTTCCAAGGAGGCCTCGTCAGTTACATGACACAGTTGTAACTACTAGGCTTGTCATGTTCAAGATCTTACCCGCACATGCGGGCAAATAGTGTTCCAGGCAGTCTGGACTGAAAAAGCTGCGTGAAAATGTCTAACCAGTGCATGCAGCGGACATAAATTCCTCAACGACCAATCACCGTCTGTAGAATAAATCTTGAAAATGACCTGCTTGCTTCAAGGGTCATTTCTGTTCGCCTGACCGTTAATGAATGTTAGTGATAATCATACTCTTATTTATTTTTTTTTAACCAGTATCACCCCATGAAAGGCAGTAAAGCCACTAAGCCATTACAGGGTGTGGAAGAATTAGGAACAGAAACATTAATAATGAACGGAAAGATTAATCGGAAAAACAGTAGATAGCGATGGACATGACATTTAAATTTTTGCAGATTAATGTTGACTGGAAAGCATGGAACCGGAAGAGTGTTCCACTAACCGGAAGTGCTATTTTATTTTAAAAAAGTCAAAAGACGGAAACCTTACAGCGGTGGGAAAGGAAATGAAGCCGAGCCGCCAGGTCATGACCGATAATATTGCTGATTCTTTGGAATTTATTAAGCAACTCAATCAGGGACACTGGACCATATGTAATTGCATTATTCTAAGCATGGATGAATGGTAGACTTATAGCTATGCACAATAGACTGGAGAGAAAAAATGTTTCGCACGACACAGTGAAGCAACTTTCTTGGCAGCTGACCTAACTATGTATTCAATATAGTCTTTCCACTTCATGTCGGAGGGAAAAGTATTTCTAAGAAGAGGTAAAAGTATAATGGCAGACAAAAAAGTTATCGGTTTTTAATTATTTTTTAATCATTTCAGACAACGTAAAGCAATAAAGCCACTATGACATAAGGGCGTACTGGGCGTTAGAGAATGAGAAAAAACTTGAATGTACATTAACCTTTTGAGCCCCGCATTCTTGAACAATTTTGACCCTTCTGCCTGAAGTCCTGAGTCAAAATTCGCAAATAATTAGTATGTCATGTTTTACGATAGATTTTATATTTACCCACTGTTCAACCGGTGGCTGGGTATTACGTCATTTTTCTACCACCAGTGAAGCTGTGGTCAAGGCTCAAAGGGTTTAAAAAAAAAAGGATTAAGCAGGTAGTAGATATGTATGGATATTGCATTTAAATTATTGACAAAGTTGACTGGGAAGCAAGACGTCGAAAGATAGACCCATAGCCGAGAAGTGAGAGAAAAACTGTTTGCATTGAACTTACAGTTAAATCTACCCATATCAACTATAAAAAAAATATTAAACCTTCCCGCCATTCTAGTACTGCGCTTAAATTCATAAAGTTTAGGTAGTAAAGAGGGAAGCTCATCAAAACAATTACTATGAAAATATTTATAGAAAAGGCACAGAGAAGCTATATTATGGGGGTGTACCTCCCTGTAACGGCATTCACCCGAGGTGGGTTGAGCTGGCTCTAATATTGGAGTTTCATGGGAATTTGATTATAGTGGTGAAGGTTTCGTGCAGTACCATCCCCACTTTTTGAAGGGCCGATTACAGACCTAGTGCACTACGTGCCACAAGATCCCCAAAAGACTCTCCGCAGGTTTTGAATTCAGAGTTTTTCCTTCTCTTAGACCAGTTGCCATCCAAAGCTATAGAACCCAGTCTGTCCTGTTATTTACCCATAGATGTAGGGAGAAGAGGATTCACACCTTTCCAAAGGGTGTTAGCACGTAAGTGAATGTAATGGATTCGACTGGAATTCAAACTCGGCTCTCCGATTCCTCAATCCAAGCCGCTATCCATTACGCCACCGTGCCTCCTATTATGGGGATGGGAAAATGACCGAAGAAGAGATAACAGGTCGGAACCAATAACATTGCAGCTTCTTCTATGGATTTTATAAAGAATATCTAAATATATAGCAGGATCACGAGACCAGATGTGGCACCAATATCGAATGCGAGGGCGAATGATAGACTTCTAGATATGCAAGATATTTTCTGGCGAGAAAAATGTCTCGCACGACACTGTGAAGCAACTTTCTTAGCATCTAAAATTAGTCGGCAGTCATTATAAATATTAAAATATTTTAAATAAAAATGAGCCTTAGGTCACTTGACTGAATCGGCTGCAATCTTGTCAGTAAAGATAGTTAATATTTCTGGAGAGGACAAACCATGGTGAATAGTGAGGTGTTGAGTGTATCGGTGTTCATCATCTCAAATGTGTCGATATATGAATTGTCACCTTCGGTTTGGGCGAGAGATAAGGCCAACAAGCTTTCAAAAATAGTTGAATAGCTGAACCGAAATCTACTTAAAGGATGGAGGCAGCTTAAAGAAGAATGACTTTAACGGCTGGAATAAGCGTCGTTGTCGATTTTTCACCGAAACGGACAGAAATGACAATTGCTGCTGCTCTTTGAAACCCACCCCCACAAAAAAAAATAAATAAATCGTGCGAATCGAAAGGTAGTCGTTTTTAACATTTTCCTTCGGTTTTAAATCTTTTCCATCATATACGATAGAGAGAGCCAACTTTTACCCGAAATTGCTTTAAGAATTCCTGACGATAGATCTCTTAGCATTATCGATTGAAGACTGATTTATGCAAGTTTTTTTTTTTTTTCCACCGTTGTTACTCTAGCTTCAGGCAATGTCTCTTTCGCTCTCAACCTACATGTATTTGCGCGCAGGCACACACACACACACACACGTGTGTGTCTTCGCCTTAAGAATATTTTAATACAAAATAAAATCTATGTTTAAACAAAAGTGTTCTGGGCGAATTCGGGTGTGTTATTACTCACCACTTACCAAAGATAGAAATTAAAAAGAAAGTAAACTTTATTCTTCGTTTCGCACTTAGCCAGGAAAAAAAATTAAACTTAGTGAGATAAGTGAATTCCTCTTCAATCTTGCAAAGTTTCACTTTTCTTCCACTTTGAGGAAATGCACTAGACTGATATATTGCTGAATATATTAATATTTACATCACTTTTTTTGCGAAACTTACTTGTTTTAAAATTGCCTGTGTATACATAAATCTGTTTTAACTCTTTCAATCATAAATGTGTGTGTCTTGAATAATAAATATAAAAAAATTAAAATTTCAGACACTGCGTTGTAGATTAATATTTTTTGTTTTATTATTTAAATTAGGTTCCTCGACTAATTTTGGCTATCATGAGGAGGAAACAAATCCCTGTTAGTTGCAATGAACTACAGTAGAAGTTTTAGAGTTAATACTCTGAATAAAAAAAAGATTTCTTTCTTTTCAAAGAAAGATCAGTTTTGCAATGGATAAGGAAAGGCGCTTTCTAAATAGAAAAAGTTATACCGTATTTTTTTTAAATTGCTGGTTTTTTTCTATGCTAATATTTATTTACCCCTCAAATATTTTTCTTTTAATGTACAAACCTTAGTACAAAACATCCGATTCTTTGCGTTTTTAAAAGGAACAATTCCCTCAATTTGAATATGTAGGCGCGAGTTCTAGCGATCATCTGGCGTCTTCAGTGTATTCCATCGTCTTTGAGTGTGCTGGATTTTCAGAGATATAAAAGAATTTATAGTCGCACTATATTTTTTTTTTTTTTTTTTTCGCAAAATGCTGGTGGTAGGAACGATACCTTCAAGAATCAGATATTGACGCAGGGTAGATGAATGCGAATTTACTAAGTTGTACTTGTAAAATTGTATTTATTTTTTTCTTTTGACTGACTTGAGGAAAGAGCATGTCAGAAATGTTCTGTTGTAGCTTCCTTTTATCGGAAAAATACATTTTTTCAATTCGGTCTGCGTAGTGACGCTTAATCAAAAGTCAACGTTCGTAATTTTGAAACTCGGAACTCCAAGGAAAAGAGATTGAATTGTATTTTGTTTATTCGCAGATTAGAAACTACATTTGTAGTGTTGGTCTGACTCTAGAATCTAAATAAAAAAAAAAAATAAAAAATTCAATCGTTTCCCGCACCGTTAGTTTTGTATATATTTTATTTGATTCTCAGATGAACAAGTGGGTCAAAAATGTCTAGCTTTGCCTAATCTACTGATACTTCTGCTGTTAATCTGGAGATAGATTAATGATATCACTATAGATCATAGCAGAAGAGCTTTCGTTTGTTACACCCAGGCCAGCAATTTTTGTAACCAGTGGGAATTGATATATGTTAGGAATTAAACATCACGCCTACTTCAGACTGCTGCAGATATTGGCGAAACTGAACTAATTCTGGTGTGAGATAGATTAGATATGCACAAAGAATTGAACTCGTTACAAAGTCTGTCAAAATGTCACGCGCGGACACTCACACCCACTGAGATATTAAATGATTCAAAATATTTTAGAAACGACGGAAAGAGCTTTTGGCTACGATATAATATCTACTCTTCAACATGGCGATGAATGACGGACAACTTTGGTCACAAGTAAAAAATACCCAAAGCAACTGTGAAACCGATTTAACAAATGTCGAGAATAAAATGCACAAAAATTGTATCAAACGCAAGTTTTAAGGAGAACGGGCTCTATAAAGAAAATGTCACTCGCAGACAGCTGATGTATTTAGGACGCGTAATAAGAAAAGAGCTTAGAGAATCTAACACTCCCAAGGCAAATCGAAGGCAAGAAAAGCAGAGAACGGCAGCAAATAACCTACTTGAAAAGATTGTGAAATGGATGGAGAGGCAAAGAGAGCAAGGATTGCTGTCAGTAACAAAACAGGAAACAGTGGAGAATCATAATCCACCACGTCCAGAATGGCCATGGATAATAATAACAATGTCTAAAATTGGACGTTTTCTGATTATGTGGAAGTGTTTGGTATTTGTGTAGAAAATAAACCTCATGACCGATATTTTTCATTGAGTTTTGGGTCTCTCTTTAAGCTAAAGATTATTTCATATTTCTATTTATATTTTTAAATGTGTGGATTCAATTTTTGAGTTCAACATTAAGACTCGTTCTAGAGCCAGATTAAATGCAAGCCTTTTTATTTTTTCATAGAGTTTAACCCATGGGAAACAATACATATTAATTATTTGCGAATTTTGACTCTGGAGTTCAGACAGAAGGGTTAAAATTGTTCAAGAACGCAGGGCACACTGGGTGGGGATGAATTAGGAATAGAAACATTACCAATGAGCGAGAAAAAAAAAATTAATCAGGAGGACGGAAGATAGTGATTGACATTGCATTTAAATTGTTGAAGATTGAATTTGGCTGGAAAGCTTGAAGAGGTTTCCACAAACGAGAATTGCGAGATAAGAAACTGTTAGCATAAAAGTTACGACTGTATCTAGCCAGCTCAACTCTAAACTGATGAGATCTCACCGTCAGTCTAGTATTGTGGTTAAATTCAAAGAGTCTAGGCATCATAGCGAAGAGCTCATACGAAGAATTAATATGAAAGTATTTACAGAAAAGACAGAGGTAACCTTACGGTGGTGGGCAAGTGGCTGAAGCCGAGCCGCCAGATGAGGACCAATAATATTGCAGATTCTTTGGATCTTATCAAGGCAGTTCAAGGTAAATAGCAGGGGGAACCGTATCATATGTAGCAGCAATATTATAATCATGGACAAATGGTAGACTTATAGATATGCAAGATAGATTCTGGAGAGAAAATTTGTCTCGCACAATACAATGAATCAAACTTCTTCGCAAGCTGAGGGAATGAAAAAAGTCTAAAGTTTATCTAAGATTTTGACTGCAGAGTTCATAAGATTCAAATATCTTGTCAAATATTTCACCTTAAATGTTTTACCATTGCCCGTATCACTGAAACAGACTTGAAAATACAATGGACAAACGATTTCTATATATATATTATCTGTCTAATCTGTAAATATCAAATCTGGTAAATTTTTAATTTAAAGATACATCATTTTTTTTTTTTTTTTTTTAAACGGTTTCTAAATTCTTGACATTGATCGCTGGAGATTGTCTTCAGGGATTATTTCAGTCGAAACTCGATACTTGTGCCATATGGTCGCTAGATCGGATCGAAGGAAAAAAATCATATGATGTGATTATTTTTCCGAATTACATAAATGGACTGCTGGTTCAGAACCTTCAGGCACTTTATCAGAGATCAATGGTTAACGAGCTAGTCTAGATTACTCCTGTGTCGTGGGTTTGATTCTTGCTGGGTGACACGCACCTGTAGCATTGTGCCAGACTAAGCTTAACAAATACATGATTGTTTTTATAGTAAATCGTTTATAATTAACTCTTTCGTACCTCGACCACATTAATTTAAACATACTTCTAGATTGGCTATTAGGGCTCACTGTTCTACTAATAGTTTAGCTAGACGTAACCGTAATTTTTACTCGAATAATTTTTTCTCGTACTTCTCACCAATGGAACTCTCTCCCGATTTCTTGCGTCCCTGCCACTTAAAGTCTTCAAAAATTTAAATGCATCGTCAATCGCTATCTTCTCTAGTCCTGGATCCTGTTATTTTTATTGTCCTTTCTCCGCATTTAAGTCTTCTCGTTCTCTTTCGCTCACAGAAATTCCTTGCGTTTTAGTGACATTATTGTTTGCTTGGGGTGAAATGATTAAAAGGAATAAACTATTTTTGTATTAAACTTTCCTGATAATCCACTATGGACCTTAGTGTGTCTTAAGCAACTAAAATAAAAATGTAAAAAATATAGTTACTAAATTATATCCTTACTAAACATTATTTGATACTGTATTCGAGAACGTTACCAATTCTACTAATGTTACTGTAGTGTGAGAATATAGTTACCACGCCGGGCAAAGCGGACATGTACCTGTTTGGCGTGTACGTGTTTGGCTAACGTCGCGAGGAGGGCCATTTGCAATCGCTCGAGTACGCATGTGTGACGCTACTTTTTTTTGGAGACGATCGAGGCGTTTTGGAAGTGTGACTGTTAGACATTGCGGTTGATTTCTAGCTGTTTTATGTGCATTAAGATTTTTAACATTAAACATATTTTTTCTGGATTTTGCAATTTGTTTTTGTCTTAAAATTAATCTATCATATTAACTTTATAACAGTTACCAATTCGTCTTTTTGTTTTGTTTTTTTTTTATTTCAACCCAAGGAAGGCGGGAGTTCCACGAGCACACACAGACCTGTAGGGTGAGAGAAAAGATAAAAATGAACGGGGTGCAATTCAATAGAAGATGGCGGTTGACGCTGCATTTAAATTTTTGAAAATTGTAGTTATCAGAGAAGAAAGTAAAAAGAAGGGAGTTCCACATTCGGGAACTGCGAGAAATCAAACTGTTGGAGTAGAATTGGCGGTTGCATTTAACTATTTAGAGAGTAAAAGGGTGGGACCTAGATCTCAATCTGGTAGCATGCTTCAATTCATCTAGCCGGGGCGCCAGGGGAAAAAGTTCTAAGAAGTAAACCATTTTTTCTTCATTAGATCCAAGCTTAAAATACAAGCAACTATTTAAGTAAATTAAGTACTAAAAGGTTGCACAAAAATGTTGCCATTTGAGAACTGTTCATTTGTCATTAAAAGAAATATCATATATACAGGTAGAACCTGGATTGTTACCACTCTATATAGATTTTACCTACAGTGATAAACATTGTGGGATGATCAAACACTTTTGCAAATGGATACAAATAATTATTTTATTGGTGGGGAGATTGCTCGGCAAGGAATAGTCACTTCGTGCATATGCAATCTGGGGATTCCCAACCTTGTCACATCTTCATATACCAATAAACATAATCAATTTAAGCAATCCTGTCTGTGGTCATTTACGAAATCGAAACTTCAAACGCTTATTTTATAATAGTCAACTTCCTGAATAAAGAGGTTTGAGTTGATTTCTCGCTTCAACTGGTGTCATAACATTGTTGTCACACTAAAAGTATCACGATGAATAAACTCATTGTTGGCGCCCGCAGATGAAAATGTATCTGAAAATGCCAAGCATGAGAGAACTCGTATCGGCGTCTTAAAAAAAAAAAAAAAGAATGGTTGGCTGTCAATGTGCTAAATGTTTGTATTCTCTGTAGAATACACATCTTCTGTTTTCCTGGCATAGTCGATTGAATAGTCTTCTTCTTCAATAGCCTTTTCAGTCGCGATTAATGCTTGACCGATTTGCTGGAAAATTCCCACCCATAATATCTTTGGTTACATTAACAGTAGATAATCACGAGTCTATGTATTAAGCAACTTGATTAGTAATATGTCTATATCTCTGAGATGATTACTTGCATTATTTACATTATTCGGACTGCTATCCTCATCTTCATTACCATATTCACAACATTTCGGTCGTTGTACACTCCAGCCTTCTTCAAGTGATTGGAATTTCGAATCGAACCCTCAAGGAGACATGGCCCAATGGATAAAGACGTTGGTTAGATTCAGTGATTAGACCCAAAGTGTTGTGAGTTCAATACCAGGCCACGGTAGCAGCGAACCATAAAACTTGGAGAGTTGAGTTAAAGGGAACTAACTGAGACATCCGGAAGAGGCATGGCACGTGGAAGTAGAAAAATCTACCCCGGTGGGTTGGGCTTAAAATTCCAATCACCTGAAGAAGGCCGGAGCGTACAATGGCCGAAACGTTGTGAATATGGCAATGAAGATTAGCATAACAGTTCGTATAATTTAAATAATGCAAGTTGATTACTAATTCTTACAATAAAATTAAGTAACCCGATTAACGAAAATCCTACGTTGTTCATTAAAAAAATGTACCCATAAACTCGTTAAATGTGGGTTGTTTGTGTCAAGGATTTAAGTTTTAAGTAACCATGAATTGATTATATTTGGTAACGTGTTTAAATATAAAATGGCGGTTTTAGTTTCTGATTATCTACTGTTTATGTAACTTGAGATATTACGGGTGGAAATTTTTCAGCAAATCGGTCAAGACTTTCGTGCCATCTTATCGTAATTTGAACGGTGACGCGGCAAATTGTGACGATGGAGAATATGAAACCAGGGCAAGTTGTAATTTAACACCGACTAACATTTGGACCCACTCGACCGTGGCAAGGTTTCGGATTTGCTTAAAGCTATCCAGTAACGTTAAAACTACACTAATTCAGTCAATGTCTTCACAAAGAAACAATATTTCGGTAGGTAAAGCAAAAGACACAGATTTTGCAATGAAATTTTCCTTTTTTATAGTAAGCGTTACCACCCGCTTTGAGTTAAAGAGAATCGTCAATGGTCAGGAATTACTGTAAGCGTTACTAACAGAATAACGATCTTGTATGTATTATATAGATTCATTAATAATGATTTTACTATTGATATCAAGGCGAACAAGATTATCAGTTGTCATAAACGAAGTTTTACGGACAAAATAAATTTATGTAAACGTGCTAAATATCCGGGATAGAGCGTGTTTAAATTTAAAGTGTGTCTTTCATGCTTGAACGCAATCTTCTGACCAGTGGTCACACACACACACACACACACACACACACACACATATAGATATATAGATATAGATAGATATCTATAGATAAGATTAAATGGATTACATCTGACAAATATTTTAATATATTTTCTGTTTATACGTTTTTTTTTTTTTTATGGATATAACTTAAGTAATGCAGTAATTTGGACTTTCCCCGTGACTGAATAGTTAAGAGAGACGTCAGACTATATGACAGTTTTCGTACGGGATACAGGTTCGATTCCTGTTGGAGAACGCATATTTTCTTCGAAACTTCTCGAACATTCAGGCCGGTAAACCTCTTCCACGGCTTAGATTATTGGCAGCATTTTTTTTTTTTTTTTTTTGATTTACGTGAGTTAAACTCTAAGCATTTTTCGTTGTTTCTTGTTTTCCGAACTGGTTTCCAAACATAAATATAAATTACTCAATATTCGAGTACTTTTTGCTTTGGTAAGCCATTATCAAAGCTTTACGTGTGTGTACGTGCACACGCGCGTTGTGTCGGTTTCAAAGTTTTTTTTTTTGTTTTTTGGGGGTTTTTTTTCAAATATCGCGTCTTCACGCGTTATGTCTTTAGCTTTTGTTAATTGCTTATGAAAACCTGAAGCATTCAGATATTTGATTTGGTTAGCTTTTTTACGGCTTATCAAATTTTTGCAGGTTATTTTAAGCCATAAAATATTTAGATTGTAATATTTTTGGAAGATAATGATTTACTGATAAAAGTCCTACTAATTAACTCATGGGTGGGCGAGAAGGGGTGAATTCATATTTTTTTCCAATGTTATCTACGCGTAAATGAATATAACGAATCCAATTACAATTTGAACTCTGTTCTCCTGCTGACAAATACAAGCCATCATACCACCCGCACATCCAAGCTTCGGAAATCAGGAAAATGGTTTAAAATATATTACTAAATAAATCCTTTAAGAACATTTTTCGTTTGTCTTTAACCAAACTTATATATAATGTCTACTTTTCCAATTGGCACGAAAAAATACTTGAACGGGTATATGGAATGGTTTTGCGTGTTCCCGCATTTAACTCTTTGTATTCTATAAAACATGGAATTCGTTTGCCCAAAATTATTTATTGGATTGCACTAAAAATACGTCAACTTATACACAAATTGAATCATAAATTCTTAGACAAAATCAATGGTCGATCAATATAAGAGATCAACTTAGTACACGAGTTTGTGGTATGTTTATATTATTTCAACTCGTGGCCTTTCAAAAGTCAAGCGATAATTTTTTTCTTCTTTCTTTGAAGAGGCGGAGAAATCGTGTCCCCCTTTTAATTAGCCAATGACTGCAATATTTTGTTAATCAGCCATTGGCTACATGAAATGTACATATTTCTCGTTAACGTTTTTTTATGTCAATACAATGTTAATCTCGTTCATGACTATTTTTTTTTTCTTCTTTTTCAGGTAAGTGTAACATTTTTTTTTCTATTTCGGAAATCCATAAGGATAATTCCGGGAAGATAAGAGAAACTGAAGGTAAGTTCATGACAGAATATAACTTTACTTTGAGACAAATATGATCGACAAGTCTGGGGAGGTGAGAGTTCGGAGACGAAAAGAATTTCTTTGTCGTTATTTTATGTTTTTGAAATTCGTCTTTTTTTTTTTCTTTGACATTTTTGTGAAACTTTTTTTGGTGCTACTTTTTTTTCTTTTCTAATTGAAATAAGTCTTTTATTTTTTTTCGGCTGCCATGACTTGATATGTTCATCTTAACATTTAAAAAAAAGAAAAGTACTGGTGAAATAAAGTGTCTGGAAATTCCACAAAACTTGATTGAATGTAGCTAGAACATTTAAATCACTTCAATCCAAGAAAGGCGATAAAGTTACTAAGATGCAATGGGTTACTGGGTGTGTTAAAGAGAGAGAAATAATTTAACAGGAATTATGAAGACAGAAGATAACGACTGTCATTGCATTTAAATTTTTGAAGATCAAAGTTGACTGTAAAACAAGAATCCGACAGAGGTCCACAATCAAAACATGCAAAAGAAATTGTTAGCATAGAACCTATGGTTTCATTTATCCATTTCAATTCTAAAAAGATGAGACCAGAACTAATGTAATCTCGTTTAAGAGTACTACTGATTATAGCGAATATATATATATATATATATATATATATATATATATATATATATATATATATATATATATATATGCACTCTTATGCAAATTAATTGAAACAGCTGCTTTAGTTCCCTTTCTTTCAGCATGCGGTGAGTTTTAGACACACTGGAGTGAAGAGTGTAATCGATTTCTATCTTTTTTTCCTTAGATTAGATTATTCGCAGTGGTGGACAGTAATATGAATCTATTTTCGATGTGTATGATGAAAATTGTTTGGCTTTGAAAAATATTTCGTCATCAGTGATTGCATTACATTTTTTATCACACCCAGACACTGTTGTCTCAACTGTCGATTAGTTGTCTTACAGCCATTGTTTGCGGTGGATGTTAATCCAAGGAAGCGAACGATAATTGTAACGCTGCACGAACACATTGGCAAGTCTTACTAGTGAGCAAATCAATGTACTGATTTAAACCCAGTCGAGAATCTGTGGTCAATCTGCAAGGAACTTCGGGCAATGGACATATACGAACATGTGCACTGGGTTATGTTTCACTGGACAAAATACGAAAGAAAGTAAATAATAACGGGCGTATTCGTTTTGTTTCAATTAATTCACACACACACACAATATAATATATATATATATATATATATCTTGGACGAAAAAGATTCCTGTTTAAAAGAATGCACTCCGTCATTTTTAATACGACATTTTGCTGTATACGCTTTATTTATTTAATTCATAGTTGTGTGTATATATATAATATATATATATATATATAAAATATACCTACAATACTGTGTTGATTTATAACGAGGCAAGGAACGTATTATATTTTTTCAAATCGATTATGATTCGGAGGATTCTGCAATACTATTCGTGCGAATACTACTAGGGAAATCTCCAGAATCCTCTCTGATATGGGTTAAATAGTCGGGAAGACTTGCCTCTTTGTTTGGCAGCTACTCTATAAGGATATCTCTGACTACAAAACCGTAATAACTCTCCTTGATCCTCGACTCTCAGCAATGAGGTGTGAGCATAGAGAAGTAAACCAACGTTTTTTGCTGTTTCCCTCCCCCACCAATGCTTTTATTTCAAGAACATAAATTCTTTAATGAAATGAGGAAAGGCTAAAACAATGTATGGCAAAGAAAGATTCAAAATGATTTCAAGCACAAAGGTTCCTTTATTTGAAATGGGATAGGTTCTAGTTATATTTTCATTTCTATTTTATTTATATATATATATATATATATATATATATATATATATATATATATATATATATATATATATATATTCCTAAATCTAAGTCGCTATCCATTTCTCCACCGTGCCGAGTTCGAATTCCAGTCGAATCCATTACCTTGGGAAAGGTGTGAATCCTCTTCTCGCTCCAGCTATGGGTAAAATAGGAGGACAGACTTTGTTCTATAGCCTGGGATGGCAACTGGTCTAGAAGAGGGACAACTCTGAATTCAAAATCCTACGGAGGGTCGTTTGGGGACCTTGTGGCATGTAGTGCACCAGGTCTCTATATTTGGAATCCTCTTCTTCTCCCTCCAGCTATGGGTTTGGCGAACCTTGTGGCACTTAGTGCACCAGGTCTTTGTATTCGTCCCTTCAAAAAGTGTGGATGGTTCTGCACAAAACCTTCACCACTATAATCAAATCTCATGTGTATGTGTTGGTGTCGGGCTGTCAGTTTCTTAGGAACTGATCTGCTTGACTCTCATACGTCGAATTCGACCGGAGAATCGAGTATATATATATATATATATATATATATATATATATAATTTTACACTCATCTATTTACTTACCTTAATTTAGTCACCCGATGAAGTTCTAACTCTCTGTTCATGAGTCAATCATTTTCCGATGCCGACGGGTTCTCTATCCTTTTCCGATTTAGTTTATATAGCTTTTTGCTACGAACGGTAAGGGATAGAGTTCAATCCCTTATAAAAACCGGTGTCAATTATCAGTAGCTCCAAGTTCCTACAAATGTGACTGTATGATGTGTTAGACAAGTTCGGGAAATTCGAATATTGCTAAGTGTGCTGCCACTTGAAGGTACTATTCTGATCTAGGTGTTAAGGCATGTACTTTTTGACAAATTGTCTGAACGTTTGCATAGTAACGTTGTATATTTTAAAGACTATAGAACGTCTTAACTAACAAATAGACATTTTCTCAGTGTTTTATGGAAGACTACATAGACCTCGAATTACATGATGGTACTTTTTTTTTTTTAAATTGGTTCTTACATTTGAATTTCAACCTGGAACAGTAACTTCAATAGATTTCTTCCTGAAGTGATATCATGGCCCTCCGTAATACCACTGTTCATTGCCGTGATTTCTCTTGGGAACTATAAAGAAGTGATATTCCGTTGGCTTAGTTTTACCCTTTCCCTTATGATAAGGTTGATAACGAAGTTCAGTCTGCTAAACTCATAACGGGGGAGGGGAAAAAGATTCGTGCCTTTTCAAAGGATATCAGTGGGTGATATTGAAATCTATTCGGAAAGAAGTTTTATTCCACGCTTCCTGTACTTTTCAATCATGTTTGATCGGTAATTTGTCATTTTAATTGGTGTGCGATACTATTTCAAATACGAGTATCCATTATAATTATGTGCATTTGACCGAGTGGTTAGAAACTTCATATTTTAACCAGAAGACCAGGGTTCGAGTCTCACCATGATTCCTAATGTTATCGGATTGAAGGGCTCGTCTCAGCTTTGGAAAGTGCCTGAAAACCATACCACGGGTTGACCCAAGCCTTGTCAGTGTTAAGATAACACGCTCTTTTCCAGAAACTGTAACTAAGGTCTGCTCAGCATAGTTGCAGTATAAACCAGAGGTGGACTCTACGGAAGTTGAACAAACACAAATGTGCCTGAGTAAGCGTCTGCAATAGGGATTGGCTAGCCGCCCTCATCGACAGATATGTCCGAATACTAATAAATACATCCACTATATTAACGTTTCAAGTAATAGCGTTGGATTAAAAACAAATCAATTTATTATGAGTTATGGGCCTTTGAGGAAAATATCTTTGTAGTAGGGGGTGCTTTCCTTAAAAATAACTGAGCTGTAACGTACACCGGATCAAACGGTGGTTTCTCCTACAAAGGTGGACGTATGTTCGATTCTTGTCGAAGAGCACATTTCCTCTAATATTTATCGAATACGCAGGCCGAGAGACGTAATAAACAGTTTAGATCCGCAATGAGGCGTCTATCAAATACGAGTATCCCCTAAATAATAACGCATAAATTACATACGCTTGTCAATACGTCTGGGTCTTCAGTTGCAGATTTGTGCCTCTTTCGCAAGATTTTTTTTCTTTGTCAGCAGAGCACAGTCTGATTACCATTTGGTATACTTGTGACCTGTATATTAAATCTAAGCAAGCGTGCCCCTGTAAGCAGAAGGGATAGTGTTATGGTCCGATTCCTTGTACCACGGTGATAGTCCAAGGTAGAACCAGTAAATAAGAACTCGAACACAGGTATGGAATAACACAGATATATTACAAACAGGAATATATACAGAGAAGTAGAAAGTGTTAGTATGAACAATCAGGTTTAGTAGAGAGAACAATGTAGTCTCGACCAGTATCACCATTCTTGCAGTAATTGTCTGAACACGACTCTGTTTCGAACTGCCTCTGACTCGACTTGAACTACTGACTCGACTTGAACTACTCCTAAGGCGCAGTATTTATTAAGTATGGAATATTCCATTATTCTCATGGGTACGATCCCATAACAGATAGTTTCTGAGTCTTAATATAAATTTTGCACATTGTGCTGATGACCTGGTAATAAATTAGAATATTTATGTTACTTATTTCTGGATAATTGTTCAGCAGCTTGTTCATTAATCTTTAATTAAGAAATCTAATCTAAAATGACATAACGCTTCCACCTTTCTGTGACGATCTAATGGATCCTGCAAAAAATGTAATCAATGCAATTGCAGAATTACTTTCCTTTTTTTTTTTTTACTATAAGTAAACAAGTTCATAAGTGCATTTTTGATATATCACAGTCGAGCGTAAAATAAACATTTTTAATGATACCTTGAAATTGTAAAAAAAAAATTAAATTAATAAAAAATGCAGAATACGACAGAAATCTCCCCACATACACTGAAAGGTAAGAAATTAATTTCAGTGGTGTCTTCATATAACTAATATCTTAGTATCATGTGCCAGACAATAACCACCGTCTTCTGTACAAGGTTAGAATACGTGCAAATTAAAAATTGGTTGAGAAGCATTGAAAACTTCAAACAAAAAAATTATCCGTTTATATCAGACAGGAGCGACAATTCTGTACGATTTTATGGTATATTACGAATGAAAATACTAATTCATAAAGAAATATTTACTCATCAATATAAACCTCCTATTTGCTTCCATTGGGGTTAAATAATTAATGGATTTATTTTTAATACGACGTTAAGACGATATTATAGTGGATAATCATAGTTGGAATCTACTGATTATAACGCAGAAATTAAAATGACAAATCACCGATCTTATATGATTGACGAGTGCCGCGGGAGCGGGGTGGGGGGATTAAACTACTGTAATCTGATGGATCGAAAAGAAAATATGTAATTACAGAATTACTTTTATTTTTCTTTTGATTGTACGAATAAACAAGTTAACAAGTGCGTTTTTTTTTTGTTTGTTTTTTTCGGCAATGATCTCAAACAAATTACGCAAACAGACGTTGGCTATTCTACACAAAAATATTCAATTGCTGGAAATATGTTTGACAGTTACAGATGAGGGCAGGAAAAATATATTTGTTTCTAGCGAATGATTTTTTTTTTTTTGCGGAGTTAAGTTTTCGTAACTCACGCTATCAACTGGATACTTGAAAGGAAAATGCTGGCTTTTCTCTCATTTCTCTTCCCTCCCCCACCAATGCTTTTATTTCAAGAACATAAATTCTTTAATGAAATGAGGAAAGGCTAAAACAATGTACGGCAAAGAAAGATTCAAAATGATTTCAAGCACAACGGTTCCTTTATTTGAAATAGGATAGGTTCTAGTTACGTTTTCATTTCTATTTTTTGTATACTACATATTTTTTCAATAGATTTTTCTTCTTAGGAGTGAAAGTTGTTTAATGTCTGATATCAAATGTTATCTGATAACTTTAAAAAAATTATCAGTAATCTTTTTCTTCTGAAAGGTAGATGGAATAATTAACTCAAGTATTGGTCTAGCCAAAAAAAAAAAAAATTCCATTTTTGTTATATAGCGTTAGAAAAATTGTTTTAAAACACAATTCACGCTGTTTTTCTATCATTGTTCATGTAAGAAAAAACAAAAAAGCAAATTTTCGGCTTGATTTTAAGGAAAATAACTGAGACGAAAATTGAAGAAAATAAGAGGTAATTTCTGCGACTGACCGATCGTGTCAAAAGTGATTTAAGGTTTGTACTGGAAATTGCTCGCTTAAAGATGCTCCACGATGGGATAAGCCGACCGAGATTGACAGCAATCAAATCAGAATATTACTTGAGAATAATGAACGTATTACGACACTGAGAAGCCCCACCCAAACTCTCAATAACAAAGCTCCTGAACGCATTTGTCTCAATTTGGTAAAATGTTTCACTTTAACATTACCTTAATCGAAAAAGACCTACAATACTGTGTTGATTTGTAACAAGGCAAGGAACGTATTTTTTTTTTTTTTTTTTTTTTTTTTTTTTCAAAACGATTATGATTCGGAGGATTCTGCAATACTATTCGTGCGAATACTACTAGGGAAATCTCCAGAATCCTCTCTGATATGGGTTAAATAGTCGGGAAGACTTGCCTCTTTGTTTGGCAGCTACTCTATAAGGACATCTCTGACTACAAAACCGTAATAACTCTCCTTGATCCTCAACTCTCAGCAATGAGGTGTGAGTATAGAGAAGTAAACCAACGTTTTTTGCTGTTTGGATAAATAAGGATCGTTGCCCAAGTGCTGACACATCTACCATTTTTCTTCCGTTTCCCATCGTGGCATGTCAGTAACGAGATATACTTTATCAAGAGGAACTGAGGCAGAAAACTGGTAGAAGACACTTAATATCTTTTCACTGACTTTTTTGTGCCAAGTGAATCTGCAGAATTTCCATCTCTACTCTCCGATTCTGTTTCCGGTTCCAGGAATCGTAATGAAACTCCGAACCGTAATAGTATTTGCAGGGGTAAGAAAATAAAAGACAACAAACAGAAGTCAGAATTAACAGGAATTTAAACAATACATTTCTCTAAACAAATCTAAACACGTTTCCAAGGTTTTAATAGAAATACTATCGATAAATTTCATTGGAAAGATCTGAAAAAGGCTCGTCTTTGACAAGCTGTATGCGAATCATGGTGATTAAACGTTCTCGTTACGCTGAACAAAAATTGATTTAAAAGTTGGACCAGCCATTTTGAGAGGAGAGAACAAATATATTAACAAGAGACTGAAGTGACTTCAATACCAGTGTCTTTTCATTACGCGAGATGATTACAGTAGCAATATTCTTTGACCTTTTGTAACACGTTTCTGAATAAAGGGTTCACTCACTGATTATAAAATGACTTTAGCTCAGATATCTCCACTAATTCGCCGAAAAAGAGCGTACCATGATGAAAAAATGCCCCAAATTTGAATTTTTTTTCTGTCTAAATGCTTAAGAGGAAAAGCCAAATTTTTTTTTTTTTTTTGATAATTTTTATTTTTTCATCCTTTTTAGTACATTCGAGAATTTGATTATTTTTTAAGCTTCAGCGGAATACCATTAAAAAGCATGTCTTAACCACGGAGACTTTGTGTTGTAGGTATTAACTGACAGTTAAATCGATGTATTGACAACTTAGATCAGAGGAAGTTATCGGACTGAAGAACAAAAGTGACATTTTTTCGAATATTAAATGAGCTCATTTAACTACACAGTATTTTTTTTAAAATTAAATACTTTCAGCAATCTAATATTGATTTTTTTTTTTTTTTTTTTTTTTTTTAGTACTTTAGCTTTATAACCTTACATTTGAAGATGATTTAAAATTTCATGCCTGAGAGTGAGATAAAATTTCATAAGAGAGATAACTAATTTTTACGTACATCTCTTATTAAATTTTATGGTATTATTTTTAATTTTTATATCTTTTACGAAAAAAATTCACAAATAAAATAAAAATCAATACTTAAAAATACCATAAAATTTCATAAATAAGATAGGACATAATAATTACAGGTACCTCTCTAATTTATATGAAATGTTATTTTTTTTAATGTGTTAATTTTTATCTGTCTATATTTTTGAGATGAAGTATTATGTACACTATTTACATTATTATGAACTGTTGTCCTCTTTTTCGCCATATTTATTACAACGTTTCGGCCGTTGTACGCTCCGGCCTTCTTCAGGTGGTTGGAATGTCGAACTGAACCCTTTATTTCACTCACTTGAGTAGACTGTTCTAGTTCCACGTGCCATGTTTAATGGATGTCAGTTATCTTCTGTTAAGTCCCCTCTCCAAGTTCTCCACTGCCTTGACCGGGTATTGAACTGACCTTGGGTCTTCAAGGACACATGGCACAGTGGATAAAGGCGTTGGTTAGATCCACTGACATAACCCAAAGATTTTCCATAAAATTAAGTTTGGGGTAATATATTCTTAAAAAATATCGAAATATAAAAGATTTATGCATTTACGATAGAAAGATTATAAATACCATTTTCAGACTGATATGTTTGGAATTTTTCACGTTAAGATCATGATATGTTTGGAAAATTTGAAGGGGCGATTTTTTTAGTAACGCCAATTATATGAAGAACAGAAGAATACAATGTGGCAAAACACTCTAAATAGATTTTTCATGAAATTCATAGCATTTTTTACGTAATGTATCTATATTTTAATTAACATGTACGCAAATTAGAAATTAATTGTAAATAAGACAAATTCCTATGTTATATTCGATTAATGCGTTTCACATTGACCGCACTAATCGAGGAATTAAAAAATATACATGCAAATATGTCGCACGATAACCAAAATTGTAGGAGAAAGTATTGATATTCTCTATCCTACATTATCTTAGTTTATCGTCTTTAAATGCGATAATCTATCCTTATCTCTTTCATCATAACATTGCATTTATTCGCCCAGGCAATAATCACTGTAAAGCAATGTTCTGTCTATAAAAATTCTGATACTCTTATTTACAATTTCATCTCTATAGGTGAATTTAAAAAGTGATTCAGATATGGCAATTTTTTTTTTAATTTTCCCCTATTCTAGGAAATATAGTCACAGATAAACTCCGTTAGTGTGTAATCCTCACGAAGGTTTAATATGGCAGAGATAAAGTTAACTAGTCAGAATTCTGGGAGCTAAAACAAAATTAAGTATTCTAAAAAAAATAAAATATAATTACAAAACTCAAGCAAAATATTCCCATATCACCAAAGAATTCGACTACTGTATTGATTTAATAAGCAAAGACAGATGGCCGCAAGAATTAAGTACTCAGTGAGGATCGAACTCACAGTTCGATCATAACTGATCGAACGAAACAATCTTAGTTACCATGACACAATGTCAAAGTATCTAAAATCGAATTATATATGAGGTTTGTATGGAGTTATACCTCTCGTACCAGCTGCCCGGCTCCATTGTCAACCAACCAGAGCGGACCTTACTGTACATGTGCGGACAGACATGGAATGACTGTCACTAGAGACGCGCCATTTAGTATGCTTGTGTGTTGGCTGATCCTAACATTCCTCGTCACAATGTGCATGTTTTTCTTTGACTCTCATTTTGGTTTTCTTGACAAAAACTTTTCACTCACAGGTCTGAGTGTTTCCCGCGACCTCCAGTCGAAATACCGCTCTCCGAGATCTCGCGACTTTTCACAAAGTAACCGTTCTTCGACGTGATTAATGATTATGCGACGAGCCAGCGGATGTCCATCTCGAAAAAAGGACTTTACCGACTGTTTTAAAAAGTGAAAGTAACACTCTAATAAAGAACTGAATAGTGACTAAAATACAATTGTCCTAGAGATGCTATTATTAACGTTGATATTACATAGTTGATTGCTTTTCTGTGTTGGCTTTACTCTACGACCCGTGACTGTTCAGGCTATAAAACATTGAAATGAAAGTTAATTTTATTATGATTCAATTAAATATTTCAATTCGTTCTTGTCATCATTGGTTTGGTTGACAAGTTCATGTTTAACGTTTTACTGATTGTTTACATTTAATATGAATAGAACTTCCTAGATAAACTTTAAATCTCATCAACTTAAAAATACATTTTAATATGCCAAAAAATATTTTTAAATCATATAGACTTGAAAATACTTTTTTTTAAATATTGTTTGTTTAAAGAAAGCTGAAATATAAATAATTACTCTACAAACAACAGGACGAAACAGCAAAGCGGGATCTCTTTGCGTCTGTCTTTTTATTATTAAATTGTATAAAAAAATAACTCTTATTTTTAAAATTTATTCACTAAAATCATTATGCGCCGGGCGGATACACCACCCAACCGCGCATGCAATCACAGAGTTTTTGTATTATATATTAGATATGGTACTTTGATTTAGATAAATAGCAAGCAATATAGCCTAGAAGTACCTTACCGTTAAAGTGAATACGCTATCGAACGTAGGGGCATGCGTACACATTTGTGCATAATTGTGAGTTCATAGACAATAATAAGTTCGATTGTTCAGTCTCAAAACTGATTACATATTTCTCATTTGGTGGGATCGTGTCTCAATCAAAACTGTATACAGTATATTAATTTTTAATATTCGTTTTTGTTAGCATTACAAGCGAAAGGTGGCTATTTTATGGTGAGCCGCCATATTTATTGGAGCAGACTGTATCGTTGAATAACCGAATGCTGTTAACCATTTACGTAGCAATGACGATAGAACTAATTCGAGCCATAAAGGTCTGTGACAAGGTTTAAAATAACCATGAATTGTTTCCAAAATGGACATTTATTATCCTCAAATATTCAGCATAAAATGATGTCTCAAGGACTTAAAATCATCATCGTTGACATAGTTTGAGCAAATTGTGCAATCTGTGTTCCATTATCAAACAATTAATTACCAAGGCTTTTATTCAATCTGTCTTTGCTTGACATAAAATAAACTTGATACATCCAGTAACGATCGATCTCGTTTTACAACGAGATCAGTTTGAATATCGCGCGGCGAAAAGCATTTCCTTATATATGAAAAGATTGAATTCAGTTATCTTAACAAAGAATAGTTACTTATGATTTCTTAATCAAACGACGTCTTTTATATTTGTTGTTCTTCTCAATTACTTTTTTAAAGACTTTTTCCAGAATGGCCATCCAAGTGATAAGTTTCTACAACCTTTCGCTATACAGAAAATAAAGTCTTCAAATATATTTATTCGTCGATTGTTGCTGTACAAACTTTGCAACGATTAATCTGCTTCACTGGATTGTTTTGTAAATCTGCCATAAGCAAGACAGCTTCCTATGGCTCTTTCTTTTCATAGAATTCGTGTTGTCAACCGGAAACTGGTCATGTTGGTCACATCCGAATTCAAGGAACAATGCGTTAATTATAAAGAAAGAAAACAAAATGGCTGCTGTACAAATCAGCAAGTTTTCATTGTCCAATCAATAGGTATATATTGCAGTAAATAAGAGATCATTGCTTCGTTTTTCTGAAGTAATATAAAGACCAAAGTCAACAGACGGTTGGCCCAACCTAGGGAGGGAGATAATTTCAAGGAAAAATGTTGATTTTCGAGCCCAGATAAAATCCGTTATGAATATTATTTTTATTACTTTTTAAAGATTTACCAAAAATCACGGAATTATCCGATTCAAATGAAATTGTCAGTAGTTAACCAGTAATGAATGAATTGTACACTGAATATATTTTGTCTATAGTTCTGAGACGAGGTATTGTAACTATTTACACTGTTCGTACTGTTATCCTCATCTTTGTCTTATTCCCGACGTTTCGGCCGTTGTACGCTCCAGCCTTCTTTAGGTGATATACACTGGAATTTCGAACCGAACCCTTTTAATCCACTGGGGTAGATTGTTCTAGTTCCACATGCCATGGTTTTAGTTATTTCCCTTTAGTAACCAAACTCTCCAAGTTTTTCTTCACCTCTGATGTGGCTAGATATTGAACTCACAACTGTTTGTGTCAAGTCACTGGATTACTTAGATGTCAGTTTCACCTCCACCTCTTATATATCTTGCGTATACTTAATTTGGGTATTCGCAAAATCTTTTTACAGATATATATATATATATATATATATATAAAAAGAGGAATCCCTGAATACGTTATTTAATTTAAAAAAGAAATTATACAATATCTTCTAGGAACAAACTGAAAATTCGTGCCAAATCTTACTAAAAAGGATTCAATAAAATTCAAATATTTTTTGAGAGTTGGTGTTTGCACAATTTAATAATGTTATTTTCTTTCAGATTGAAGAGAAAAAAAATAGTTACACCATAATATTATTTTTTTAAATTACCTCTAATTTTTCAGTGTGATTTTG
This sequence comes from Acanthosepion pharaonis, assembly GCA_903632075.3. NCBI lineage: Eukaryota > Metazoa > Mollusca > Cephalopoda > Sepiida > Sepiidae > Acanthosepion > Acanthosepion pharaonis. Next base: position 1,391,177 of record CAHIKZ030003752.1, on the reverse strand, counting down.
AAATTTATGATCTGTGCTGTGCGTAACGAGCTTATTATTTTATTAGACATGTTTGAATTATACAAAAAAAATTGAAATTTAATGCCGTTTGCAAAAGAACATTCTATTCTTTTCATTTTAGGAACTGTTAGATTATTTTTTTTATCAATATCAAAACGGAAATAATTTTGAATTACCGTTTTGAGTAAATACTTCTTCATATCCGAGAAGTAAATATAAATAATTCAATATATCTTAAATTCAAAATGGCTTTTTAAAATATCTCATTGGGTGCAATTAAATATTTTATGACATCAAACAGGTAAGAAAATAATTAAATAAAAACAATGAATTAAATGTATAATCTCACTAGTTTTTTTAATGAATTTATTTGTTATACTTCTAATACTTAATATATATTTCTATTTATACGTCATTTATATAGATTTTTATTTATTTATTTTTTATAGCACGTCAGATCAAATGATTTTCGTATAGGAATAGAGGTTCGATTCCTGTCGGAGAAAGGATATTTTCTACGAAATTTCTCTAACATGGTGTCGCGAAGTGAAATGCCGGGGTGGCGAAAATTAAATTCCAACACTTTAATTACAGTTTCAATGTTATTTCACAAACGCCCAATACTTAAGGTCATGTGCCACGCATGCGCTTTGGTAATAAAACGCGCGTTCGTCACCATTGCGACTCGTGCAGTGACAACGGATGGCTAGTACCTGGGGTTGCGAAAAACCTTGTCATGAAAAATAGGGTCATGAATGAAAATGTTTAAGAAGCGCTGCTCGAACAGAATTTCCTCAGCAGTCACCCTTTCTCAATGCTTATTTACTGCGAAAACTGACATCATTCGTTACAGTGTTTATTTTACTTTATTTTTGTACATTAACGATGTGTTGCTTCAGTGTCCCGAATAATGGTAATAGTGATTTCCTTATAAGGAAACATTCGACATTCATTGACTGAGCAGCCATTGCTACTGTTAAAACAACTTTTAGGAAAATCGCCTTTTCAAACTGACGAGCTTTTCTTTCTATCCAGTAGTGACGGGAGCTTCCTTTCTCGCCATTTGTTTCTCGTGTGGAACGTCAGTATCTTCTCATAGTTACATTTATTTTATTCATTGCTGGTTAAAATCCTCAAGTGGTGTGGTTTCTGTTGATTACAAAAAGTTCTTTGTGATTCTGTAGCGCCAGTCCAAGAGGTATGAAGGAATGTCGTTACTAAGATTTACGGGTTTAATTTGCTCGAAGTAAGGTAAGGTTACAATTACGTTTCTCGGACAATCCATAATGGATGAAATATCAAGCATGTATTTACGTGTTTACATTGGATGTAAATTTGTTTGCTAATATCAAGTCTAGATTTGTTAATCTAAAAAAAAAATCTATGGCAAAAGTTAACAAAGTCGTTCTAAAGTAAGTGATGGTTGCATGGATAGAAAAAGTTGGTGGAAAAACAGCGAAAGAAACGATGAAGGCCTTCTGATTTAATGCCTGGGTAAGGGATTTTAAGACTATGTTTTCGAAGTAAATTCAGGGAGAAGTACAGAGTGGTCCGAAATTCTTTTTCGGTTATTTTGCTCAAATCTAGGACAATAGGTTCAAGCGAGAGACATTAATTGGTGGCGAAATGTTCTCAGATCTCAGCCGAGAAGTGCCGACCTGTTAGAAACTATTTGATAATTAAGAAAAACTCTACTATCAACTTCATACCGAGTGAGCATGTGTAACAACACACTGTCACAATTTGCCAAAGGCCTTCTATATACTGATTTACTAAGCGCAATTTAGATGTCATGTAGGGCCGAGATTAATGAGTACACAGCGAGGCTCAAACTCGCTATTCGTTCGTAACAGGTTGATAGACAAGCATGCTAACCATTACACCATGTCGAGGTGCCAGAGGCCTTCGTGATATTCGATCGTTCATGTGGTGTATTTAGGCTCCTAAAGTTTTCAATTTCCCGATTATCTGTCAAAAGTGTTGAATTTTATAATTAATCTCTTTCTCAGTGGTCATCAGAAAAAAAAACTCACTGATTAGGTTTTCTGTAATTCTAATGCTGTAGAATTCGCTATGAAAGACTGAAAATGTTGAAAAGTTCCTCGCTTGCGCCAGAATAATTAATAATTCTTACTTGGAATAAAATCAGGGAATGTCACACCAATATCCTTTTGGATGCTGCCAAACGGCCGCCTACAGAACTGTGGAAAATCTCGATCTCTGTGATCTGAAATGTTCACTGTATAATGTTTGATCTTTGTGATAAATATTCTATAGTGAATTATGCTGTAAAATGATTTGTTTTTCGTTCACTTGATTAGGCTATGCGACTTAATGATATAAGACGAAATACTAAGACATTCACATGAATGCAGTTCAAGACGAGTTTCAAACCGTGTCACATGTTGAATATTTATCTCAGTGTCTGCAACTTTGAATTACTTTTTTACTCTTCACATAGGAACGACATAAGAAAGCAAATCTGTTCACTATCTTGCGTGTTTCGTCATCGATTTCAGTACATATCTACTGGTATGTGTGCACATGTGCGTTCATCGTTTTTTTTTTTTTTCTTTATAATTTTTTTTTTTACCATATCTAAAATGAGTGTGCTTATTACAGTGTGTTTCTCTCCCTTGTGCCTGTTGGCATTTGAGTGTACACATCGTAATTCAGTTCGTCTGATGGAGCTATTTACTAACTCCTCTTTCGTTTAATTTATAGAAATAGAATCTCAATAGCTTTAATACACTAAACCCTCAAAGGATCGGAGAGATCAAACATTTTTCTTCTCTCTCTACCCCCCCCCCAATACATTTTTTTTTTCCTGAGTTAAATATTTTTTACTTCCCGCTTAATTTTTTTTTTGCTTTCTGTTCGCTCTTCTCCGGTTTTTTCCTATATTTTTTTCTTTTTCTTCTCCTTACTCTGATGTAATCAGCCCCGGTAGCAACAGCTTACTAACCCTCTTCCCGCCATTAACTTTTTGTTCTTTGATTTTTTTTCTTTTTTTTTTTTTTTTTTCCCCCAGTATTCATTGTGTGTCTAATTTTATTTAGTTTTCCTCACTCCCTTCCATTGCGTTCCCGGTTTCATTGTTTTAGTTTGTTCGTTCTCTTCACAAACTTTCTCTTCCTACTTTATTATTATTATTATTATTATTAGGTCTTTTAATTAGAGGACGTTGTCGATTTTATAATGATAAAGACTCGTTCCTTTTTATATTTTTTGTCAAAATTCAATAGTGACTTTGTATCGAGCTTCATTTGCTTCTTTTTTTTTTCTTTTCTTATAGGTACACCCGATGTTTTTAATGTTGCTTAAATTGAATAAAATTACGACCAATTCTTTTATTAATAGCTTAAGAAATGAAATATGAAATTTACCGAGGTTGTAATTAAGCATTTTGTCTGAATTCGAACAAGACTATAACCCATCTGCGTAAATCTTGAAAAATTTGTTTACAGAAATGTTACGAGGGGGTGTAAGTTTAATTTTCACTTTTTTATTCATTGGACACTGCCAAAGTTTTGCACATATGGTAAAGTTGCTTCCACAAGAACTCCAGAATTTACTCACTGGCTAATATGGTGACATACTAATTGCGAGACATTGTGTAGATGTCTGTATATAAAGTAGACTGCAACATATAGATTCTAAGGGTAGTAAAGTTTTTTGACTTTTTGAATACTTTTTGCTGAAGAAAGATATTTTCATTTAATATAGGTAATCGTTGTAATAATCCATTTAATATTGGTAATCTTTGTAATAAGTAATTTGATATTTTAGTTTAAAATTATTTTACTAAGGAGATAAGTAATCTTAGTCTAGTCTTGATATTAACGAGAAGTTTCAGGCGCTATTACAATTTCGCATCCCCTGGCTATAAAAACGAACGTAATTTTTTTTTTTTTAAGCCAAGAATAAGAAACATAACTACCGTAGGGCGTATTTGGTGCAGAAATAGAAACTGATGCATAAAGGAAGCCCCCTCCCCACAAAAAAAGGGAAATAAGATTACTGTGCATATTGATTAAAAAGCGACGGTGCGAAAGTTGTATGCGCCAAGTTTCGCTTACAGTAATTGAAGTAATGAATTATTTTATTAAAATATTTTCTTACTCTAAGTTAAATGAATTTGATTCATTTATATTAAGTTTTTACAAAAGCCAGATCAAACCACAAAAATGAAAGATTGCTGCCATCACTTGTCTGGAGATGCCCAGTCCTAATTTGCCCGTCTTAATAGAATTAAAAAGCGTCTCCGCGACCTTGTGGGTGACAAATTATTTTCCACCCTACAACCACTTTCCCAAAGACGAAACATCGCCAGCCTCCCACTATTCAATCGCTATTTTCATTGCAAGTGTACTGACGATCTACATACCTTAATTCTACCAGCTCTGATTTTTCCAGCTGGGAACTGCCATGTTACCTAAAAAAGGATAGATCATCCTTCATATTCCATTGATAAGGAGGAAGTTCTATTCGGGCAGCTTCTTTTCAGTTTATTTTCTGACATTCTTCCTGTCCATAATTACATTTTATTTTCCGAATCAAAATAAGCAGAGCCAATGATTTTTCGCCCGAAGGCCGTTGATTCATGTCTTTTTTCGTATGCATCAGTGCGAAACTAACTCGACAGAAAATCGAATTCAGTGATTTCGACCGCTTTTATTATCATAATGAATTGTCACTTAAGTTTATTATTATTATTGAGTAAAGAATCATTTGAATGGCTTCTTCATTGGCATATAAGACTTAAGGAATTTTAATTGAATTGTAATTTTTTTTTTCTCGGTTTATCGATCTTTTGCAGAAAATTTAATGTAAAAAAAATATATAGACTGTAAGAAATTTTTGAGATAAGAATTTACTGTTACAAGTTATACTAATTAACCCATAGCTGGGGGAGAATAGGTGGATTCATAACTTTCCCCAATGTTATTTACGCGTAAGTGAATATGATGAGCCCAACAGGAATTCGGCTCTACGATTAACAATTGCGAGCCAGTATCCATTACACCACCCACACATCCAAGCTCACAGCACCTGATATTCCCAAGCGGTCATCCATCTAGATATTAACGTTGTTTAACTTTGGTGATTCTAGATCTAGATTACTTATGAAGACAGTAGGTAGAAAACCTGTTACACCTATAGTCAGCCTTGACAGAAGGGCGAGAGTCAGAAAATAAAATAGTATTTGATTTCCCCATAATACAAACTGCTATATATAAATATATCAGTATTTTAAAAATCAGAAAAAGAACTTTCCTAAAGACAATATTTAGCTGTTATTACGATCGGCGACCAATATTTGCGCAATATTCTCTACTGAAATCGGGGAAACATCCTATATTCTTCCAAGCATTAATATCATGTTTGTCCACAAATAGATTTTGTCTCAGGCCACTAAGATTTTCTGGTTTTCTAACAAATTCGCACGCAATACCGAAGCAAATAGATGAATGAAAAAAAAAATGTTTCGCTTATGGCTATTGTCTGTTTTTGACGTTTATGTTCTATGGTGAAAATATACTTTTACAAAATATATATCGTACCTGACACTGGGTCACAATAACATCACCCAATGAGGATTGAACACTCTGCCTTCGCAAATTGGTCTGCAATAGTAGAGAATACCTTTACATCAGGAACATAACCTTTGTATATTTAACTTGTCTTTGCCTGGTACAAGACTACGGTAGTTGAGCACCAAACCTCCTATCTTTGCATTCGTCTCAAAGACGAGATCATCAACTATAGCGTTCAAGTTGCATCCAATCTTATTTATATATATATATATATATATATATATATATATATATATATATATATTTACATAAAACTAAATTGTGATACACTTAGAAGATGCAAATCCCCGTTGGAATCCAATGAAATATTGGATTCTTTGGACAAATGTCTCACTCTTGATTGATTTACTTATTTTTTATAAATTTTCTTTTCGATTGTGACGTCACCCGTCTGTCTCCGCGCTCCGTCGCCGTTCTATCCTGCGACGACCAACTGACTTGGTATTGGTCGCGACACCAAACGTGACGTTCTAACCCTTTGCTGATTCGGATGAGAATCTGGTTAGATCCGGTATCAGCCTTGTCGTTCCCAGCTCGCCTCCAACGTCTGGTTACCGAAGTAACTGTTTTGATTTCTAGTCTAACCTACCTACGTCGTGATTTGATCTTAGGTAGACGAAATCAATCAGTCGCCGGGCCGCAATGCAAGTCGAGTCCGAACAAGGGTAATACCGCACAAGTATATGTAAAAGGAAATAAAGTAACAACTCGAAAAGTTCAAATGTGTTAAAAAAGGATAAAAATATTTTATATCTGGTTGCTGAATACAGGACGGCTTCTTCCTCCCAACCCGCTTATATGGATTCGTGACACTTTGCGTTTGTTAGGCGAGTCCTAACATCTTAAGTTGTTTTTTCTTTAAGAAACTGGTTCTGGGTGTATCTTCAGGCGATATTCGTAAAACTTGTTTTGGTGGTGTGAGTCTAAGTCGTTCTTCAAAAATAAATTGTTCTTGGTTAGAAGTTGAGGTCGAGAATGGTGGATCTTGAGTCAGCTTTCTGCGAGGCGGTCTCAGAGCTCACAGCTCAATTGCTTGCCTATCTTTCTAACCCCAACTGCCGTCCACTCGCTGCGACTCTGCTTATATGGACGCCGACCAAAACCGGGTTGGGCTTGTCGGGGTTTGAGGTTCCTTGATAATTCTAAATCCGCATTAAGGGTTTTCTTTGTTTTCGGCCAGGAAAATTTATTACTTTCCATTTTTGGAAATCTTTAATTTCTAGTTTAAGGGAATCGTCCTCCCAAATTCTTCCTTTCTCATATGGGTATCTCACCAATGCCTTCAGGGGGCGTCAGCGGGCCTCCCCTCCTTCTTCATGGTTTACCTTCGCCTACCGCTCTCGCCACCCTTCATCCAATGAACGCTCAGCAGCGTAGGTGTTTGCTAATTATCGCTCAAAGGAAAAAGAAATAAATTATCTTTACTTTTTTTTCCTCTTCCATGAGCAGACCTCCCACGACCTAATCTCTATCTTAACCGAATTTCATCTGGAGTTCGTCAATCGAGATTTTCGCCAATTATCTGTTCCGATAAAATAATTTTTATCATGTCCAGGTTTGGACAATAAAACAGGTGTTTTTCTTTCAAACCAATGTTATCTCCGACGATAGTTAATGGTTTAATCTTTCTTTCTTTCTAACTTGTGGGTGGTCCAGTGGACATTTTTCTCGGTCAGAGCGCTTGACCTGATTATCATTATCTCCCAGTTTCTGTTTCGTAGGCCACTTGACCAACCCGAAATTTTCATTATTGCCATGGGTAGATTGCTATCTTCTTTCGCCGCGTCCTAACATAAATCAAATTAAATCCGGTATCTTACTTTCTTCGTTAATGAAAATAAAATCTTTACCACTTTTCTTTGTTAGAAAAAATAACATCGCTCAGTGTCTTTTCGTTGTAGCTTCTTATCACCTAATTTAATTCTCGCCTCTTTTTTTTTTTTTTTTTTTTTTTTTTTCCCACAACCCTAAATAGTGTCACAGATATTTTTTGCTTGTTGGGATTTTCGTTTTTAATTTATTTTACATTTATTATCCTTTTTCATCCGTTTTGTTTACTTAATATATTCATTTTTTTGTGTGTGTGTTTTTCTTTACTTCTGATTCTCTGAGTTTTGTTTTGAAATCTTCATACGTCTTTCACATAGCCGACTTTTTTTTATTTTTTGCTCAGGTAACTAACCCCGCCAAATTATGCCATGGAAATATTAATAAATTAAATACAACATTGTGAATTTCGTTAATTAAATAGTCTTACTTTTAAAGTTATTTTAGATATGCGTAGATGTGTTGGGCCGTCTGAGTTTGCAAATGAAAAAAATATCATGTCCTCTTTATAATTGACAGATCTCTTAAGGAAATATCAGATCTGAAACAATGGTTGATAACCGAAAAGAGTCGGTGAATGATCACTCCGTCATAATCAATGTTCAGGCAATATTAGGAAAAAATTGTGACCACCATAATCATCCTTGACAAGAACCCGAAATTAAAAAAAACAAAAAAACACGTATGCCTACATTTGTCTTTCGAATTCGCTAGTCTCTGAAATATGACTAGTCACACCTTTGTCGTGAGATGACAATTTATGTATTTATAGATGATGTCCAAGGATACATTTGTAGTTCGATTAGTAGCTTAATAATCGATGAGAGGTTAATGGTGATTTTCAGCCTTATCTGTGCATGATTCGCGCAAGAATAGTATCCTTTAAATAATTTTTTTTTTTTTTTCAATAGCTATATGTTTTACAACGTTCAAAGAATCAAGAGTGTTACTTGAGCTGAGGTGTTTATAAAACCCTGTTTATTTCTGTGTAACTCTCCATAGAAAAAAAATACTTAAAACTTATGTTAAATGACTATTAGGTTGAGTCATATATAATTTGTTGTTTTTATCAACTTTGTACTTTTTTTTATATATAGTATAATGTTATTCAATTATATAGTCCCTATTATTTGCAATGACATTAGTGGTGTGTTTTTGGAGCTGTTTATATTAAATGTCAGATGGTTTTGGACATTTGGTTATAATGGTAATTTCTGAAATTAAATACTTAATTTGGAAAGTGATTAAAACCC